>OY720429.1:148486933-148974337 GCA_963082735.1 Pocota personata
CCAGTCACAATAGTCCGTCTTGTTTAAAAAAAATTACCCTGATTGCTGACTTAGTTGTTCTATATAATCACATACATAAATACTTTAAGTATGACATACAATATTTACTTACATAACATAAATAAGGTCGAGTTATTCATAAAACCTAAGACAAAAAAATTAAATTCTATATCCATGTCGTGAACCACAAATAATCTCCCGATCGTCATCATTAATGGGGCTTGTGCGAGTGAGGGAGACGCATGTAACTCGCTCCCTCATGTCAATCAATTGTCGACATTTCATTTTAAATCTGCCAGGCGAATAGCTGTTTTTTTTTTTTTTTTAATTTTCGATTTTTCTTTTGTTTTTTTATTAAATTTAAATATTTGGGGTATGTGTGTTTGTGCAAGGACGCACTGATTGTTTCTTGTACACACAAAAGTATACAAGAACGAAAAACAGCAACACAAAAGAGGACAAGCTGCAGAGGAATATTGTCCTTGGGTGGACCTGACAGCGAGACAAATAAAAAACCAAAAAACCCACCCTTGGAAAGAGGTGTGTGTGTACAACGACGTACAGATCAAGAATAAAAGGACAAGAACAAAAAGAAACTACCAAAAAAAAGGATCGTTGGAAATTTGATTTGCAAGTGGATATCACAGGGAACTAGGTATGTGATTTTTTTTTTTTTTTTCATTGCTGTTCGGCGCTGACGAGGTACAGGCCCTCGTAACAGGCTCGACGACGGTTGCGGAGTGGTCGTGAGCCAACCGGCCTCGTAACGAAAGGGGGCCTGGTTCGTCCTCTATATGTTGGTTTACTGGAGTACTTTGTTCTATTTTATTTGCTGTTGTCATCGCCCAATGCGTGGCAAAGGCTGAGGTTAGTTCGGCACTCATTAATATTCTCGCTAGCAAGCACGTCATGTAGTCACAGCTTCTATATCACAGGTTCTATTAGGGTGGCCGTGGTGTAGTGGTAACATCATCGCTTGTCACGCTGTTGGTTCACGGTTCGAATCCTGATGTCAAGAATCTTCCATTTATTTCGCATGAAATAAAGAAAAAAGTCGATCAATTGCGGAAGCTAAGTCAACTCTACTGCGAAGGCATAGGACTGGCAGTAGACTGGTTATATGGCTGAAAATGCAACTTGATCGTGATGATGACATCAGGAGGACGGAAAAAAATACTGTGAATCATGAGCAGTTATCTGGACGCAACCCTTGGAGTTTTCAGAAACTTAATACCACCTGAGTTTCAAACCACTACACCAAAACTTTCTTTCTCTCTCTCTCTCTCTTTCTCTGTCTATCTATACAACGCCCGTGCCCTGTAATAGTATAAGGGTATTCATATCCCCTTTGGCGCGCTCAAATTATATATACAAAAAGGTTCAATATTACAGCTTCTATATCACAGGGCGTATGGGGATGTACCCGTATGCTACCTACAATAGGGGTGCATTTGGTTACATCCAGGTCGCCGCACCTAATACTAATAAATAACCTAATAAATAAATATACTAAATAAATAAGCTATGTATTACATAAATAGACTTTATGCTAAATAAATAAACCCTATAAATAAGTAAACTACAATATAATAAATAAACTATAATAAATAAACTCTATAAATAAATAAACTCTATAATAAATAAATAATCTATATATCTCGGATATAAATCAAATACATACATATATATCACAGATAATCAAGCAACGGCATGCATGCGAGCGCAAGAGTGTTTGATATCACTTGCTTAGGTGTGTAGGTCTTTGGCATGGTATACACCCACCTTTTCGTCTCTTAGAGTTCGTATTTCATATAGGGAGTTACCTTTAGCTTTTAGAATAAATTAGATTTAAAAATTTGGATCCTAGCTTAGCATTGTAAATATCAAGTAAACTACTTTGTTCAAAATTTCGTCCATATACTATCTGTAAATGTGTATAAAACACGCTTTCTTCAAGGTATTTCACTACCTCAGCAGCCGTTGCCTTCTTAGTAGATTTTAAAAACACAAATTTCGAAAAATGTTCTAGGACTATAAATATATGTGTGTGTCCGTTCTTAGTGCGTGGGTATGGTCCTAAAAACTCGATGTACAGTCTGTGGGAAAACCAATCCGTAATGGTCTGTTGTCCTTTCAGATTTCGCATGTCTTGACTAGGTTTTGTAAATCTGTAGCCATGCCTGTCCAAAAGAACATCTGCCCCAATTTTGCCGATGGGGAATTGTGTGCAGCTTCCACTAGTCACCCACGCAACTCCTTCGGAATCCAGTCAGTTCTTTTGTATATGAATTCGTCGGAAACACGAACGTATGTATCATATATTGTCTTCCTTAATTCGTCGTACTCCTCCGAGGAAAAGTACAGCGAATTAAGGTTAACTTCCAGCACTGCATTCTCAGGTTTGAGCTCATCCATCTGAACACGTGCGAGAGTATCAAGGACTGCATTTTGGACATCTATCCTATGCTTGATCTGGAAGTTAAACCCTTGAAGTTTTACGCTCCATCCAGTCAGACGGTAAGACAGATCCTTTTGGGTCATTAGCCACTTTAGACTTGCATGATCGGTGATTACAGTGAAAGATAATCCTTCCACATATGCTAATGCTATCGGTCGTTCGTTGTTCTCCGTGTCCATTTGGAAAAGAACACTCCCTACACCAGATGTTGATGCGTCACATTTTATGTAAAATCGTCTTGTGAAGTCCGGGTTCGTTAGTATCGGTGCTGTAACTAGAGCCGTCTTGAATTGTTGAAAGGCTGCCAGTGCTTCGTTAGTTATGTCGAATGTCTTGCCTCTCTTCACGCAGTCGGTCATTGGGACTGTCATAGACGCAAAATTTGGAATAAAGCGTCTATACCAGACCGTCATCCCTAGAAATCGACAAGGTTGCTTGGGGTCTTTGGAACTGTGAAATCTCGACCGCCGAAACCTTGCCAGGGTCAGTTCGTAGACAACCATCGCCGACAATGTATCCCAAGTATTTGATTTCTTTGTAACAGAATTTACTTTTCTCTATGTTGATGGTCAACCCCGCTTTCCTCTGACACTTGGCCACTTCCTGCAGCAATCTGACATGGGACTCTAAATTTGGAGAGCAAACCAAGAGGTCATCGAGATAGACAAAGACATGCTCTTTCAGGCAAGAGGGTATCAAATTGCCCATAAGTGTACACATTCTCTGGGCGGCATTACACAGTCCGAACGGCATAACGGCCTACCAGGGACTGTGAACGCTGTTTTCTCCTTTGACTGGCGCTCCAAAAAATCTGCCAGAATGACCCCTCACATTGTTTTTGAATTATTTCAGCAACTCTCTTTTAAGTTGCTGATAGGTCAGGCCCCTATCACTTTCGTTTTCTTGCAGAAACTACCAAATCCACTTCTCTGCAGAACAGCTTACGAGATGATAGAAGTGGGTGAATAGCTGGTGGTTGTTGATACCATTCTGGCGTTGTAAGGTTTCAACGCGAAACTGGAAACTTTCTGCGGACATAGTTTTCGGAGTACCGTCGAACTTAATGGCCCACTTATGAATGTCCACCCTCCTTTCCGAAAACCGCGAGAATGGTTCGGTGAAACGTGGAGCCTGTTCATTCAGTGGGTCATTTAGTGGTACTTGTCGTCTAGTTGAGTGGGTGCAATGGAGTGGACTGTTCTTGTAGGGTGATGTCTCGTCGTCGCAGCAGCGGAGAATTCCAGGTTGCAGACCTTGTTATTGATCGCTTTGATATTCTCCTGGAAGATAATATCTTTCACACTATCGACGAACACCGACAAGATCTCAACCTGATTCTTCCTTACGGCTTGAGAGACCACCTTTTGTATTTGTCGTGTTATCCGTTTTGTGTCCTACATAGTCTTACTCCGCAAGTCAGTTCGGTCGCCATCGTCGTCCAAAGTTTGTTGTCCGACCCTTGTCTCTGCAACAGTTGCTGTTCCTTGGTTGCCTAGTGACAGACTTAAGCTTTGGTTGCATTGTCGTTCAAGTTCTCTGGCTTGTAATGTTGCGTCTGTTGTTGTTCGTCCGTTTTGTATTTCATACAAGTCAAGTAAGTCATGTTCCATTGGAAGGGATCTTTGCTCCAGGCCCTCTCGGAATTCCACGGTGGACAGAATTACCTTCTGTCTTGTCGTGGCAGTATGGTCTGTCATGTTCAAGTTCGTAGGGTAATCTCTGTCGTTTTGGCCAAAGAACAGGTAGTCGTCGGTCTCTCTTTTTCGTACGTAATTGCCGTTGGTCTCTGTAGTAGGTGGCAAGTTGTATCCGTCAGTCCCCTGTTCGCATTCCAACCCGCATTCCTGGCGGAGCTGCTTCTTGGTACCCAATGTTTTCCGCTAAATTTCTACTCTCTCCCTCTATATCAAAAAAAGATTTAACTAATTCATGCTTCAAATTAGAAGGATTTAAAAGGTAAAGAAAACAAAAAAAATCCAGAGAATAATAGTAAAAAGTCAAAACCTTAATAAAAAAAAATAGTAAAATTCAAAGAGTAAAAAAAATATAGAATAAAAATAATGAAAAAAAATTCAAAGAGAAAAAAAATAATCGAAGAAAAAAAAAATAGTAGTAATAGGTGATAAAAAAATAATAGTAAAAGTGGAAATTGAAATACTAAAAAACATCAAAGTTCTAAAAATTTGTATTGTTCTGCACGTTCTGTGAATTTCTCTATCGTTCAGCAGTGATTCACTGTCTTTGTTGTTTGTATTCTTCTATATTCTTCTTCACGTTCTCTTTCCCAAAAAAACAACACTGACATAGTGTACCGAGTGTCTGAACTAATTACCACAGAGTAATGTGACACTATCATTGAACAAGGGTCACCGAAACGAATTAGAGCAACATGCTGTTGCGAACTCACATGTAGGCCACCGAGGTGACACCACATGATATTATACACATGTCGGTCACAGAAACAGTTCCACTTTGGGTAACCAAATAGGTCACAGAAAGAGTTACGCGTTAGGTAACAGAAAGAGGTCAAAAGAAGTATGGAGGTGGCCGATTGAGCGATAAATGGCAGTCGGCAGCGAAAATGAAAACAGTGTTTGTATCTACCTATACATGTAAAAATATCGGTTCAAAGTCAGCAAATTACAGAGCTATAGCTGAGTTCCATGTATAAATCTCGGTTGTAACTCAATAAATGGTGGCAGCGGTGGGATAGTTAAGAATAAGGCATATGCCTTAACTCCCAATATATTTTTTTTTTTCGCGATACTTTTTATAAACGTTCATAATTCAAACAAATAAATTAATAGAACACAACTCCCGATTAAATAAGTGATGTGAAAATTTAGAAAAAAAAATTTAATAATAATAATAAAATATATAATTTCTCGATTTCCAAAGACACCCAAAGGCATAAAGTTTAACTGAGTCTGGTCAAACAATGGACAATAAATCAATTCCATAAGAAAACTGCAAGCAAAGGAGGAAAACCATTGCCACGACCAGGCAATTATACCAGTACCAATAACAGCATCAACACCAACACCAACAACATCATCAACATCAAAATATCAGCATGATGGGAATCACAAAGTAAGCTACATATTTTGAAAAAAAAAATTATAGATACTTATATACATATTTAAATATTACACATTTAAACAAAAAAAAATGTGTTAAGGTACAAATAAATTATTTACGAGTTATTTATTATATAAATACAAATAAAATATATATTGCGTATATGCAATTAAAATTTGAATCAAATCATATATCTCGAAATTTCAAAAAAGAAAAAGGAAAGTGTGTACAAATAGATTAATTACCACGCTTATTATTCCACTTATCGCCTACCTCACAACCTTGCCCGGTTGACACGGTAAATGTCGAACCTAAACCTGAACATTTCACTCAGAAATAGAAAGGTCCCTAGGTTATCCGAATATGACGAGTCAGATTTGACGAGACATTCTCCAACCTATAAAGAACCAATTAAAGATCCTGAATGCAACAATTCGGCGTCTCTGACGTTTCTCCTCCTTCTAACAACGAAGTCAATGTCTCTGTTTCATTCCAGTCAGGAATTCCCTTAGCATTACAGCTACCTGTAACAATGTCTTTCAATTCTTCGCAAGCCATAAAACTCATACCCGAGTTTGATGGCTCTGCCCGAAATTTGGATAAATTTATACAACTACCAAATTATACAACCTCCAATAAAGGAAGGCCACCACTGTGTCCGATAAAGACGAACTTGTTGACATAGTCAAATCAAAACTAATGTCTTGACCGAGCTAAGAGAAGCAATTGTTAAGAACTTCAGGAAAACGCACACAAGTGATACGGACAGAAATTTCCCACTTCAGGCAAAATTATAACGAGACCGTGAGTTCATACTCAGAAAGAGCCAACGCTCATTTTTGATGAGCTAAACAATGGGAATACTAGCAGTACAGATGAGGCTGCAAATAGAACTATTCGAAAACTAAATAGCAGTATGATCTTGAATAGTTTCTGCAACGGGTTGAAACCACAACACAAAGCTCTATTCCAAATCCAGCTAACTCAAAGCACTATCCGAAT
The DNA here is from genome assembly GCA_963082735.1 of Pocota personata. Taxonomy (NCBI): domain Eukaryota; kingdom Metazoa; phylum Arthropoda; class Insecta; order Diptera; family Syrphidae; genus Pocota; species Pocota personata. Next base: position 148,493,472 of record OY720429.1, read on the forward strand.
AAAATCCTATTTCACCCGGTACAACAAACCGAACACAAAATACTCCAAACAAAAGTCTAGCAGATAGCTACAGGCAAATTATTATTTAAAATCACAACCCATTTAACTCAAAAGGCGAACAAATAAATTAACTAAATCAAGAGGAAACCTCTCAAAATCAGAAATCGCGCACACTGTATCAAAATTCTAAATCTACTTATTCAAAGTGCAATTTTAAACACGAGAAAATTCCTCAACATAAAAGTCATTCACTGTATAAAATTTCTAAATCTACCAATTCAAAGTCCGATTCTAAATAAGAGAAAATTCCTCAACATAAAAGTCATTCACTGTATCAAATTTCTAAAATTTAAACCAATTCCTAAATCAATCTATGAACCCTGAGCATAGACGTCTCTCAAAAGAGGACGTACTTACAAGTCCTCCTAAGCAAAAGTCAACATCGGATGGGTAAAGAGAGCATCCAGTTTTAAAAGCGAAATCAATATAACCTGCAAGGGTACTAACGACAAATTCAATATACTAATGCTCCTTGCAAATTACAAGAAGTTATAGGTACAATATATTTGAATATAGAAATCAGTCCAGGTCAAAAACTCAAACAATTTCCCCACCATACAAAATGGAATTTTAGGGGAAGATTTCTTATTAAATTAACGCAATTTTAAATTACAGAGACAATACCCTCACTTACTATTTCAAATTAAAAACATATATAATAGATTTCTTGTACGAACGAAATTCGATATGCATACCAGCAAGAACTGAAAAACTAATACGATTTGGGCTAATCCAAGATCGATCAAAACAGATACATTTCTCTAAAGAAATTTTACTACAAGTTTATACTTCTTCTGCTATCACGGAACCAATAAATGGGTTCGTATACATTACAGTGTTGAATGCTAATAATAAAGAAGTTTTACTGCAAAATCTGAATCTAGAGTTCGAAGACATAGTTGATTATCACGTCCATAATGTTAACTCGTTGAGCATAAGAGCAATGATAGATGAGAGATTAGAAAAATATAGAAATCAACTCCAATTGAATCATTTAAACAACGAGGAAAAGAGAGCAATAGAAGAAATATGCCGTGAATATAATCATTTGTTCTTTCTCGAAGAAGACACTCTATTCTCCACGACAGGAATTACACATCCAATAAAAATAAACCCAAACATAACACCAGTCAACATTCGACCATATCGTCTGGCACAGGTTCACACACAGGAAATAAAAAAACCAAGTCAACAAAATGCGAGAAGGCGAAATAATAAGGCCAAGTTCCAGCCCATGGAATGCTTTTGACTTCAATAGAATGTCGTTTGGCTTGCGAAATGCTCTCCCCACTTTTCAGAGGCTGATGAACAAAGTCCTTACTGGGCTACAAGGTATAAAATATCTAGTATATCTAGACGATATAGTGATACGAGTATACTGGAGAAATTTAGATGATCATAATAAGAAACTGATCGAAGTCTTCCAAGCATTAGATAGTTACAATTTAAAAATCCAATTAGATAAGTGTAAATTCTTGGAAAAAGAAGCTATGTATTTAGGTCATTTCAGAATCAAGAGTAAAACCTGACCTAGAAAAGACCTCAGCCATTCAAAATATAAAAACCACAAAGACTGAAAAGCAAATAAAATCTTTTCGAGGCCTAGCAGGATACTACAGAAAGTTTATAAAAAATTTTCAAAAATAGCAAACCCTCTAAATAAACTTCTGCGTAAAGACGTCTCCTTTAAATGGGACGCATTTTGTGACGAATCATTTAAACAATTAAAACAAGCAATCATTAAGCCCCCTATCTTACAATACCCTAACTTTAGCAAAACCTTCTACCTCACTACTGACGCTAGCAACGAAGCGATACTCGCAGTAATCTCACAAAGAGATCTAGGCGGAAATGATTTACTTATAGCATTCGCGAGAAGGATATTAAATTATACAGAAAAGAATTATTCTACTATAGAAAAGGAAGCTCTGGCTGTCGTTTAGGCGGTGACACACTTCCGACCATACGTGTACGCACACACTTTGAAGTCATTACTGACCACAAGCCCCTGGTATGGATGTTTAATTTAAAAGATTCGCCTTCAAGAATAATGCTCTGGCGCAGTAAGCTCGAAGGGTACGATTTTAAGGTTTCTCATAAAGCCGGATATCTAAATACGAATATAGATGCCTTGTCGCTTTTAAACGAAGTCAAAGTGGTAACCAGTAGCCGAACTAAACTCACGCCAGAACAGCCGGAAGGGAGTGGAAATGTGATCGCAATTTCAGATCCAAACCAAATCAAACAAATAATACACGAATTCCATGACACTCCTTTGAGCGGACACCAAGGAGTAAAGCGCATATTAAAAAGAATGAAAAAGGCTTACAAATGCAAATACATACTTACATTTCAATATGATCTCACTAAATTCGTTCAAGCTGTAGCCATTCCCAACCAAGAAGCCCAAACCGTGGCTGTAGCATTAGTAAAACAAATCATCTGTACATTTGGAATTCCACAAACTATCCTCACAAATCAAGGAACTAATTTTACCACTGATCTATTCAAAAATGTGTGCAAACTCCTAAAAATGCAAAAAAAAACCCAAACAAGCCCATACCATCCACGGTCCACCGGAGCACTTGAACGATCGCACAGGACGTTGGGCGATTACTTGAGAAACTACGCAAGTAATGGTCAAGCCAACTGGAACAAGTATATCAATTATGCAGTGTTTTGCTATAACACCACAGAAAACGCAAGTACCAACTATAGTCCTTATGAAGCAATTTTTGTATTAAAATCACCAATCCCCTCTATCCTAAACAAATAGAACCCGTGTACAATTACGACGACTACATCAGCGAGATTAAAACTAAAATACAAACAGGTTATGAAGCCATACGGCAAAACCAAATAAGGGCTAAGGAAAATTCGAAACAGTACTACTATCAAAAATCAAAACCTAAAATCGCCTATAACGTCGACGACAAGGTATGAATATAATCAAAAACAGATCGAACAAAAAACTTACCCCTATCTATGAATGACTTTACGAAATTGTAGAAATTATATCACCAGAAAACTCCAAAATAAAATTAGGCAGGAAAGAAAAAATCATACGTAATAACGTCATCAAACCACACACACTTAAATAAAAACACAACAAATTATAACACACCACTTATAACAAAAGCCTAAACCCCTACAATAACTACCCTTGTTATCGTTTCTAGCCTCATTATTTTAACATCCGTACTAAGCGCAACCCTAGCGCAAGCAAAACTGAAACCACTGAACAAAACGGTCGTATCTCTATCATAAAACCCATAGGCGTCTTGGAGAAATCATTTACACGATGGACGTTTTTATTCAATTTCAAAAATACGATGATAAAAGTCAATACTGCAAATTTAAAGAAAAACCTGAAATCTCTATCAGACGTCTGTACCACTACTATAAAGGAATTTCCGCTAGATTTTTAGAAACCAACTGGCAACAATTCAACAAAAAAAAACAGGGAATTGAACAGAATACCAGTACGTCGAACTAGGCGAAGAAGAAATACTCCCGTTCAAAGCGGAGGTGGTTTATTCAACGGCATGATGCGGCTAAGGTAGACAATGCGCTACAAGGACAGCAGAAAACCAAGCAAAATTATACCATATGGCAGAAGACCAGGTAACAATAATTTTATATTTCGTTGATGCTTTTAACGAATCAACGTGCCACATAAATAAAAACTTCAAAGCCATAGCCGAAGAAGTTAGCAAAAACACAATGAGGCTAACTAACCTCATCAATTTCGAGAGGACCCACAAAGATTTTAGAAAAGCAAGCCGAATTAATTATTAGGTATCACACAGGAAGCAAAATTAGGCAAACTAGATAGCGGATTTTTAAACTCAGAGATATGCATTTCAACACTAAAACAGGTCCAATTAGAACTCCCACATAACGTAAGATTCCCCCAAAGAATATCTAAAATTAATTTACCAATAATGAACTCAATAGCAACTACGACACCCCTGTACGTGAAAAACACTTATGATACAAATTAGCATCCCATTAGTCAATGAACAGTACAAGTTGTTTAAAATCACTGCTCTCCCAGTCCGACTGAAACACAACACCTATCAGATTATTTCGATCGAGAACGAGAATCTAGTTACAAATGAAAACTACAGGCGATATGTATTCCTAAACGGATAAGATAAATACACAAAAGTCTCGGTAGACTGTCAACAGAAATTCGTGATATACAATCATAATATGAACAACTGCATAATACAGTTAACTTCCGGAAACACAAGTCCACCGGCTTGTGAAACGAAAGTACTCCAACCACGAAGTCTGGTTCAATCTAATAAGCAAAAACTCATGCCTATACGTTTTGCCAGAACTAACTAATGTGAGAATTTTTTGCGGCGACCAAAACCCTCAAGCTCTCGAATAGCGAAATTTTAACAATAAAACCCTTATGCAAAGTTTTAACAGACGAAGTATACCTCCAAGCAACAAACGAAATATACAATGCTACCCCAATCATGTACTACTTTGAGAATCCGATAACAATGGAATTAATAGACATTCCTACAAACTTGTCCCTAATACCGCCCCAAACCGTTCAGATAGAAGAATTTGACTTGAGTAAGTACAGTATAAAATTAAGTGATATGACAAACGAAAAACATAATATTGTAGTAGTAAATCACGGGGATATATTCGGAACAATAGGTATAACAATCCTAGTAACAATAATTTTAATCATAGTCCTAGTACGGAAATATATTAATATATAAAAATTAAGTTGTCAATAAATAAAGCAACTATGGCGGCCAAATTGAATGTGAACGATTGAAGCGTTTTTCAACCGTCAACCTCGAATCTCTATTTCCTAGGTCGTAGTTCGCTCCGGGTTGGTACTTACTTTTCGGCCGGAAAAAACACCGAGACTTTTGGTTAGCGAAAATACTATTAATTAACGACCGAATAAACGACTAGGTCTTACATAAAGACCGAGATTTTTAGTTAGCGAAAAGACTATCGTTTAGCGAGAGAATAAACGACTAGGACCTAGATTTTTGGTCAGCGAAACGAACGAAATAAAACAACTAACTACGTCTTACCACCGATGTGGTTGTACGAAAAAAAGCTTTCTTTTCTTTATTTGTAAGGGTTTTTATAGGTATGATTTTCTGAACAATTTTCTTCTAATTTAAGCTTTATGTTCAATGTTACAAAAAGATATTCAAAAAACTATGGCGACTGGTCTAAAGAAAGGCGCCAGATTTGAAAATTTATGGAAGAATTCTTTTCTGCTCCAACATTCCGCCCCCTTTGAAAGCTCTGCCTTTCAAACTGGCAAAGCCGCAAGTTTTCGGATAGGGCGTCGGATGATGCCTCTCGCTGTCTTCACATCTGCCACTCGAACCTTCCCGTCTTGGCCTTGGATGACGTTGGTTATCTTGCCCATCTGCCATTTTTGAGGTGGGATGTTGTCGTCGTGAACGATGACCAGACTACCCAGTTCTATGTTTGGACTTGCTGAAGACCTACTCCGCCGACCATCGTCGCCAGAAGTGTGTTTTTGCGGCATTTATCCTTCGCCATCGCTGGATGTAGCTGATGTCAGGAACTTCTGTTGCTTGCTCGGGAATGGCCTTAAGGGAAGAGCCGATGAGTAGATGACCCGGGGTGAGCGCTTCAAAATCGTTGGGATCTGATGTCATCTGGGTTATCGGCCTCGAATTCATGACCGCCTCGATCTCGACAAGTACCGTTGACAGCTCCTCGAAGGTCAGTTTGGCTCCGCCCAAACTGCGATACAGATGGCCTTTGGCAACCTTTACAGCCGCCTTCCAAATGCCTCCGAAGTGAGGTGACCTGGGGGGTATAAAATGAAAATTTATACTTTGATTACTACAAAAATAAGTGATTGTTTCTTGTGAAGATTTCTTCATCATCATATTGCGCAATTCGAGAAGTTTTGACTGGGCCCCTACAAAATTTGTTGCGTTGTCGCAATGGATGTCACTCGGAAGACCTCTACGACCTATCATTCTTTTTAAAGCAGCAATGAAGGCTTCCGCCGACAGATCTGTAACCGCTTCCAAATGAACCGCCTTCGAAGAGAAACACACAAACACCGCCACGTACGATTTGTAGGGTACCTTGCCACGAATCTTCAAATAAGTGCTGATTGGACCACAGAAGTCTACTCCGCAAACTAAAAAGGGACGTGAAGATGTCAACCTCTCCTGAGGCAAATTCCCCATCACTTGCTCCATCAATTTTGGCCGATATTTTACACAATGCGTGCCTTGTCGGACAACTTGCCTAGCGATCTCCCTAGCGTTGATTATCCAAAATTGCTACCTTACCAGTGCCACAAGGGATAAATGATAATTCGACCGATGCAGATGCCTGACGAGAATTTTGCTAAATTCATTACATCGTGGGAGCAGAAGAGGGTGATTAGAGTACTCTGGAATGTTAGCATGCTTAAGTCGTCCACCTACCCTTAGCAAGCACAGATTGCTGACTTTCTGAATGAAAGGATTAAGCCATTTTATACAGCCCTTCAGCTCTCTATTCTTCTCAATACTTTCTATTTCTTCAGAAAAACAACTGGTTTGTATTGCTGATACCACACGTAAGAGGGCATCTTCTAATTCCGCTGGATTTAACATACTGCTGATGTTCCTTGACCTACCTTGTATACGACTACAAAATCGAATGACATATGCCACCGTTCGAAGGATTTTAGTGTACGAACTGCAGCGCTCTATTAGTTCCAACAAAAAGTTTTGTTCCGTTTTTCTGCCGACAAGAACCGTTTTTCTCATTTCTAGCGTTAGATCTTCTGCGGAAAAAATGGGTTCGACAATCGACGGCCAACTCTCTTCGCCTTGAAATAAGTATGTAGAACCTTGAAACCATATGGAGCTTTTCAACTCCTCTACTGTACATCCCCTAGACACAATGTCTGCTGGATTTTCGAGTGTGGGGACGTGTCTCCAGATTATACCCTTTGTTTCCTCCTGTATTTCGGCGACTCTATTTCCAACAAATGTCCCAAGTTTCGACGAATGAGTTGAGATCCAGTGCAGTACGATTGCTGAATCCGTCCAAAAAAATGCCTTTGACTGAGCGCTTCCGAAGATATTCTTTATCTTTGCCCATAGCTTAGACAACAAATGTGCAGCACATAGTTCTAAACAAGGGAGCTTTTTTTTCTTTGTTGGGGAAACTCTCGATTTTGCCACAAGCAGTTTTGTCTGAACTAAGCCCGACGAACCTGTAGCTCTCAGATACAAACAACAGCTGTATGCTTGCATAGATGCGTCCGCGAATCCATGGATTTGATACGTTCGAGTATCTGCTATTAAGGCATGCCTTGGAATGGCCAGGTTTTGTAACGAATGCAGATCCTCCATGAACTGCCGCCACTCGAAATCGATACTTTGTGGGATTGATGCATCCCAATCAAGTTTTTCGATCCACAATCGTTGAAGAATTATCTTTGCCCTGATGATTATAGGACTCATTAGTCCCATGGGATCAAAGAGTGATGAGGCGAGCGAGAGAATGGATCTTTTTGTGTACTTAGTGTACGTTCGAGTTGGTTTGTAGGAAAAGCTAAATTCGTCGCCAAGCGGGTTCCAATCGATTCCTAAAGTGCTTGTAAGATTGGAGTCAGTGAGGTTTATCTCTTTCTTCTCCCCACTTATGACCTGAACGATGCTTGGACAGTTGCTGTTCCGTTTAGATAATTCTAACCCTGCTTACTTCAGAATTTGCGAAACCTCTTTCTGCATCTGCAAGACTACTTCGAGATTATCATCTCCGGTTAGCATATTATCCACGTAAAAGTCAGATTTTAGCACCCGTGCACCTAATGGGTATTTGTTTCTATTTTGTTCGCTCAAGTATAGAAGGCTGCGAATGGCTAAATAAGGAGCCGAAGACGTACCATATGTCACTGTATTCAGTTGATAGGTTTGTACAGGCGTTGCCTCGTTCTCCCTCCATAAAATAAATTGAAATCGGCGATGAGATGGATGCATCAGGATTTGCCGATACATCTTTACGATGTCTGCAGTAACAGCATACCGATGTAAACGAAAACGAATAAGTATATTGAAAAGGTCATTCTGGATTGTTGGACCAATCATTAAAATTCCATTAAGCGAAATTTGGGAAGAGGTACGGCAAGAAGCGTCGAAAACAACTCTTAATTTTGTTGAAGTGCCGTTGGGCCTAATTACGCACTGATGGGGCATATAATAATGGGGTTGGTCTAAATTGGGTTCCTTCACCAGAGTCATGTGACCTAACGATTCGTATTCCTTTAAAAAGGCTACATACTGAGACTTTAGCTATTCATTTTTGGAAAGCCTACGTTCAAGTGATAAGAACCTTCGAAATGCTATGTCGAATGACACACCTAAAAACCCTGGATCGTTCTTGAAAGGAAGTTGGACCATCAGTCGACCGCTGGGTAGAACTTCAATATTTTGCTTAAATAGCTCTTCGCACTCCTTCTGTTCCTCTGTCCATTTGGACGTCCTTGAATCTCCTCCAATTCCCAGAATTTTTCAACGTACTGCTCCAGCTGTTCTCCTCTTGTTGAATTGACATAGCAACGTTGATTCTCCTTCTCCACCAATGCCTTGTATCCACCCGATACTATCCAGCCTAATGAGGTTTTTTGTAACGTTGGGAGTCCTTCGCCGAGCTTGACTTGTCCTACCTGCAGCAAATCAAAGAATGCTTCAGCACCCAAAAGCAAGTCTATTGATGAGGGTTGATTGAAGTGTTCATCTGCGAGCTCCAGATTACGAGGCATATTCCAGTTCGTCACACTAAGCGCTGATTCCGGCTAGTATCCAGTTATTGATGGAGCAACTAGCAATTCTAACGACAACTCGAAGTTATTGTACCTCGAGCGGATGGCTGTCTGAGTTTGGAAATGGACCTTTGTCTCACTAACCCCTATTCCTGCGATGTTTACTTGTTTCCTTTCTTTCTTGAGATGAAGACTGGTTGCAAATCTCTCATTTACTAGATTCATCTGTGAGCCTGAATCAAGAAGCACCCTACCAATTTGAAATTCTTTGCTTTCAACTGCTGCGTGGACTGCTGCTGTTGTTGACGGTTCTCTACCTCTGTAAGTGCCACGTGATGAGGAGACTTCTTCGCTTCTTCCTGTGCTCTCATTAGGTTGTATCATGTGTAAGAGGCTGTGGTGAGATTGTCTACAGCTCTTACATCTATATGTTGATGGAAACTTCGCTACACCATGACCTTTTCCTAAACAATTAAGACAAAGCCCCAACTTCTTCACATTTGTAAATCGATTTTTAACAGACAATGTAGTGAAACTTAAACAATTTTGGATAGAATGGCTGCAATCACGGCAAAAAACGCAACACCGTTGTGTCATAGTGAATAAAGTTTGAGAACGATTACTGTGGTGCGTTCTATTTAGTCCCCTTTGAGCAGGTTCCGAACGAAACTGTTTGCTTTCCCTCGCTTCCAGGTATTGGCAGCGTTTGTTAAGTAAATCAGCGCACTCTTTCCACTTAGGAAGGGTTGTATAGCTTAAATGTTCATCCCATTTTGACTGAGTTTCTGAGTCGAGTTTAGACGTCGCAATAAAGATAATGACTGCATTGCATATGTTTTCATTGGAGCCTATTGACTGCAGCGAATTGTAAAGAGCTGAAATGTTGTCTACTAAGCTCCGCAACGCGCTCGCCGACGACTTTTGAACCTTGGGTAACTCGAACAGTTCCGAAATGTACTCTAAAAAGATAAGACAGTCGTTGTCATATCTTTCTTTGACCAATGCGATAGCTTTGGGATAGTTATCCTCAGTAACCTGGAACGCTTTTACTGTTCCCAATGCCTTATCACCTAAGCATGTCAATAAGTGGTTAAATTTTTCGATTTTTGTTAATGATGGATCGTTATCCACCAAAGTAGTAAATGAATTGATGAAATTTTTGTATTCAGAATATTTACCATTGAATCGAGGTAACTTTAGCTTTGGTAAATGATTAACCGAATGTGGAACAGAAAATGTTGCTTCTGCAACACTAGGGCGCCTATTTGCTCCCAAAAGGGACAGAATTTTTGTTTTTGTGGAGATATACAAATCTTCTAAATCTCCTCGACTTGTTTCCGATGGTACTAATCGCTCAATTTGAGTTTGGTATGCTAAAAGTTGCTTGAAGTATGATTCAACAATACCCAACCGACATTCCAAGTCAGTTGGTGAGAGAGCGCTTCCCTTAGTTTCCACTACATTCTTTATCCTACTAATATTGCCTCTGGTTGATGAGCGCAGCTGCTTCAACTTTTCTATGGTGGTAGTGCGGTCCCCCTCTGGCATAGTGAACTTATTTATTCGTTGCGATTCAACAATAAATTCAAAAGTCCCTGATACGACGGCAAACGAAATGCCAACCAATTCTAATTTTTCAAATAAAAACAGATAAACGGCAACTCCTATTCGATAGAAAATTGACTTATGTTATGGCAGTAATTTGGCAATCAAAATTCCAACGACGAAATGATTTCCACGGCGAAAGATTACTATGATCCGTTGAATCAGGAACAATTGTATCGATGGCTAATGGATAATTTGAGTAACTTACGACTAAGAAGTTTGTGATGGGAACAGAATTACAGCTTTCCTTCTGCATACGATCAATGCAGCACCCTCTCCCCCGACGACGAAAAGTTGTAATGATTGATGGAGATGCAGGCGAAAAAAGAACACGATAGTTCAATTTCCTATGGACGAGCGATTAACCGACGAGCAGTGCAAGTGCATTAGCGAAAGCTTGTCAAGAGCAATATGCGAAAAATAGTGTAAGAGAAAGCAGCGAAAATTGTGGAATGTATGAGGTTTTTGTGGATTCTAATTTTAACTTCCTTGTGTTAACTTGGTTGATTTTACTCTACGGCCATGGTACGGAGAAAAGGCGAATTTTGTACTTTGGCCTCTTTGCAGCAATATGATGAATTGTTTATATGAGTGTATGTACATATATTTCTACTATAATGAGCATATTCGATACTTCAATCTACGATGTGCATGCATGTCTTATTCCGTCGAATGTGCGCTCATCTTTTCCGAAATTTCTTTTAGGCGAACTTTGATTTTTTTTTTTTTTTTCTTATATAATTTTTAAATTTCTAGCGCACGTTCGATTGAATGGACTTTTGTGACATACCTGGGTTGGAAAATCCAAAATGGACTTCGACCCTTAACGTTGTGTATTTGCTTCTTGGTTGGTGTCTTCTTTGTCCTCTTTGTCTCCGTGTTCCTTGATGTGGTTTCACTGCACTTTACCCTCGCGCTACCGAACCGAAACCGATCTTGCGACACGAAAAGTTTTTTTTTTTTTTTTTTTGCACTAAATAGTCTACTGCACAACTTTGATAGAATTTATAGATGAATCAAATTTTTGTCTTTTTTTTCTTACACTTTTTATCAGGGTTCTTCCCTAACAGGTTGGGCGCCAAAATGAACAATTGAAACGTTTTTCAACCGTCAACCTCGAATCTCTACTTGGGCCACTTCGATGTGGACTGCGCGAACTGTTAGGCAAGTGATTAAAACACCCCACCTCTTTTCGTTTCGTTGTCCAACAGCAACAATGATCGGTCCAAAGTAATCGATTCCCAAAGTAAGTCGAGCGGGTGGAAGTTCTCCCATCATTGGAGGCTACGGTTGAGTCCGTTGATTTTTGCACTGCTGACATTTTCTAAGCTCCTCCCTAAGGCTGCTCGTAGGCGTGAAATGTGGTATTTCTGTCACAATTCATTGACAACTGCCTCATGATGACAGTGATGATACCTGGTATGTACATCTCGGATTACAAGTGACGTTATATGATGGTTTCTTGGCAGGATAACTGGTCGTTTTACGTCAATTTCGCAAAGTACTTTGCAGGCGTCGATTCTACCTTTGACTCGTAGAACTCGGTTTTCATCGATGTACTGTGAGAGCCTGTATAGAGGACTGCATTTTTTTATACGTTATTGATTCGCTTCAATAGCAGCTATCTCATCAGAGTATACGTCCTGCTGTGCTTGACGATATAGATAATTGTGCGCCTGTTCAATATCGCATTTGTCTATCGATCCCTTCTGAAGTGGCCGGCGTGCGGCTTTGGCCTTTAGATTATTGACATACCTTAAAACCCAGACTGTAGTCCGAACTAATCGCTTCCACTCTGAGTAAAGCTCTGGGTGTAGGATGCGTTGTCGATGAGCATCCTCTGTAAGTTTTTTTGCGTGGTGACATAGATGGTTGGATTTGATCTCCTCCGAAGTATAAGCGCGAGAAATGGGCCCTCGAATTTTGGCCAATTTTTATTTTTTTCTCCGAGAAATGGTGGTCCGTTCAACCATCAGCTTATGGTAGAAAAATCTGGACGGGGTTGCCACTTTGTGCCTTCATCAGCTACATTTGGTTTGGACGGAATCCAGTTCCATTCTGAAGTTTCTGTTGTTTCCAGAACTTCGCTAACGCGAAATGCGACGAACTGGCTGTACCTTCGAGGGTCAGAGCGAATCCAGCAAATAAAAAATAAAATAAATTTTTCGAATCGGTCCAGAAGTAACGCTTGTCGAAGTTAATCGAGTATTCTTTTAGAATACAGCCAGCCAACCTTGTCCCAAGAACGGCGGCTTGTAGCTCCATTCGCGGTATTGAAAGCAGCTTCGGCGGTGCTACACGGGTCTTAGCAGTTACCAGGGTGCAATCGATTTTGTCTTCAGTGATCACTCGGAAGTATGCGACGGCAGCGTAACTGCTCTCGCTTGCGTCAACGAATACGTGCAGTTCAACCTCACTTGAATCTTCGAAAGTCGTAGTACTTAGGTAACATCTTGGTATCCGGACGGCTTCTATGTTAGGAAGAACTTTCAGCCAAGTAAGCCATTTTTGAAACTCCGCATCGGCAATCTTGTCGTCTCAATCTATACCTGATCGCCATACATCTTGTAGTATAATTTTCGCATAAATTAAAAAATTAGCGAGTAGTCCCAGAGGGTCGAAAATTGTCATCAGCGTGCGAAGGAGTTCTCGCTTGGTTGGACGTTTGTCTCCGGACAGCAGGTCTTTGTTTTGAGCGTTCACCTTTATTTTGTACGTAAATATGTCGGAGGATGTGCACCACCACATGCCCAGTACTCTCTCAATCTCAGGTTCTGCACCGATGCTCAGATTAAACTCGACCTTGCCTTTCTCTTCCATAGCGCTGAGAACGGCCCTTGAGTTGGACATCCAGTTTCGTATCTCGAATCCAGCCATTGAGTGTATCTGTTTGACATCCCTTGCCAGTTGGATATCTTCGTCTTCGGTGTCAACGCTGTCTGAGAAATCATCTACGTAGTTGCTCTTTTTTTTTTTTTTATAATTTGCGCGCGCCAAATGGGATATGAATACCATTAAATTATTTTAGGGCACGGGCGTTTGAAGAAATTAAGAGAGAGAGAGAAAGAAAGATTGGTGTAGTGGGTTTGAAACTTAGGTGGTATTAAGTTTCAGTAAACTCCAAGGGTGGCGTCCAGACAACTGGGGAGCTTGTTTGTTTTGCCTTTTGTCGTTGCTCATGATTCACAGTGTTTTTTTCCCTCCACCTGATGTCATCATCACGATCAAGTTGCATTTAAGCCATATGACCACCCTACTGCCAGTGTTATGCCTTCGCAGTAGAGTTTCGCAATTCATCGACTTTTTTATTTATTTCAGACGAAATAAATAGATGATTGTTGAGATCAGGATTTGAACCGTGAACCAAGAGCGTGACAAGCGTTGATGTTACCACTACACCACAGCCACCCTTAAGCTCTGAGTGTTTGCAGCAGCTGCTCTAGGAAACTTTCCAGCGAACTGTTCAGCGTTCAGATTTTTAATGTACTGAGCACTACTGGGGGAGCAGATGGCACCGAACGTCATCACAGTCATCACCTACTCATCTGGTTCTCGTGCTGATTCGTTGCGCCAGAGAAAGCGTTGGGAATCCTGATGAGCTGCACAGATCAAGATCTGGTGAAACATCTCACGGATATCCCCGCAAATTGCGACTTTTCTTTCCCGAAATCTAGCAAGCATTGATGTAAGTAATGTCAGTTGGTCAGGTCCTTTAAGTAGGAAAGAGTTAGAGAAACTCCGTGCGACTGTGCAGCAGCATCCCATACCAGTCTCACCTTTCCTGGTTTGTTCGAGTTGATAACGGGAAACACTGGGAGACACCAGGTGCGCGGGCTGCGCCGTTTTGCCTCATCAGCTGACAACTTTCGGATGTAGCCACTGGTCAGGTAGTAGCGAATTTTTGCATCGAGTACAGCCCTCAGTCCTGGATGGCGTATCATTATTTTCTCTATACACACTAGTCGCCGCATAGCTATATCTCGACTGTCTGGTAGTTTGATATCATCGAATCGCCATAGAAGACCTGTTTCAAAGCGATTTTGTTTACGCTTAGTTGTTAGGTGCAGTAGATCCTGAGCACGCTGTTCGTCACGGGAAACGAAGACCTTCTGCGGTTGTACAATACCAATACTTCTAAGGCGAAGAAATCTTTCACCATTCGCTGTAAGTCGTTATCGGCTCTACTATTGCATTCGCACATATGAATGCTGTGGTGAGCTACACGATTGTCGACGGCAACTGACGGCCATTCACCGTGCGGACCATATACTACCCATCCTAGACGAGCCTTTGATGCAAACGGCTGGTGTTCAGGCCCTTCGATAGATTTCATAGCAAATCCAAGACGCATGTTGTCAAGCCCGATGAGGATCCGGGATCGAATTGCTTCATAAGACGCGGCTGGAATCCTCTTTAAGTGTGATACAACTTCATCATCTCGGCCATTACCAATGACTGCGTGGGTAGTTCAAGAGATTCCACGGTTCGAACGTTGTGTAAACGATATCTTTTCGCCTGATGATCGGTCCCTGATATATTTACATCGAGCTGTTTGGAGTTTTCTTCGTAGCGGTGGGTGTTTTCCGTCCACTTCAAGCATAAAGGATGAGGCACGCTGTCAAGGTTTAGCTCATCGGCCACTTCCTGGTCCTTCAATGTCAGCGACGATCCATCATCGAGGAAGGCATAAGTGTGTACTGCTGCGTGCTTACCATGAAGTATAACTGGCACATAGCGATATAACACAGATGGACTACTAACCTGGTTGTGGTAGTGTACGACTTCCGATATCTGCGGCTCTAGTTTCGTAGGGGGTGACGGTTTCGATGGATTGTGCAGTAGCTCATGATGCTTATGGCCGCAGCCGTTAATGCCACAGTATGTCTTCGAGCGACAACCTCGATTAAAATGTGGCTTAAGACATTTGTGACAAAGACGATATTCCTTAACGGCCGCCCATCTGGAACTGTAGCTTAGCTCCAAAAACGCATGACAGTTTGCAATTGAAGGGCAATTGCGAGAGCACACGCGGCATTTATTGCCGTTGGTTCGTAAGGTGCCATAGCTCGGTGCGTGTTTGCTTATTCCGTTGCCGCTGATTGCTTGGTTTCGGTTCTTGCTGTCTTCTGGATGCGGTGTCTCCTGTTGTGATTCCTCCATGTGCGTATGTAGATAATCTCGGTCCCTTGTCTGGCGTGCGCTCGTGTTTGCTGATGATAACGTTGGAATCGTCACACAATTAGCTACACAAGCGATTTGATACAACCACTCGTTGAAGTCAGAGAGCGTACAGTAATCGAGTGACTGTCGATGAATTCCCCAAACCAGTCGAATGGAAGGAGGCAACTTTTCGATTAGTTCCTGGCCCATTATCGGATTACATAAGTGAGACATAAGTCCAGATGCTTCTATTTTGGGGCAAAGGTTTTGCACGGCTAGGGAAAACTTTACGATGCTTTCTAACCTTCCTTCCTTCGGCGAAGGAGTAGAATGAATTTTGTGCAGCATGGAATGGATAACGAGCTCCGGTCGACCGTACAGCATTTTCAAGGTTGAAATTATCCGCTTGACACATGATGGTTGCAGTAACATGCTGCGTACAGCTTCGAGTGCTTCTCCTTTCAGAGCTCTTTGTAACCGTGAGATATTCTCTTCATCAGAAAACCCACACAGTTCATTTATGCGTTGGAAGTCGCAGATGAAGCTTGGCCATTCTGCTGGATTACCACTGAAAGGCTGAAGGTCTCGTGAAATAGTATGACGAGCAGCTAGCTGGCTTTTGCTTAGTAAGTTAGACATCTGGAAATGCGACGTGATGTTAAAGGTTTGGTCGGGTCCTGTAGATGGAGCTGGGTTCAGTTGCTTGTGCTGTGTGAATATGCTGTTTTATTCCATTGGTTGCTCAAAGAATTGCTGCTGTAAATGGTACGAACGTCTTGGCAGTATAGATTGGGCTGGCGGCGGCGGAGGTGGTCTTTGAAGGTGTTGTTGTTGCTGGTGTTCTGAGTGCATTTGTACTGCTGACTGTAGAGCTGGCAGCACTTGCATCCTTCCCTGTGAAGGTCCTGTCGGTAGTGTCCATATTGACTCCAGTTTCGAATGTTGCTGAGCGTGATCATCTGAACGTTTCTGTAATTCTACCAGATTCTGATGCTGCGTTTGCAGCTGCTGTTGCAGCGCCATTTGTTGCATCTGTTGTGATAGTTTTCCAGAAACAGTTTCCATCGGTTTAAGCTTGTCGATATTTGAAATTTGATTATGACTGCTTTGCAGAGTAGGTGGCGTATTAATGTGCATCAAAACAACATTAGATGGATTATGAACACATGCGGTTGAATGTTTTTGTGTGGAATTACATGCATCCTCCAACCAGGTTCGCACTACCGCGTTGTTTTGGCCATCTTCGACGTCTGCTACATCAC
The DNA here is from genome assembly GCA_963082735.1 of Pocota personata. Taxonomy (NCBI): domain Eukaryota; kingdom Metazoa; phylum Arthropoda; class Insecta; order Diptera; family Syrphidae; genus Pocota; species Pocota personata. The sequence goes on from OY720429.1 coordinate 148,510,353, forward strand.
CATCGAAGGAGAAGAGTTCATCCTCTGCTTGTTGTTGTAGCAGCGAATACTTCCTATCGAGGTACTGCTGGTCACGCTGCCTCCGTTTCTCTTGTAGAGCTCGCTCCTCTTCCTGTCGTCTCTCTTTCTGCAGCTGCTCTTCTCTATCGCGTTTCTCTTGTAGAGCACGTTCTTCTTCTAGCCGTTCAAGTTGGATTTGAAGTCGTCGAGCCGATGAGACTTTGGATGATGAGGACTTTGGACGAGAAAAATAGGTTGCCGAAGCAACTGTATTGGGGGCAGAAGCAAGCACATTGTCGGCAAGTATACTTACACTCGCACCTGTCGTGGTTGCATTCGTTGCAGTATCTTCTACTTGATTGAGGCACCTAGCGCGACAGTTTTCGCAACTCCAGTCGTGATTGGCCACGTCATTGGTTACTCCAACACAGGCAAAATGAAACCACCTGTCGCAGTCGTCGCACATGACCATGTTTTGGTTATCATCTGCTGCGCATAGCTGGCAACTTGACTTTGCAGGTTTTCGTGACGACCTAGTACTCTTTGGTGATCTAATTACTTTCGAAGAAGTACCAAATGGGTTGGGATCCGTCATTTTATGTTTAATAAAAGAATTTTTTAAGATCTGGCGGCCAAATTGAATGAAAAGCTTTCAGATTTTTTAATTCCTAGTAATATTTAATTAACAAAGATAATTAAAAAATTCTTTTAGTCACTTTGTACAAAATGTATACATAAAAAATTAATTCAATTGTGGTTATGGCTCACACACGTTTTTGTTCTCCCAATTTGATACTCCGCTCTTTGACAGCTTCAGTTTTGACATCATCGAGCGAGGATGGGTGTGTTCAGATGTTTTAGCTTTCACAGCAACCGTAACGTAACAACAAGTAACGTAAACCCTTATATGTAAGCAATTTTGTAAAAATATATGTATAATATAATATATATAAATTTATATATAAATATAGTCAAATAATGTCAACAAAACAAAAATAATAACATACATAGGCAATAGTTAGTTAGTTAGTTAAGACTTTTATTTCATAAAAAGGTAGGTTGTTACATTATCATATATAGTTTCAAGTCTATTTAGGTTTGGTCGTTATTGACCGTCTACCAGATTGACATTTAGGTTCCCTACAAAAAATATGAATTTACTTACATAGTATATTATAAACTTTAATCATTCACATAAACAATTTAACAATTTCATAACGAAAACTATCTGTTTTGACATTGCTATTTTAAAACTTTCCTACATACTCCTCCATTATATAACGCGTTCCACCCAAAGTTTCCATTTAAAATGCTCAGCTTTTTCCCCTCATACAGCACAGACGCCCCAAAGTATCTCAAGCGATATTCTTTTAAGATAGGACATATCGCTATAAAGTGGAAAACGTCATCTCTCGCACTGTTATTACACAGATTGCAAAGGAATGGCGGCTCTGGACGATGTGGAATAAAATTAAGTGCGATCAGCTCACCCCCTACTTTCAATAGTAGGCTTATTTTGTCGGTTGAGTAGTATATTCTATTTTGCGCACTCCGAGCGTCGTTTACGTATCTCTCTTATCGATCTCATCCGATTAATGACAATAGTGCGCTAAATTTAAATCTTAAGGCTGTACCCTGATTCGCCGTTGTTAATCTAAGATTGAAATTGCATTCAGACGCTAAACGTTCCCAATTTTGATAAAGATGACCTCTTCTTGAATTGGTGAGATTAAGCACCCGCTTAGATAGCCTGCCTTCTTTCATCTCGGTTACTTTGACTATGTATTCAAAATTTAGTCGTAGAGCGTCTAGGAAAAGAGGAGGTACCTCAGTCTCCAACATACAATTAGGCGTATTGTTAGGTAGGCGAAAAATTCGTTTTAAGAAGTATCGAAGAAATATTTCTACTTCCTCAAAAGGGTAAAAACCCCACACCTGGGCTCCGTATAAAAGAATCGATTTTGGTTTTGCACAAAATATTTTCTGTTTTGAGTTGTAAGTTATGCTTTTATTAACAATTGAACGACTCCAAACTGAAGATATTGCGCGTATTGCTTCCTATAGTTTCACATTAAGGCATTTTTTCATATTGAGATTTGCAGTTTTTTTTTTTTGTTATAACTTGCACGTGTTGAAGGATAACTGGGGAGTATATTATTTGTTTTTCGCTATTATTGTCGTTGCTTATGATTCACAATACTTCTTTTTTTTCCGTACTTCTGATGTCATCATCACGATTAAGTTGCATTTTAGGCATATGACCACCCCACTGCCAGTGTTATGCCTTCACAGTAGAGTTGACTTAGCTTTCGCAAGTGATCGACTTTTTTATTTATTTCATGTGAAATAAATGGATAATTCTTGACATCAGGATTCGAACCGTGAACCAACAGCGTGACAAGCGATGATGTTACCACTACACCACGGCCACCCTTAACTAGGAGTTATCAGAACTCCTAGGTATTTGTATTCTCTCACTATTTCAATACGTTCACCTTGAAGGCTCCATTTTTCGTTGCGTGAATACCTACCGCTTCCACCTCTGAATATCATCATCTTCGACTTTTCAAGATCAACACTCAGGTTCCATAGCTTGCAGTACTCAGCTACTCTGTTTATCAGCTGCATCCCATTGATTGTATCACAGAGGTAGACGATATCGTCTGCATACATAAGCGCCGGGATCTTAACTTGGTTTAGTTCAATTCCTCCCATCACAAAATCGGTAATGTCATTTACGAATAGGATAAATAAAAGCGCATTCAGTATGCAACATTTCGATCTGCGTCTTTCTACACACCGAGTCGAAAGATTGAAAAATTCAAACGTGGTTGAACTGACAGATAAGTATAGCAGACATTCTGCTTTTGATTGTGTAAGTGCTCTGTTGTGTTAGATTCGTTATCTGAAATCACACACACAGAGACAACATGTCAGTTCAACCCCTCAACCCAGGTATACTTGCATTTTTCTAACTCGATCCAGCTCTGTTAGCTGATACCACGTTTATATGCAGAATCGAGGGATCGAGTTGAGATTTCGATCTGAGTCTTTCTACACATCGAGTTGAAAGAATGAAAAATTCAAACGTGGTTGAACTGACAGATAAGTATAGCAGACATTCTGCTTTTGATTGTGTTAGTGCTCTGTTGTGTTAGATTCGTTATCTGAAATCACACACACACAGAGACAACATGTCAGTTCAACCCCTCAACCCAGGTATACATGCATTTTTCTAACTCGATCCAGCTCTGTTAGCTGAGTCGAGTTCAGTTAATCCTATTTCAACTCGATCTGCGATTATATGAATTTCAACCCGGGTTGAAGCTGGATTCAAGTATGCATATAAAGGTAGTATGAGTCGAGTTGAGTCAGTCCTATTTCAACTCGATATGCGTTTATATGAATTTCAACCCGGGTTGAAGCTGGATTCAAGTATGCGTAGTACTTGCTTCACCCCCATTGATGTTCCAAACTCATCAGAAATAAATTCACCATCCCACACGTATGCTAAATTGCTGTCATACGTTGCTCTTAAAATGTTGATGACTTTGTTAGAGATTCCTATTAAATGGAGTATTGAGTCGAAGGCTGCACGGAAATCGACGAAGAAGGCATACAACTTCTTGTGTTGGATTTTGTAACTTTCAGCTATATTAATAATCGAAAAAATTTGATAAATGGTTGTTTACTTCTTTTTAAAACCCGCTTGGAATTCTCGAAGATTTTTGTTATAGGAGACCCACTGAATGAGTCTTTTAAACAAAATAGTTCCAAACAATTTAGCCAATGTGTTTAAGAAAGATATACTCCTGTAATTTTTTGAATCATCATAGACACCTTTTTTGTGCAATGGGAAAATAATTGCCTTTTGAAACTAGTATTAAGTGCTAAAAAGAATTCATTCGTGCGGTTTTTGTAGAATTCGAATGAGATCCGGTCGTCTCCCGGAGCTTTTTGAACTTTTTTATCCTTAATAACTTGTAGCACCTCCGAAAGAGAAATCGGTGAGTCCAGAAAAACATCGTTAATCAGCGGGGCCGCATAATAAAAGGCTGGCGAAATTTGGACGGGATTTAGAAATCTGCTGAAATGTTTCCTCACCTGTTGTGGTTGTCAATGTTTATTAGCGTGTTTGATATTTTCAGACTCGTAAGTGCTTCGTTTAGATTCCTATGGAATAGTGTAATTAAGCTATCTTTCCAAATCAGTTTTGGCAAAAGAGTAAGAGATTTTGCATTTTCTTCGAGTGATGTTGTACTTGGTACCTGTACTTTGCAATAAATTTGAAGAGGCATGTGATCTGAAAATGTCTTCATTGCGACCCTGAAGTCAGATATTAGATGATTCCAGTCACCAGAAACTAGACAATAATCTATTACGGAGCAAGCTGTTCTTCGAATAAACGTGTATTCTCCTCTAGAGTCCCCATCACAACTTCCGTTTATAATTCGACAATCCAAGGCGTCCGCTAAGTCAAGAATCTTATTACCATTTCTATCGCAAATAGTATCCTTGGAGAAACGTGTTGCATTTAATAGTGGAGCTGTTAAACCGCTTACAAGGTTGTTTTGTAAGAGTCCAATTCTTCCATTAAAATCTCCAGTCAGCGTAATGTCCGATGAACCGAGTTAAAACAAAGTATCTATAATTTTATCATAATTACTTTTCCAGTTGTTACCGTTGATGTTTGTTGTTAATTCTTAAATTTAGTATATTTCTATCTTCAAGCTTCTCGAATTTTGCATCTACACATTTCAGAGACCTGCGGTATCCAGATAATTCACCACCGCTTCCTCTTCCATAAGTATGTTGCTTTACTGCGTGTATCCACTTTAGTTCATATTTAGCGAACAAACTTAAAAATTTACTTTCGTCTCCTTCTAAAACATGTGTTTCGAATAACAAAAATATATCAAACTGCTTAGTGTAATTAAAAAATTCAGAAAAAATTAATTTATTTTTTAGGCCTGCAAACGAGTATTATAATTAAGTACGAGTATACTAAAATCTAATATTAGTCGTATTTTATTATCGCCATGATCTGGATCTGGATCATTGGTTTGTATGCATTACAACAACAACACGAGATCTTGCTTTTGATCAGGATCAATTTTTGTGATACAAAAATTACTTCTCCCTATTTCTCACTAGGATACACTTCCGTTCGTGAATGTTGGTATAATTGTCGACGATTGACAAGGGTCCATGTTGCCAGATTAGAATACTAAATTTTTTTTTACAACCGAATATTATTCAATTATTTTTATGTTCGAATAAATTAGTATTCTACTCATAGTGTTTTAGAACCAATAATAAACATCGAGTTTCTGTAACCTAGTAAGTGAATAGAAACCATTTTGGATGAATTGGTGCCGGTAAAATATACAAAGTCAAAACTAAAATGTATTTAATAAACATAAACTTAAATGGAAAATATGAAATATTATTCTCAGTGTATATTTGTCAATAAAAACTAACCAATTCCTCCTTAAAAAAAAAAGAATGGATCAAATTGATCATTTAAAAAACAATTTTCATTCGCATGGCAACTTCGCGCTAAATGTCAAAAAGGAACTCAGCTGTGCAATAACAATGGACACGGACGTAAAAAAATCGTAAGTACTTGCAAATAACTAATTATTTCCTGGAAATAACAATAATTAAAATTTAAAATGTCTTTCAAGCACAAGAAGAAATTGGTTGCCGGACGAAACAGCTGCTTTTTTGGATGCATACAGCAAAAGAAAAGGAGAATTTCAGCATGTTAGCAAAAAAAAATTCGCTATGAGTAATGTGCTGGAAGATCTCTTGGCCCAAGGAGTTTTGGTATGTTTACATAATTTACAATTGAGTTCTGCTGGTTTCAAATTTATTTTGTCTTCCAGAGTCAGCCGACTACTGTAGAAATGCTGAATATAAAACTTAAAAATCTACTACGAGCTTTCAAAGCGACGACAGACAACAACAAAAGAACGGGGGAGTCGCCCAGTAAAGCTCCATTCGAGGAAAAGATGGAGGAGATATTTGGAAGCAAGCCAGAAATGAGGAACAGCCACACAGTCAATCTTTCAGGAAAGGCCATACATGCACTACCAATGTCAATCACTGACATTCAACCCAATGCACCAAAAAGCAGCTCCTCAGGTAATATAAAGTATTTTACTTATATGCATCTTATCTTACAGTTCAATTAGAGCCTTCGCCAGAGAGGCCAAACATTTCCTCGAGCAATGAAGCTGGTACTTCCCGTGGTATCCGAAAAAATAATTATATGTCGTACCGGGAGAAACGTTGGAAGGAGGAAATGGACCTCAAACGAGGAACTGCTGCAGAAAGAAATGCAATTTTGGCCGACTACGCTGCGAAAAAAATAAAAAAAATGGATGAGTCCGAAAAAGCGAAGGAATGCCGATATCTCAAAAAAGAGCAATTACTCAGGGAGCTATTCCGCAAATGAATTGTTTTCATGTGGAATTTTTAATAGCTGTGCATATACCTAGTTTATGTATATACCTACATAAATGCAATGAATTTTGTTTCTTACTTTTTTTTCCTTTTCCTTTTTTTTTACGTTTTATTTAGTTAGTTATTTAATATGTTCAAATAAAAATCTTGAATTCTATACATTTATTATATTTCTATTAATTAAATCGTCCAGTAAACGCTGTCGTCTGGTGCTGTTTGCTATTCCTTGGTTGACTTCAACAGCTGGATAGTTTTCAGGATTATATTCTTCAATTATTTCGTCGTTGTTTTCTGTACACATGTTGTGCAATAGACACCCACAGACCACTAAATTTATCACCAAATTTACATTTGTTTGCTCAGTAAAACGCAGCAGTCTTCGGAAACGGGTTTTCAGTAGACCAAATGAGTGTTCCACTATGACCCGGCCAGAAGAATGGAGATCGTTAAATCTCCTTTGGGCATTCGTCATTGATCCATTCTCTTTAAAGGGTGGAATTAACCAGTCTAGAGATGGATACGCAGAATCTCCGAGCAAAAAACTGTTGTTTCGGAAAAGTTCACTCATATTTTGGCATGCATCTCTGTATAGATCAGATCTTCGTAGAATTCGGCTGTCGTGCAAGCTACCTGGTTCTCCACCGAAGATGTTGATAAACTTTTTCTTGGCATCCACTACAGCTTGTATGGAAATGCTATAATAGCGTTTTCTGTTGAAATAGCTTTCCTTGTTAGTAGTGGGTGCTTTGATTCTTATATGGGAACCATCGATACATCCCAAAATTCCAGGAATCTTTGTTTTTGCTTCCATTAAATTTGCATTTTGTACAGCTTCATTTGCATTTGGCCATTTGACATATTCGTGGCCGATGGATATGACCCAAGATGTTACCTCTTGACAATATTCCATCCCGTCGAACATGAAATGCCAAACAAATTGGAGATTTCTCTGAAGGTATTTGTATTTGCCATATACCACAGAAATACATGTATTTCAATTTTCGCTGAAGTTTTTGGTAGTCCTCTCTTTGTTGCGATTCGGAAGCGCTGTGATAGCTTGTAGCGATCTAAAAGTATGTATAGTTGCAAAATATATATTTGATTGTTGTAAATCATACTTTTATGTACCTATTAAAATTTGGGAAGTTGAGCGATGTAGTCGGAAATGCTTTTTGAAGTCCGAATTGCTGTAACTATCGATAACTTCCCCGAAATTTTTGATTTTTTGATGAATTCCGGGAAAATTGTCGGTATCAAAGGAGGAATCCGTGCTTTCAGTATTAAAAACTGATAAACCTGAAGAGCTACTTTCGTCACTGTCGTCTTCGCTTTCAAATAAGAACTATGGAATAAACAAATAAAGCCTACATTATGTAATAAAAGCCAATATATTGTAATATGCAGGCTACGGCTCGAGTAGATAAAACGATATTCTGTGAAATTTATTTCTTTATTTTCTACTCTATAGAACAATTCAAGTTCACACTATACTATTCTTCGCAAATTCTTTTCTTACAATGTCTCTTTCCTCTCAAATCACTTTATCTCCTTTCAATTACTTAATTCACAAATCCAAACTAATTACTTTTTCTTGTTCACTCTCAACTTTCAATTTATCGCCAAATTACAACTTCGCCCATTATCACTTTTCCAATCTCTTCGCCACGGTTCTAAACCAACTGTCTCTTTTTTGATCGCCATCTGTCCTTATATAGCAGAAGTTTCTGATAGCCAGAAACTTCTAGCAAATTCTTCGACCTCTGGAACAAGAAAAATTCTGATATAATAATTCCAAGATGACAATCATTTCGTGCAGTTATAATTCTCTCTTGTTCTCTTTTATCCGCGATATTATCCGAGCTGTGGTGACTAATTTCAGACACGAACCTCAGAAGAAGCAATGAAAAGACCCTTCGGAATTTGTTGTCTGTTCGAGGGCGTAGTTATTATGCTACATTATGTTACACTGCCCTCCTCTTAGACTTGTTCGTCCCGAACAAGTGTGTCCTCACTTCGGCCATTGTATCGACTCAATCGGTCCGCATGAACCACTTTCATTTTGGCCCTTGGTCCTCGCTGGATGCGGTAGACAACATCGTTGATGCGGGTTACTATTCTGTATGGACCCTCCCAGTTCCGCTGCAATTTAGGTGATTTCCCCTTTTGGCGATGGGGATTATACAGCCACACTAGATCTCCTTCCTGGAATCCTGACGTTGTTGCCTTGGCATCATACCTGGTCTTCATGCGGTCGCTCGTCATCTTAATCTGGCTTCTGGTCCTTTGGTGTATGTCCCTAAGCCTTTCCCTAAGGTCCGCCACGTACTCTTCTTCATTTCTGGGCTCATTGGTAGGAGATCCAAATTTCACCTCACTGGGTAAACGAGCTATTCCACCAAATAAGATTTCGAACGGCGTATGTCGAGTAGTGCTATGCACGGCACTTCTATAGGCCATCAAAAACAAGGGAATCTGCCGGTCCCAATCCCGTTGGTAGTCACCTACGACCTTCGAGAGATGTTCGTCCAAAGTCCTATTGAAACGCTCCACCATACCGTCCGACTGTGGATGAAGCGGGGTTGTCCTTGTCTTTTTGATTCCGAGTAGTTGACACATCTCTTGGAAGATTCTTGACTCGAAGTTCCTCCCTTGGTCAGAATGCAATTCCAAGGGCACACCGAATCTGCTAACCCAATTGTAGACGATCTGCTCCGCCACGGTTCTGGCTTCCTGGTTAGGGATCGGAAACGCTTCCAGCCACTTACTGAAGTAGTCCATCACTACGAGTATATACCGATTACCATTGTCGGTTTCCGGAAAGGGCCCTGCGATGTCAATGGCGATTCGTTCGAAAGGTGCTCCCACGTTGTATTGGTGCATCTTACCTCGAGTTTTGGTTCTCGGACCCTTACTAGCTGCACACATGTCGCATTCTCTGCACCAGTCTTCGATATCTTCCTTCGCTTTTAACCAATAAAAACGTTCTCGTACCTTTTCTAGCGTCTTATTCACTCCCAAGTGGCCTCCGGACGCCCCGCCATGCATTTCCTGTAACACCTCCTTGACCCTCGTCCGCGGTACTACAAGCTGCATTACAAACGACTTTCCGTCGGAGGATTCCCATTTTCTTCTCAGAACACCTTCTTGGACATGGAGGGAGTCCCACTGCGCAAAATATGCCTTTAAGGTCGGGCTTCTGTGAGAGATGTCCTGATGATCCGGTTTCTCCATGTTCTCCTTCCAGGCCAGAATCGGCTCGATATCCGGGTCTTCCTTCTGAGCGTTCCGGATCTCATCTACGCTCCAGCCGGCGATGGGTTCGGCTCTCATTCTTTGGATGGAAACCAGCTCCCGTTCTTCCTGACGCGCACAATGTTTACAATCCGTTCTGCATGGTCTCCGGGACAGTGCATCCGCATTAGAGTGGAGTTTTCCTTTACGATGCTGTATTTCGTAGTCGTAGATTTGCAGCCTTTCGATCCATCTTGCGACCTGACCCTCAGGACTCTTGAACTGTAATAGCCATTTTAATGCTGCATGGTCTGTGCGAAGAACGAACTTCCTCCCGTAGAGGTATTTGTGAAAATGCTTCGTAGCCAAGATCAAAGCTAGAAGTTCCCGCCTTGTCACGCAGTAGTTCCTTTCTGGCTTAGAGAGCACCTTGCTGAAGTACGCAACCACCTTCTCTTGGCCGTCATGCACCTGGGAGAGTACGGCTCCTACCCCGACATTACTAGCATCTGCATCCACAACGAACGTTTCCCCGGGAGTGGGGTAAGCCAGTATCGGGGCATCGCATAGCCGTTGTTTAAGTGCCTTGAAGCTCTTCTCGCACTCAATTGACCATTTGAATTGTTTTCCCTTTTCCGTCAACTGGTGCAGGTTCTTTGCGATCCCGGCAAAATCCTTCACGAACCGTCTGTAGTAGGTGGCTAGGCCCAGGAAGCTCCTTAGTTGGTGTTTGTCTTTGGGGACTGGCCAGTTTTTCACCGCTTCGACCTTCTCCGGATCGGTTCTCACTCCTTTCGCTGAAATTATGTGTCCCAGGTACTTGACTTCCGCTCTAAACAGGGCGCACTTCTTGGGGTTGAGCTTCAGGTGGGCACTTCGAAGCCTTTGAAACACATCCCTTAGATTGTCTCGGTGTTGCGCAAACGTTTTTCCTACGACGATGACATCATCCAAGTATACCAAACAGGTTTTCCATGTTAACCCTTGCAGGACACATTCCATCAATCGCTCGAAAGTCGCCGGAGCATTGCACAGCCCGAATGGCATTACCGTGAATTGCCATAGCCCATTTCCTGCGGTGAAGGCGGTTTTCTCCCGGTCTTCTGGATGGATCTGTACCTGCCAGTAGCCACTCTTCAAGTCGAGAGTGGAAAACCATCGGGCTCCTGATAGTGTGTCTAGCGTGTCGTCAATCCGTGGCAGAGGGTAGCTGTCTTTCTTGGTGACGTAATTGAGCTGCCGATAGTCCACGCAGAACCGCGTGCTGCCATCTTTCTTCTTAACCAGTACAACCGGTGATGCCCACGGACTTTTGGAACTTTCAATCACACCTTCTTTCTCCATTGCCGACACCATCTCTGCAACTTCTGTCTGCTTTGCCAATGGAAGGCGCCTAGCAGGCTGACGAATTGGTCTAGTATCACCAGTGTCTATTCGATGTTGTACCAGGTGTGTTCGGCCGTATTCTCCGTCCTGTGAGGCAAATACATCAGCGTACTCATTGATAAGATTCTCTGCCATAGTTCGCTGCTCCTGATTCAGCTCACTGGACTGGAGAATCGTCTCTCTCGTTTCCGCTGTCCAAGGTGATGGGAGAGGTTTTGGAGGACCACGTTCAGATATTGTTGCGACGGCGGTAATCGGCGTGCATTTTCCAGTCACCTCCCCTCGCCTTAGTTTGACAGTGTGTGGTCTTGCGTTCAAAACTCTCACTGGAACCATGGTGTTCTTTGGTTCGACTAACGTCTTTCCCACGATGTAGTCTTGAGAATTCTTCTCCGGGTCTGGTTCTACTATGTAGAATCGGTGGCTCCCAAGATCACCTTCCAGCTTCGTCCAAATGATTGTCTCTGAAGACGGCGGCAAAACTTCGTCTTTGCTGATGACTGTCCTGAGAGTTACGGCATTCTCGTTTCCGTACACCATCGGAATCTCCACATTTCGATACCTCAGTACTTGCATCCCGATGTCCAAGATTACTTCATTTGCTTTCATGAAGTCTATTCCGATGATGCACTCGTCGCATATGTCTGCCACCAGAAACGCATGGGAGAACGTCAGTCCTGCCAGAGTAAGCGTAAGACGAACTTCTCCAAATACCTTCGCCATTTCCCCTATTGCAGTCTTCAGGCAGTAGCTGTTGGTGTTGTGCAGCCAGGAGCTTTTGACGATATCTCTTCTTACAATGGAGGCAGTGGCACCTGTGTCGATGGTGGCTACGCACTTCTTCTTGTTGATTAGTGCCTCCACTGTCAGGCTCTTGTTATCCCGTTTGGTTTGCGAAACTTGAATGGTGGTCCTGGGGGCCTCGATTCCAGTAACCAACTTCTGCCCCGCGAAGTTGGTCCTTACGCATTTCCCGACTGCTGGTTTTGGGAAGTCTGACTGACAGGATGGATGTTATCACCTCCAGATGCTTCCTCTCTGCTTCTCCTACTTCCGCAATGTGGACAATTTCCTCGTCTAGGTGCACTTCTGCACTGCCGTTGTAGGTGTCCGGTTTGGTTGCAATTCCAGCAACGGATTTGACTTCCGCGAGCTCTGTCTTCATCCATGACGGCTGTTCTCTGGCATGAGCATTCCACGACGGACACTTCCCTGACACGGTGTATTCCCTGGTATGCTTGGTCCGCAGCCTTCATTGACAAAGCGAATGCCAATGCCTCGGGGAGTGTTCGCTTTTCAGCCATCCTTACAGCCATTTGCAGTTGTCTGTCCTCTATGGCCTGAATAAAAGCTTCCACCGCCATTTCGTTGATAAGCTCCTCACCGGCTTTAGGGTATGAAAGATGGGCTAGTCGCTCTATATCCGCTTGCAACTGTTGGAGCGTTTCCCCCCTTTTTTGGACTCGACTACGCAGCTGAACCCTGTACACCTGCTGCATGTGTTCATCCCCAAACCGCATTTCGATAGCCTGAACCAGAGAGTCGTAGTTCTGCTGTTTATCTTCCGGGATGGTCTGCAAGAGCTCCGCAGCTGGACCCCTCAGTGCAAGTGTGAGTGCAATGGACTTCTCTTCATCGTCCCAGCTATTGGTCATTGCGGCCGCTTCGAATTGCCTTTTATAAATTGGCCATGATGTTTGACCATCGAAGATAGGAGGCTGCATCTCCTTTCTTCTCAGACCGTCGGTGGAATATTCCCGTGCTTTATGTCTCTTCACGTTGCTGAGTTCCTTAGTAAGATTTTCGACTTGTTTTTCTACTTTTTCGAACTGAGTCTCTATTTTCCCGAACTGAGTTTCATGCTTCTCAAAGTTTTCATCGAATCTAGTTTCGACTTTTTCGAGTTGCGTCTCTACCTTCTCGATTTTCTCTTCGATCACTTCGAATTTGGATTCCAAGTTCTTGTTTTGCTCATCAAGTTTACTTTCCAGAGCATCTAGAGAATTCTTTTGTTCGTCCATCTTAAGTTCTAGAGAATTCTTTTGTTCGTCCATTGCTTTCTTTTGTTCGTCCATTGCTTTCTTTTGTTCGTCCATTGCTTTCTTTTGTTCATCCATTGCTTTCTTTTGTTCATCCAACTTAAGTTCTAGAGAATTCCTTTGGTCATCGAGCTTATGACTTTGATCTTCTATTGCTTTCTTTTGTTCGTCCATGACTAACTTAAGTTGCAGGAGCAGACTTGTTATACCCGGGTCGGCTACTGTACTTGCTGGTTCCTCTTCCACGTCAAACTCTATGTCATGCGGATTTTCACCTTCCTGCGTTACTGCTTCTTCCAGACGAATCAGTAGGGCATCTTTTCCCCCAGTTGTGTCGAGATTCCGCTTACTGAGTTCTGCCTTTAGTTGAATTATAGTTAGTTTTCCCAACTTGCGACCCATTTTTGCGCAACTAATTAACTCAACGCAGAAATCGTTTTTTTTTTTTTTTTTTTTTTTTTCTTGTGCAATTTCACACCACGGAAATAGTTATTCACAGAATAAGTTTTATCCCAGCTTCTGACACCAATGTAATATGCAGGCTACGGCTCGAGTAGATAAAACGATATTCTGTGAAATTTATTTCTTTATTTTCTACTCTATAGAACAATTCAAGTTCACACTATACTATTCTTCGCAAATTCTTTTCTTACAATGTCTCTTTCCTCTCAAATCACTTTATCTCCTTTCAATTACTTAATTCACAAATCCAAACTAATTACTTTTTCTTGTTCACTCTCAACTTTCAATTTATCGCCAAATTACAACTTCGCCCATTATCACTTTTCCAATCTCTTCGCCACGGTTCTAAACCAACTGTCTCTTTTTTGATCGCCATCTGTCCTTATATAGCAGAAGTTTCTGATAGCCAGAAACTTCTAGCAAATTCTTCGACCTCTGGAACAAGAAAAATTCTGATATAATAATTCCAAGATGACAATCATTTCGTGCAGTTATAATTCTCTCTTGTTCTCTTTTATCCGCGATATTATCCGAGCTGTGGTGACTAATTTCAGACACGAACCTCAGAAGAAGCAATGAAAAGACCCTTCGGAATTTGTTGTCTGTTCGAGGGCGTAGTTATTATGCTACATTATGTTACAATATTTACCTCAATTGCGACTGCTTCCATTTTTGCTTTTGCTTTTTTTAAACGTCATATTTTGATAGGTCTGAATGTCAAACTGTTGCCACAACACAGAACTTAAATTTTTCGATGATCTGGACTGTTTTATTATCATGTGTGATCCAGATCAGATCATGTGCATAATAAAACACGACTATTATATGTCTCTAGCAGACAGGAACTATTAATGCTGTTTTTGGCACGTGTGAACTCTATCTTAGGACTTTACCCGAGCTATGTGCAGCCGCTGTTTTTTGCACACGGTGGTTTGGAATGCTTCTAACTTCAGCTGACATTGAGGTTGACATTTGATTTGAGTTTGACATTTTGTGCACATTGTTTACATTTTCCGGATTTCCAAATTCTTTGATTCTTCAATTAACGCGGCTAAAACATGGCGCCTCCCCACACATCAGACCTGTTGATAGGTAGCAGGAGAATATTTTTCCAGAAACGGAAAGCTTGTCTGTTTTAAGGCTGGTTTTCATCTGAGGTTTCTTCTCGCAAACGATTTTCATCACCTGCACTAGTTTGGACCTTTATATGCGTACTCCTATGTTCTTGGGCAAATCGCTATGGACTCTGTACTTTGTACCTCTGAGCTTTCTCGAGTTGCGGAGTACTTTCTATGCAGCCTCCTCTGACTTCAGTTTGACCACTACAATTGCTATGCGTGCGTCCCTGCCTGAAACACTGCATGTCGGGAGAGGGAGGATCTTGGTCTAGCAACCCAGCACATACCGATTTCGCCTTTTCTTTTATAACTGTGTTAGTCTCAACAGGTAGGCACATAGCAACATTTGTTTCTGTACTTCTGAACAAAGCTATTGAAAGTCTGATTTGGTGGCAAGCTTTTCACAAGATCTTTGTTCTTTTCATCTAGTAAATCTGTCGTCAATCTTCCACACGTAATGCCACAAATAAAACAACTCAATTCGTCTAATTTGTTGGGTTGGATTTAGGAGAGAATTTGTTTTCTAAAATGTATTAGTCGGTATAATGTTAAATAAATATCTTAATAAAATCACTTACTTGCTGGCACCTGGTTCACGACTTCATTCGGGGTTGGTTGACGATGGAATGCTCGTTTATTCAAAAGGGCTGAAAAGCTAAAACTGACAGCCAAATGATCTGTCCGCGAAGTCGATCGAGAACCAGTGCCTTAGGCAAGCGTTACATTGGCAAAGTGCATGGAACTTCGCGACACCCCACCCCCCATGAGGCGCCGAGTCTTGACGAGAAACCTCACTCACATCTAAGATAGCGAGTTTCACTGCAGGCCTCCGGATGATTCATGTCGCTGTTTTCACTTCTGCCGAACGAACCTGACCATCTACTCCGGGGAACACATTCACGACTCTGCCTCTTGGCCATCGGCTCCGTGGCATGTCGACATTGCATACGAGAACGATATCACCAATCTTCAACGGCGGGACCTTCTCGAACCATCGGCATCTCTTGATGAGAACAGGAAGGTACTCCCTCGTCCATCTCCTCCAAAATCGGTCCATAAGCTGTTGACTAATCCTCTATTGCTTCCGAAGACACAGACCCCCGTCACTGATTGGTCCTGGTGTCTGAGTTGGACTGGTAGATCCGAGGATGAAATGATTCGGAGTGAGAGTTTCCTTGTCCTCAGCTGAGATGGGTAGGTATGTCAACGGACGGCTGTTGATAATATTCTCTGCTTCTATTAACGCACTCTGCAGAGTCTCTAATCTCGGTGCGACTTCGGACAAAGTTCGTGGCAGCACTCGCTTGATGGATTGCACCAGTCGTTCCCAGCATCCTCCTGCATATGGGTTTGCAGGACAATTGAACACCCATTCGATGCCTTTGGTGGCGAGCTCTGCTTTCATTACCTCATTTTCGAATATGCTGCTGTTGCTTAGTTCATTCTTGGCGCCTATGAAATTGGTCCCATTATCGCTCCTTATGCGTACCGGCACTCCTCTTCATTTGACGCGCGCATAAAATGCACGTATCAGTTGATAAGTCCGCTGCGACTTCAAGATGTACTGCTCGTATAGTCAGGCATGTGAAGAGCGCGATCCACCTTTTCTCTCTTCGGCGGCCGACGGTTATGACGACGGGTCCAAAGTAGTCGAGGCCAGTAATCGTGAATGGTCTGACGTTCGGCGTAAGGCGATCCTCCGGTAACTGTCCCATCAACGGCTGTAATGGCTTGGCACATCGGATGCGGCATTGTTGGCATTCGTTCTTCACTATCTTTACAGCGTCGCGCAGACCGACTATCCAGAAACTCTGTCTAATCTCGTTGACCACTGTATCATTTCCCTGGTGGCCAAAGCGGCTGTGAAATTGATCTATCAGTAGTGTCGTCACTCTGTGGGACTTCGGCAGTATAATAGGATGTCTTGTGGAAAACGGCACTGTCGTAGCAGCATCAATCCGGTCCATAATGCGAAGGATTCCAGATTCGTCGAGATATGGTGTAAGTTGGTAGATTTTGCTGTTCTTCTCAACGGGTAAATTGCGTCGCAGCCTGTGTATATCAGGACCGTAGGCCTCTCTTTGTATCTGACGCACTATCAGACGTTCAGTGCTGGCAAGCTCCGAAACGCTTAATTCTCCTGGCTCAATCTGCGTACCCCTGCATGCAGCTAGAAAGCGGAGCACCCATGCCATCGTCCTTTGCAGCTTCAGGTACGTCGAAAATCTAGATTCGTCAAAACAGGCATTCTCGGCTAGGGTCACGTACAGTATGTGCTTGGTACGCAGCTCATCTTGGTTTTTGTACGCGGCAAGGTCATCTGGCAGTTGAGGCCATTCTACTTCCGGCAACTTGAGAAAGGCAGGTCCATTTATCCACTTGTTGTCGAATTGAAAGTTCGGAGGATGACGTGCTCGCGTACCATCGTCGGCTGGATTCATCTTGGAGGGTACCCATCTCCATTGCTTTATCTGGGTGCTGTCTAAGACCTCGGCAATCCGAAAGGCCACAAATTCCTCGTGACGGCGAGGGTCGCATCGAAGCCAGTACAACACCGTTTTTGAGTCGCTCCAAATGACGGCATTGCTAAGCCTCGTGCCCAGAACGGCGGCGGTAAGCTCTAGGCGTGGTATGGAAAGAAGTTTCTTCGGACTGGCTCTTGTTTTCCCATACACGAACGACACGTGAAATTCTCCGTTGAACTCCACCCGGAAATAGCTCACTGCGATGTTTTTGTATTTGGCGGCAAAATCAGGGTTCTTCTCCATTTTTAGCTCGAGGCTGAGCAGTCTCTTTTTGGCTTGCTGATAGCTCCCGTGCAGTTGGAGGCCATCCTCTTTCCAGAGCAAGCCTGTAGAGTAACGATTACCAGTTGGTACCGTTGTCTTGAAAATAAGCATCAACGCACGCTTGTCATCATCAGAGACTAGGTTCTCTTTCGGTTTTTTGACGCCGAAGTTCTCGATCCTGAAATAGTCCTCAATAATACTATCTAAAAGCTGGTCTTGCTCTCGAAGACGGCTGCTACATAGAACGATTTTATCCTGGCTATGAGTGATTGAAGCCGCTTTCCCATACACTACCCAACCAAGCTTGGTGAGCAACGCAACCATAGTTCCATTTACCATCTTGATGCTTTTCGTTGGTATGCCAAGGTGACAGTTGTCAAGTCCGATGAGTATCTCCGGTTTAGCTTCGGTATACTCGGCAATGGCTGGCGCATTCTTCCGGAGATGTCGCAAATCCAACTCGGAGGCGGTAAATGTCTGCATGGGTAGATTAAGCTCCTCAATCATCTGAACTCCACACATGTTGAACTTAACAGCTTTCTTGCGATCGGAACTAATTTGGACATCAAAGATGGACGAGTTTTCGGACAAAGTTTCGTTTCCGAACCACCGCAAGTTCAGTGTTTTTGAAGTTCCAAGTTCAGTGTTTTTGTAATCGTCTGGCAAGGTTGGAGCTCATCAGGGTCACCGAAGAGCCTTCATCAAACAGGGCATGCGTTCGCTCCATTATGTCACTATTGTACACTCTCACTGGCACTACTCGAAAGAGAATTTTAGAATCACCGCTTCGTTTGCAACTTAGCACTGGCTTTTGGACATCACTTTGTGCACAGGCGTTGGTCTTCGGAACATCCTTCCTTCTTGGCTCTTCTTCGTGTAACAGTTGGTGATGTTTCTTGGAACACATGTTGATCGCACAAACTCTTCTTAATCTGCAGGTCCGTATTTCATGTCCACATCTTAGACATCCGAAACAGAGCTTGTTTGTCTTGGCGAATTCCCATTTGGCTGGGTAATCTAGTTTCTTAAAGCTGCTGCATTCGGTTATAGGATGCCGCTTTTCTTTACACTGTCGGCAACTGTCGCTGAGTGCGCCGCTGATCTGGCTTGTGGTGAAGGAGATAGTGACGTCGTCATGGCAACACATATTATTCGCGATAGACGGTTCAGCCATTCATTAAAGTAATTGATAGTGACACACGGCTGAATAAGCATACTGGTCTGTGAGCACTCCAATCTCCTGGTCATGCGAAGCTTCCCAATCAACTCGTCGAGTAGCAGAGGATCCATCAAGTATTGGTGCATACCACTTGTCTCGAGGAATGCAGTAAGATTCTGCACTTTGGTGGCGAATTCCACGATTAGATAAACCTTCGACTACGAAATCTGCGCACTTTAACTCGCCTTTTTCAACTGGCTCTGGACGAGACATTCCGGTCGTCCAAATCGGAACTCCAACCTTGCCATAACTAGTTCGACATTATTCGGATGGATGAGCAAGGATTCGACGACATCCTTTGCCTGTCCCTTGAGGCACTTTTGGAGGCGAAAAATATTCTCTACCTTACTGTACTGGAACATATTGGTTGATTCTACAAAGGCTGTACAGAAAATCGGCCACTCCTCAGGCTTTCCTTGAAATTCCGGTAGGTCATGTAACTTACGATGACTCCCAAAGGATCCTGACGATGACGTCAGTTGTTGGGCATTCAAGGATGCTGGATGTGGCTCAAAACCCCGTGGCTCAAACGTTTGAAGAGCGTTGAGTGGTGGCAGGAACGTGGGAATCCTACTGGCTGTTTCGAATCCACATGTAATCGCTGTCGATTGACTGGGTTGCAGCAACAGTGGGGCTGGTGGTGGCCAGGAGTAAGGCGAGTACGCAACACGTGACGTGGGCTGCGTTGAACCGGCTTTGGGAAGAACGGAAGCTGCATTAGATGCAAAGGCAGGAAACGGCATTGGCGTGTGGGCTTCGGACGCGGCGACGTGAGTCATGGCTGTGGCGAACGGCGTAACAGCTTGTTCGTTCTTAGTCGCTACCAATGAAGGAACGTTCATGGCGAAGGCTTCCGTCGCACGAACACACGAATCCTTCACTGCGGAAATAACTGGATCGACACTGACCATAGCGCTTGAAATGACTGTAGCTGGGGTAGGCGTAACAACAGTAAACGTAGGCTGTGTTGACTGCTGTTCCCTAAGTAGTCCTTCAAGGCGCCGGCGTTCCTGTCTCTCCTCTACGGCTGATGCTGTGGCTGCTTGCAATTGCGCACGTAGCTCTATTAACACTCGTTGCGATGAATCGTCATACTCCCTTGTCTCCATTGTAGTTTCGTTTTCTTCTTTCTCATCTGGAACAGATTCACTCCTCTTCCTGGAGGAAGTCCTTGTCTCTCTCAAATACCCCTTTGGCGTAATGGCTTACTTTGGCGTGGACTATTGTTGGTGGATACGTAGCTACGGGAGAGATTCTTGGGCTGTATATATGTATGTATTACCTGCGAAAGCGGCTTTTGCGGGCAAATATCTGGCAGATTTGCTGTTGACTGTGGCAACGACTCGCAAATCTTCCGCTGGCTGCGGGCAAACAAATATTCCTGCGGACTGGCAGATCTTCCGCTGGCTGCGGGCAAACAAATATTCCCCTGGCTGCGGCCTGGCAAATCTTCCGCTGGCTGCGGGCAAACAAATATTCCGATGGCTGCGGTATAATGTTAAATAAATATCTTAATAAAATCACTTACTTGCTGGCACCTGGTTCACGACTTCATTCGGGGTTGGTTGACGATGGAATGCACGATTATTCAAAAGGGCTGAAAACCTTAAACTGACAGCCAAAAGGATCTGTCCGCGAAGTCGATCGTGAACCAGCGCCTTAGGCAAGCGTTACATTGGCAAAGTGCATGGAACTTCGCGACAAAATCCTTTAGCTGTTGAATACTTAAGTCAGCGATTGTTTCCGTAGACGATTTCTTCAGATTTTTACTGGGATGGCGCTTCTCGTCTTTAGGTGGATCAGGGGAAGTTTCTAACAGTCCTCTTTTGTGCAGGTTAAATTGTTGAGGTTAAATTTATGGCAGAATTTTGGAAGTATGATATTTAAAAACCGTCTTATATACTCAGTCTTCGTTTCTTATTGGTGGAGTAACATTTATTATGCAGTTTGGCAACAAATATGAGATATTTATTTTACTTTTGAACAATTTTAGCGACTTTTTAGTAGGAGCTCACTTTCACACAACTACTTTTACATTTAAATCAAAGGTCAACATAGGCAATAAGAACAATAACAATGTAATCAAATCAAAATCAATGTCAAAGAATGTAAAAGAAAAAAATTATAATATTATTTAATAAAACACGCTCAAATTCGTAAAGCGATTCATCGTCCATTTGACACCTACATGCCGTCGAAATATCTTACTCGTTACCTCGTGCGCCTTTCGTAATTTAAGGGGGAGAACTGTTGTGCCCTCATACAAGGCCCACACACACGTTCTGTGAATGCAGCTATCGTTCAGTGGTGATTCATTGTCTTTGTTGTTTTTATTCTTCTATATTCTTCATCACGTTCTCTTTAACAAAAATCGACACTGACATAGTGCACCGCGTGTCTAAACTAATTACCACAGAGTACTGTGACAATATCATTGAACGAGGGTCACCGAAACGAATTACACCAACATGCTGTTGTGAACTCACATGTAGGCCACCGAGGTGACACCACACGATATTATACAACACATGTCGGTCACAGAAACAGTTCCGCATTAGGTAATAGAAAGAGGTCAAAAGAGGTATGGAGGTGGCCGATTGAGCCATGGATTGCAGTCGAGTCTCAGCAGCGAAAATTAATACAGTGTTTTGTATCTACCTATACATGTATAAATCTCGGTTCAAATTCAACAAATTTCAGAGTGGTAGTTGAGTTGCATGTATTAAATCTCGGTTGTAACTCAACAGTATGTGTGTAAGGTGTGTATTATGTGCTTTGATGTACGGATTGTTGGTAAGGTTTTCCAGTAACCATTCTGTAGATATAATGTCTGTCCGTCTCATTAGGGTAATGTCAGTATCGTTGGGTAGTGACTGGTGCCTCGGATACTTGACAAGGTGTTAAAGTCGAACCTTTTCTTCCTTACCACTTCTTGCTATCAGGTAATACCTTGTTGGGTTCTTAGTAAAAATTAAATGAAACTTAGAGGTTTAAATTAAATTTATTGAGATATAATCTCTGTTGGAAAAGAATATCTTTACCGGTCGATGCCAGTAAAGAGAAGAAGGAAAAAAGCAATTGGTATATTTAATGAAACTTCATAACAGATTCATATGTTACTATGTACATAAGAATAATTGAGTTTGTATTAAGTTGAGTGAACATTCAATGAGTAATTTTGTTCTAACACTAATCAAATACTATAGGTATGTATGTATGTATGTATATAAAGCTAGTTGATTAATGTTCATAATTCAAATGGTATGTGATGTTAATATGCCTTTAAAATTTCAACTTAACAAATTTATAGTTAGAGAAAAACAATTAACTTCAAAATTACTTCAATGATTATATAATTGGAAGATTTCGATGCCCTTTTCGAGCTTGTGTTTCGGTAATCCCTTCGTGAAAATGTCGGCAGCCATTTCGCCTGTTGGTTTGTACTGTATCTTAATTTTGCCTCTATCTTGTGCCTCACGCGAAAAATGGTACCTGATGTCCACATGCTTGTTCTTACCATGATGACTGATGCTGTTTGACAGTTGAATGGCACTTTGATTATCGCAGTAAATAACTGTAGGCTCCAACACGAGTTCACCTACGAGTTCAACCAATGTCTGAAAAGAGTTTTCTCAAAAATAAAGTTTCTTTAGTTATTTCAGAAAGTGCCATATATTCCGCTTCCATAGTAGACAAAGCAACTGATTTTTGTTTTTGGGACTTCCAGCTAATCGGTCCTCCAGACACCTGGATTACGAACCCTGCACACGATTTTCTGTCATCAAGATCTCCCGCCCAATCCGAGTCAACATATCCCATCGTATGAGATTTCTGTGGTCGATAGCGAATGCAGTACTCTCGAGTCCCCTTTAAGTACCGAAGTACTCGCTTTGCTGCAACCCAGTGGTCTTTTCCAGGATTTTCCAAAAAACTGCTTAAGCAACTTACGGCGAATGAGATATCGGGGCGTGTTCCATTGGCTAGATAAATTAAGCTTCCAATCAGGTCGCGATATGGTATTGACTCCATGTCCTTAATATCTGCAAAGTTTTAGGACTCATATCCTTACTGATCTTTGATTTATAATCGAGTTTTGTAACTGGTTTACACTCTTCCATACGAAACTTCTGCAAAAGCTCAGATACGAATTTCTTTTGATCGAGTTTTATTTCATTCATAGAACTATTAATGATGAAATTTATTCCCAAAATGGTACTAACTTGACCTAAATCCTTCATTTGGAATTTATTTCTCATAAGTTCTTTGAAACGATTCAGTTTGTTTATATCAGCTGCTGCAATTACTAGATCGTCAACATATATCACAACAATTATCTCTATGTTATCTGTTCCTAATGTAAAAATGCAAGGTTCGACACTGGACTTCTTCATATGCATTGACTCCATACGCGTTGTTAGCTTTTGGTACCACTGCCTACCAGATTGCTTAAGGCCATAAAGAGGTTTTAAGAGCTTACATCCGGCTGTTCCATGTATATTTCCTCGTTCAGGTCTCCTTGAACATAAGCGGATATAACATCTATCTGATGAACATGAAGTCGCTTTTCAGTACAAGTAGCAAAGAATGCACTAATAGCTTCATACCGAGCCACAGGTGCAAAAACTTCTTCGTAGTCTATGCTGTAGCGTTGTTTGCAGCCTCTTGCCACTAATTGCGCTTTGTATTTGGCAATTGATCCATCGTTGTTGCGCTTGCGTCTAAACACCCATTGGCTTGTGATTATATTGTCATGCACTGGACGATTCACTAATTTCTATCTGCCACTGCTGCTTGCTGAGTTTCCTGCTCCTTCATTTTCACTCCTCTTTTTTCTGCTGTTAAAATTAAAGATCCATCATGCCTCATGACATTCGCAATTTTATTTCCAAATTCTATAATGTAACCACGTTCGGTGACTTTTGGCACAGAAATAAAATTTTGCCTTAACCTTGGAACCGTTTTCCGATGTCAAACATGTTTCATTGGTAGTTATAACATTGATAGAACCAACACCAATTACATGTATGCTGGTATGACCGGCTGTTTTAATCTGACATCGTAGATTAGTGTTTATGCTATCAAATAATTTTTTGTCATTACACATGTGTGTAGTAGCACCACTATCTAAACACCATTCACATGATTGCAATACGTCGTCACTACCATTTACACTCAAATTTGTTACCAATAGTGTATTCGTTAATTGACTTGCAGAATTTGCTGAGTTTGTATTTAAGTAATTTTTATTTCTGCAAACGGATGCTCGATGGCCATGCTTTCCACATTTGAAACACATTTCATCAAACTTCTTGAATCTCATTTTCATATTTACCGAATGATAATTTTTATTTCTTGATTTAGTGAACAATGCGTTCTGTCTATCACTATCGTCTCTTTTATTGTTAACCTCTCTTCTGGCTACTTCTTCTAACAATTTCGCTCGTAGCTCTTCTGGACTAGGGATCTCATCACGCGAGTCGGTAGCAATGCGGAAATTTTCGAATTCATCGGGTAAACTATTTAGAAGCATGTTAGTCTGAAGTTCACAAGGCACAGTGATACCTGCTTCATTCAACTGCTCGGCTTTGTTCATGAAATTATCCACATGTTGAGATATAGACTGATGAATCGCTTTTCTTATTGGACCTTTCGATTTTTAATTTTTTCTTTTTTGCCGAGAGGGTGAAAATCTTCTAAAGACACCATAACGCCCGACCGCGCGTGCTTATGGTAGTGTGAGATTTTTACTCACTAAATATACCACTCTTCAAGATTAATACTACAACTAAGCCGACGATTATCCAGCAGTTCTATTTTCGCTTACGTGATTTTTGGAAAAGATTTTCATATATAATTTACCTCTAAAAAGAATGTAGTGCTTTAGACAGGTTAAATTCCAATGAAAATTCTTGCTGTTTTTACGACCGGCATATACTATGACGCGAGGTCAAAATGTTTTGTCCTTTCCAGACGACGAATTGAATTGTTCGCGTCAAGTAGTTGAATGGCGGTATGGTTACAATGGCCGTGAACACGATCTTTGTGTTTACGAGCAAAATTTGTTATCTCTTCGACGACGCTAGGAACTCCCAGGTCTCGATGAATATCTTCGTTACGTACGTACCACGATGCGCTAACGATCGTTCTAAGAACTTTATTTTCAAAAGTTTGTAGGATGTTTTTATTGCTTTTCCTGGTACAACCCCATAGTTGTAGACCATACGTCCACACCGACTTTAGCACTTGCTTATAGATAAGCAGTTTGTTATGTAGGCTCAACTTCGAATGTTTTCCGAGTAGCTAATACATTTGTCGGTATTTGTTTTCGAGCTCGTCGCGTTTCTTTTTTACGTGAGATTTCCATTTAAGCTTAACATCTAGAGTCATTCCTAGATATTTCGCTTCGTTCGCGTATGGTATTTGAGCCGAGTTTAAATATACGGGTAGTCTATCCACTTCTTTGTATGTAAAGTTGACGTGAGTAGATTTGCTTCCGCTCAGCATAATACGCCAAAAATTCGTCCAAGCATGGACTTTATTTATAGAATGTTGCAGCTCTTCAGTTGCTGCTTTAATTGCAGTTGCTTTCCTGCGGGATATCACGCGTGTAGAGTACATATGGAAGCGGGCCAAGGACACTTCCTTATGGGACTCCGGCCGCAATCTCCTTGAACTCAGAGTAATCATTTCCGTGCTAAACACGAAAAAGGCTTTCGGTGAGGTCCGATCGTAAGATTAGAAAGTGTTGCCGTGGGAGTAGTGGTTGCAATTTATACTTCAAGCCTTCGCGACAAACCTTATCGAAAGCTTGTGAGACGTCAAGAAATACACCACAACAAATCTTTTTTTTCGAGAGTTTTCTCAATCACGTCAGTTATAACGTAGAGCAATCTGAACGAAGCGTTAATCAAATATAGCAGTTTGATAAGAGCTTTATTCGGTAATTCGTTGACCACCTGCGCCGTTATCAAGTCGTAACCCGGTGCTTTTTTAGTCTTTAGATTTTTAATCACTTCCCTCAGTTCAATTAATGCAACTTTTTTTACTTTAAAGTTGTCAGATGTCGTGACTGGGGAGTCGGGCGTTATCAAAGGGCCGTCGAATGGCTTAAACGTATCTTCTAAGTACAAAGCAAAAAGTTTCGCCTTTTCTTTGTCGCTCTTGGCCCAAGTTCCATCGTTTTTCCGCATTGGTGACGCTTGCATTTGAAGTTTCCGGATGCTTTTCAGCGCTTTCCAAAGTGAATAATTTGATTCTCTTCCAGTAGAGAGATTTTCAAGGTAGGTCGCTATCTTATTGCTTTTAAATTCCCGAATACTATCTGTAAGGCGATTGCATAGTCGGTTGAGGACCTTTTTATGCTGCGGTGCGAGAGTGATTTGCCATTTCTTTCGTGCTTTTCTTTTCTCCCTCACCAGTTCAATGATTTCACTTGGATACTTTTCGTTGCGGTTAATCTTATAGCTTCTAGAAGGAGTGTTTCTCCATGCCGCTCCTTGGATTGCTTCTACGAAACGATCAACTTCGTCCTCTAGTTCACAAGGTGTTTTAAGTGATACATTTAAGGCGATATTTGTTTCGCAATCATTTCTAAAGCCCTCCCAATTTGTTCTATTGCTAGTAAGCCTTGGAGGTCCTTCTTTATTGATCAACGCTTCACCAAGTAATAAAATTACCCAGAAGGTATTCTTCGCGTTGAAATCTCCACCAATAAGGAAATTTGAACCAAGGGCATTGAAGACACCAAAGTAGTCGTCTTTTTCAAGCGAGCATCGCGGCGGACAGTAAACAGACGCTATGTTGTAGCTCAAGTGTCTATTTTTAACCCGCACCGCGCACAACTGAAGTTTTTCGAGCTCTATGTTTATATCGACCGAGTGTTCGATGTTAGTTTTAATGAATAAGGACGAATCGCCCCGCGCTCTATCAGAAGGATGATAGGCGTGATAACCAGCGTAACCTCTTATCTTTATTTGCGATTCCCTTGTTAGATGTTTTTCGGAGATCAAACATATGTCGATATTTTCTCTTATTAGAAAAATTTCTAATTCGTTAGATTTTTGTAAGAGTCCGTTTGCATTCCATGTTATAATTTTAAGCAAAAATGCAGTTCATATCTACTTAGATTTAGATATAAGGTTAGCCCTACGGAAGCTTTCGACATTACAGAGACGTTCGAGGATTCGTTTGTTCGTTTCACATTGTTCCTCGAACTTAGCGTAAATGCAGTTCAGAATTTCTTTCAACGGATCAGAGGGTGGCCCGTCGTTTCGTTCAATTGCTTCGACTGCAGCCTGAGAATATGTCAGAAAACTGGAATTCTTTGGCTTATCGGAGGTTATTTTTCGTTTAGTCTTTTTAGTGGACGACTTGGACGTACTTTTAATCGGTTTAGGAGGCTGATTGACTGGTTCAAGAGTCAGCACTGCTGATTCGAGCGTCCTTTCAATCTGCTTAAGAGTCTGTACAACTGGCTTACGAGCCCGCTCAGTCTGCTTAGCAACACGCTCTACCGCCCGATCGACTGATTTCGTTCCCCGCCCAGTCGGCCTTGTAGATTTTCTCCGTTGCATCTGTAGTTCCTTTGCGACCTCACAATCGCGATAATTTGCTGGGTACCTTCCTTTGCAGTTAACGCTAGTTGCTTTTTTATTTTTGCTCAAACTGCGATTTTCAGAAGAGTATTTTCCAGCGCATTTAACGCAACGCGGATCTTTCTGACAGTATGCCTGCGTATGATTGAACTCCTGGCAACGCTTGCATTGAGGGATTGTCTTCGTGTTGACACGTAGCGGCTCGATTTAAACGACAATACTCATGATTGAAGGAATATTGTATATCTTTTCCTGGCTTTATATTTTATCGAACAATAGCACAAAAAGCGGAAGCTTACGTTTCACTATAGCTTCTTCTCCACGGTCGGGTCGTTTTCTTTCTTTTTTAAGAGGTTCACATCGTCAAGAATGTTATAAACTCTATCGCGTAAATCTCCTATAACGTCCTCTTTAGCGCATGATGGATGAAGTACTATAGCTACGACCCTCAAAGGTCTCACAGACTTGTCTTCATAAGTATGCCATTCAACTTTTTCATTGATAAGCTTTTGAGATACAGCCCGATAGCCCTCAGCGTAATTAACCTTGATTTTCCATGCATCGTTCTGCAAGGAAGTTACTTTATAATCAGTAGAGATCGTTGTTTTTACAATTTTTGGCAGAGAATTATAGTCTCCAACGCCTGTAATATTTATTGGAGGAGGGGCGCGTTTGCTTTCAATTTGCTTTTCTGCTTTTCGCTGCGCTTTGCTATTAGGTTCGTGTTGCGGGACAACCTCGGGCGATGAGCCAGGCTTACGTTTTTTAGATGGTCTTCGTTTAAGTATCCAATGCGTTTCGCACGCGAGTTCTTCTTCGTCCGTACTGTACTGATGGCTACCCGGAGAAGGCTTTCCCACGCTCCCTTTGGCTTTTCGGCCTTTTTCACGTGTCCAAGTTGACTTGGTTTTATGGAATCAAAGCCAATGCTTTCGAATCCTTCGATACCCATTCTTCAATTTCTGCATTGCCCGTTTTTGGTTTGTCTCTTGCACCAATTATATAGGGCCACAAATCGTTGCAAATTAAAACGCTCTTCATCTGTACTTTCCATGTCTCGAAGTTTTCAACGTCGCGTTTCTCGATACTATTCGCGTTGTTCATGTTCATGCACACATGCTCAAACAAAATTATTTAAACTTTATTATTCGTATAAGAATATCACACTCCAAGCTAAATATTATTTTTAATTTAAATTAACTTTTAAAATTAAGCCATACGGTGGCCTGGGCCCATAACCTGTTGGGTTTTTAGTAAAAATGAAACGAAATTAGAGGTTTAAATTAAATTTATTGAGATATAATCTCCAATTCCGTCTTTTGGGCTATTGGGCCCATGCCATCCTCGCCTCGTATAATATCGTAGTATGAAATCGTCACTCCCTAGTAGCAAATCTACTGTTGCCGTTTTGTAGAATATAGGGTCCGCTAACTCCAAGCCGTTGAGGTGTTTCCAGTTGTTGAGTGTTAGTCGTTTGGCCGGAAGAAGCCCAGTCAGTGGCCGGAATACGAAGGCTTGTGTGCTGGACTCATAGGTAGAGCGCAGAGACGCAAAGGTTATGTTAACACATTTGTGACATGATCCGCTGCTGACCTTTCCCAGTCCCGACTTTGAAGTGAAAATGTCAATAGTGAAAAGTGAACACTAAAGTGTCGCCTTAGCAATTTGATTTCAATTTATTTCTATAAAAACGTTTCCTATATTTTTTTAAAAAAAAGTTTTAACGTTGAGCATAAACATTGTGGTTGTTGGCATAAATCATTTCACTTAACTATACTTGGTGCTCCGCTCCAAGGTTCCGCACTACAACTGCGGCAGCTACACAAAAAAAAAAAAAAAACAAGAAACAGCGAGGGAGCTACAAAAGATTTTTTTTTTTTGTTGTTGTTTGGTGCAACGATTACTGCAGTGATTCCTTTGAATTTTATCTGGTTTAAAGTAGTTTTTTTTTTCTTTTGAGTTTTGTTTAGTTTTAATTTTTTTTTCAAAATTTTCTTTTGGCAATTGAGTGTAACGTAAGGTATAACAAAAGTTCTATGCTTAACACTCGTATATTTAATTCGCGAACATATACATAGCTGGAGCTTCAGCATCTTCATTTCATCTCTTCTTGTGCTGCCGGCAGGACAACGGGGGACATAAAACCGTGAGTAAATTTTGTTGATTTTTTTTAAATAGTTTTTTAGCTTTGTTTTAGTGTTAAGAACAGAATTTTTTTTGATACGTAGGTTAATTTTAATTTAGTTTAATGAAAATTCTTTGATGGAATCACGTGCATAATTTTGAGATAAGAAGAGATCATAAGAATAAAGCTATATGTATGATGATGGAAGTTTAGTGTTCATAATAGCATATTAGTGATGTGCCGGTAAAATTTTTTTGTGCAACGATGGTGTATGGGGTAATGGGAAGGCCGTCCTTTCGCTGACCAGGTGTGACGATGACTTGACAGGACGACTATACTGACTTGCTAAAGACCGGGAGTTGCGACCTTACGCACTTTAAGTACAGGACATTAGACAGTAGTGGCTGGATTGAGGCATTAGGGGCCATCTCCAGTGAATATTGGCCAAGGGGATGGTGAAGGTTGTGTCTTTCAGATACAAGGGTGGGCTGGCCATGCCGATGCCATCAACAGTTTTTAGAGTATATTAGGTTTAGATTAGAATAGTTAGGTTAGATCTGGCATACTCTTCTTTGTCCGTGATATGGGCATAAGCCCTTGAGCTTCTTCTTCTTCTCATGTCTTCTTTCCTATCTTTTTTAAGTCCGTCCGTGGTCTAATTAGGTTAGCTTTGTTCTTTTTTATACACATATGGCACGATATTTTTGTGTTTGAGCAGGTGGTGTGAGAGTGATGGGAGACAAGAACCAGCCCCGTCCGACGAGTTAAGCCGTGCAACCGCGTGCGTGCCGCCGTCCCCTTCACCCACACCGAAGACACCTCCGTGGCCTGCCCCTAGCTCATAACAATTTATAGTGAATTTCTAATTATAAATTTTTGGAATTCAACCCTGAGTTTCTGTGACTGATTTATGCGCGCCAAATACCTGTCAAAAATGTTTTAACCTCAAATTTCTCGTAAAACAAGATTTTCATCAAAAAATAGCAAACAGCCTATCTCACCAGCAATTATCAACAAAAATGAAAAATTGCAGAGAATTTGAGTTGCGCCTCTCTAAACAAATCGAAGACGTCAACAGTGAACCAAAATCTTTTATTCAGCAAACACACAACAACCTAGTCGAGAAACTAGATAAAATTGTCGCTGATTTCAATAGTCGTCTTGATGACGTAAATAAAAGTATGTCTGCACTTACAGTGCGAATTGAAATTCTCGAGCAAACCTCCGAATCAAACCGGTGCTATCAACTGGAAAACCAAGTAACCGTATTACAGAATCAGATTGTTGCAATTGAACATGACAAATTGTCTGCTTCTGCCATACTGCACAGTGTTCCTAAAACAGCGAATGAAGACCTCGGAAATATGTTTGTCGCGCTCTACTCTACAATAAGTTGCGTACCGGCACCGGTCCCGAAGGAGATTTTTCTCACTAAACAAAGTGAAGATGGAGAAAATTCTGCAATAATAATTTAATTCTCATCCGTCGCAGATAATATCACTGTGCTCAAATCGGCAAATCAAGCATTCAGAGCTAAGCGTAAGCCACTTTGTTTACATAATCTCGGACTGCAATCTGACCGGCGAATCTATCTGAACGAGCTTTTCATTTAAAACGGCATAATGGGCTTTCTTCTTTTTCACACGCAGTGGGCAAGTTTATGTGCGGCAAACACTTAAAGGAAGAGCTTTTTTAATTGATTGTTGTCAACGTTTGCAGTCACTTACTAATGTCATAATCAAGATGAAAATGCACGATGCGATATGTAAGCTGTAGCTATTAAGAAGTCTGAGAAATTATTTTATTTTATTGCTAATACTATGTTTTAAATTGTTCTCTTTTTTGAACTCATTTCCTCGAGCTCAATTATTGTTTTTACGAGTGTTATATGCATTGTTCAATAATTTTTATAATTTTCACAACTCATATCCTGTTGTATATCTTTTTTCTGCGAGGGTTTTGTTTACATAAAACGTAAAATTCATTTAAATCTGACATTAGTTGTATTCTACAAGAGGCGATGGCGCTACTGATAATCTGCGCGTACTGATAAATATTTTTTGTAAGCAACTAGAGGGATTATGTGTATGTCACATTAATGCACAGAGTCTTTGCAAAAAAATTGATGAATTCAGAAATCTCTTTGTTGATTGGGATGTTGATGTTGTATGTGTTTCGGAGACCTGGTTTGACCTTGAAAAATATTATAATAGTAGAGTGGGAGGTGATATTGCTATTTATGTTCGTAATACCATTTCCACAAAGCCTCATTTAATTTCACCTGCTGATAGCCCTATTGAGTATTGTTTCCTTGAGAAAATGTCTTCTTGGCGTTGTATATCGACCATATAGTCATACCGATCTTTCCCCTCTTTATAATATGCTTTAAACTGTCTCACCATCTTTCGCAAAAACAATCATCTGTGGAGATTTTATTTGCAATTCATTTGCATTCATTTTAAACCGTGAATGCTCTGAATCATTCGTCAATTCGATGAATACTTTAGGTTTAAAAGTTGTTAACTCTACTATCCCAACGCATTTCGTCGGGAGTACAAGCACTCTCTTCGATTTGTTTTTAACCAGTAACTCTAAAACCGGATTTTACAGCCAAGCCTCTACTTTTCCCTTCTCCAAGCATGATCTTATATTTCACACATTTGCCTTTGCCTGTAGTAAACAGCAAATCAAGTTTGAATATAGGGATTTTAAGAACATTAATGCTGAGCTTCTAGAGCAAGATCTCCGTGGTTAAAATTGGCTAACGATTTACTTTGAAACCTCACCTGATAGACAGGTTAACTACCTCTAAAACACAATTTTTCACCTTTTTGATGTGCATGTACCTGTCATAACTAAAGTTCTTAGATACTCATCTATTCAGTGGTTTTCTGATGAAATATATGAGTCGAAAAGCAATCGTGATGCAGCCTATACAAAATGGAAACGTTACAGGCTTTTTTAAGTTGCCTTCCAAAACGCTGTGGAAAAATTTGCGAGAGGTAAGTCTTGGGCGGCTGATGAACAATAAAATGGATGATATTGATCCCAATCAGCTCAACCGCGCATTTGCAAGTGTACACACATCACCTTATCAGTACACAGAACCCTCTGGAATTGCACATACTAGTAATATCTAGTTTATTTCCAAGCAGGCTCTAAGCATATCTGCTTGCTCAGCAGATATGCTTAGAACCATCCTTCAAATTAAATGCAAGGCTGATGGTGTTGATGGAATTCACCCTATTTTTATTAAAATAACTCTACCTTACCTTCTTCCGACAATAACCTACGTGTTTAATAAAATTTTAGCAACCTCCATTTTTCCCAGTGCATCGAAAATATCAAAAAAAATTCCAATCTTGAAGAAGAAAGCTTCAGCTCTTTCCCCAGCTGAATACAGACCCATTGCTAATCTTCCTTTCTTATCTAAAGTCCTAGAAAAATTGATACACTGTCAAATCTCTGCTTTCCTCGAGTGCAAAAAGTTACTCTGCTCAAATCAATTAGGATTTGGACGGAGTCACAGTTGTACAACTGCTCTACTTACAGTAGCAGAAGATCTGGGAATTGCTTTGGACAATGACATGGTAACTTTTCTGAAGCTTCTAGATTTTACTAAGGCCTTTGATACGGTGAACCATGGTCGACTCATCTCTAAACTTAGAATGTTCTATTTCTTTTCATCCACTGCCTCTAATCTAATCTCTACTTATCTCCATGGACGCAAACAAGCAGTGGTACTAAATAATGTAGCGTCCGAATTAATCGAAACATCTGCGGCTGTACCTCAAGGATCTATACGCGGACCTTTGCTCTCTACCCTTTTTATAAATGATCTTCCTCTATTTATTAAAAACTCACATATAGACTTGTATGCGGATGTCGTACAGTTATATGTTAGTTGTAAGCTTGGACTTGTTAAAGATACGGCTTATAAGCTCAACGAGGATCTCAAAAATATTCGATGCTGGTCAGAAGAAAACTCTTTAATGGTTAACCCTTGTAAATCCAAATGCTTGATCATTAATAGAACTAAGTTAAATGTAAATTATTTTTCTACTATATACCTATTGAATTTGTGGAGAAGGCTAAAAACCTTGGTTTATGGTTTAACTGTACGTTGGATTGGAATACGGATGTTTATGCAGTAATTGGTAGGATATATAGTTCACTTAGAAATCTTTCTATGTCACAGTACTTTACACCTGTTAATACTAAGTTAATGCTAGTACGATCTCTACTTATCCCAACCATTACTTACGGCTGTGAAATTTTTCACTGCTAAAATGCTAACATCAGAAGAAAATCAAATGTTGCATTTAACAACGTTACACGTTATGTCTATAATTTGAGGCGTTATGACCACGTATCCGCATATGCAAAAAATATCCTTGGATGTGCATTAGACATATATCTTGACTTTTGTACAATTAAGTTTCTACATAAAATTATTATCAGCAAACAACCAAAATATTTATTTGAAAAAAATAATTTCTCACAATCAAATCGCTCCTTAAGTTTGATTCCCCCGCGTGTCTTATACCAAGAATCTGAGCGACAGTTTTTCGTCAACGCCATCCGCCTCTGGAATTCACTCTCTCTCAGAATCAAAAGACTTTATATAGGAATGATTTTTGCGATATTTTATTTAAACATTTGTCAGGTAACTCGAGCTCTTAAATATGCAGACTAGTTCTTGGAAATCTTTACTTCTTTCATTTTATTTGTGCAAATTTATATCTTTATTGAACTCTCACAACAATCTTTAATTGTCATTATGAATGAATAATTGTTTTTTTTCTTTTTCACTTCGAAGGCACATTATTAATCCTTTTCTTCTTACTTTTATTTTTTTGTATATGCTATTCTCATTTATAGAACAAAGATAATGTAATATCTATTATAAATGATGTTAAATTGAATAAATAAATACTAAATACTAAATACTAATTTAGTTCTAACACTAATCGAATACTATAGGTATGTATGTATGCATGTAAGGCTAGCTGATTAATGTACATAATTCAAATGGTATGTAATGTTAATATACCCAACAGAAGGCTGACCAGGATTTCCCAGATCAACTCCAACACGGATAAAGCTTCGGGGCTTATGTTCACGCCTCACGAAGACTAAGAGTAAGGGTCAACATTCTAGGGGCAGCAGCTAGCATTCGGCCTCTCTATCTTGTCCCGCTCTTTGCTTATTCACAGACCTCCAACTACTTCACAGGATCCACTAGCTTATAGCCTGAGGATTGGATAGTTGTGTTCAGTCTCCGACTAAGCAAGGAGCATTTGCAGCCCTTAAATCTAGAAGACAAAAAAGAAAACAAAAAATAATCTAAAAATAAAAAACTAAAAGCGAATTAGGCTGATTGATATGAGTGCAAGGCGACGACTTTCGGAAATAGAAAATTGTTCCCTTGAATAATGGTTTTTGGTACGAACTACGTTAAAAATAAAAGGAATTGTGAAACACGTTTTCTTTTCTTTTTTTTTTAATTAGGTGTGTACCATGAGAATACCTTTAACAGACTCAACTGTCTTTTCCTTTTAAACTTACCAGCTAACTTATGTTCTTAGTCTACATTTTTATTCTATTAATTCTAAACTTAACGTATGTGTACAAAAGAAGAGAAACACAAAATAGACACAAAAACATCGCACGAGACTTATCAGACCAACCAACAACAACAGGACTTACGTGTATTGCTGGTTCGCTTTACACTTATTTGTTTTCGTGGGCAGAGCGTGTATTTTGGTCAGCCTAGAAATAATATATTCGGGCTTTCTATCTCTTCTTTCATCTGATTATTTTGGCTTGTAAACAAGACGCAGATCTCGTACTTAACAACATGTGCGATTTGGCTTGTTTACTGCGACAGTGTATATCGATGATAATTACAGTCTACTATACCAGCAATTGAGAGGTTGTTACATCTTCATGTATGTAACTTGTATGGACAGAACGTGCATGGACAGAACGTGCATGACAAGTGAATGTCAATATATAATATATAAGTAGAATACTAAGATAACTTTCATATTGAGGTACATTTTACATATTAATATTATGGATTAAATGTCCATTATAAACTATAATGTTGGTGTATATCAGTTTTTATAGTACAGTGACGTGCAATTTTGTAGATGTTGAGGTAGGTTAGTCGATGGACTCATATTCTCTTCTTACCTTAGCATTTGTTTACTCTAATGTGTTTTTTTTTTTTTCTATTTTATCTGTAGAAATTACATATGTATTCACAATCTGTGAGATATGTATTATATAATGTTTTCATGATTTAAAAAGTTTTTTATACATGCTGTGTTAAATTCGTTACCTGCTACAGTTTTTACTGGTTTAACTAAGGTTGCAAATCAGTGTTTCAAGACTTCTACTATTGTTATCGAATTCCTGCCTGCTATGAGATGAATGGATGCGTGTTTGGTGAGTTTGTCAATGCATGTTAGGAACATATCGTGTTTATTTAAAAACTATATGTCAGTATGTACTATTTCATTTGGTTTGTTAGATGTCTCTGAGATCATCAAACTAGGGTTTCTGTCGTATTTGCATATATTATGGAAAATGCAGCTATTGATATATTTATGAACTTCGAGTTCTAGAAGCTTTTCTTTACAAGTAATGTCACTGAGAAGCTTTGTACACTTAAGTATTTTAAAATCTGGAGCGTTAGAAAAGTATTTTACTATTGTTTTTTGGAAATTAATGAACATATTGTCAACTTTGCAATACAGGCCAACTGTGCCCTTTAATGGAAAAAGTCCTTTTAAGATGATCAAGACAAACTCCTGACTATAACTGATTAAGTTTATAATGGTTCTCCATTTCTTTTTATATAAGAATTCTGGGATTAATTGATATTTATAAATATTTACATATGTTTCGGTTATATACATATATATGGTCATTAAAATTCTCCTTGCCTCTGTGAATTGTAGTTAAGTCGGATCTAATATCGTCATTATCTACACAGTTAATCTCAACCCGGCTCAGAAAATCAGCGACTGTATTTTCTTTACCCTTAATGTATTCTATTTCGAAATCAAATTCATTCAATCTTATTTTCCAGCGTTGCAGTTTTGAATTTGGTTCTTTCAATGAGTTTAGCCAGACTAACGGGCGATGATCGGCCTGTATTATGAAACTTAGACCAAACAAGTATGGCCTAAAATGTTTAGTGACCCATGCTATAGAAAGTAGCTCTTTTTCTATTGTACTCTAATTACTCTCATGACGATTTAAGGCCCTTGAAGCGAATGCAATTAGGTGATGATTCTGCAAAAGAACAGCCCTTAAAGCTGTATTGCTAGCATCGGTTGAAAGGGTAAACATTTTTTCAAAATTCGGATATGCCAAGACTGGGCATATAAGTTTTTTAAGCTTGTTAAAAGACTCAAAGTACTGCGCATCTTGTGTGTTTCTTTTTTTTGTTTCCTTTTTTAAGACACTTGGTCATTGGAAGGGCTATTTTGGAATAGTCCCTAATGAACTTTCTGTAAAATCCTGTTTTGCCGAAAAAGCATTTTATTTATTTTGATGTCTGGGGTATTCTTATTTGCTTAATAATTTCGTTTATATCTGTCACTTTCAAATCGATTTCTATTTTATCTTTAATTATGGGATGAATTTCGTCTAATGTCGAGTTAGTAACAGAATTGCTAAAGATTAAGGCCAGAGTCGCTTCATTTTGTAATTAACTGCAATTTCTCTAGGTCGATTTTAGCATGTAATGGCTTTAGAACATTACATCCAAGAATCCCATCAAAATCACCATTTAGTTCAGTCTCTAACCTTTCAATCTTAGTTAATGGTCTGTTAAATTCCTTAAAGAGTTGTATTTTGGCCATTGATTTAACAGAAACGCTAGAGTACATATATTGACTTAAGCAATAATGGCTCTTCAAGGTCCGTTTTGAAGGATCAGTGAAAAATGCCTCTCTGAATTAATGACGTACTTGCTCCTGAGTTAACTAGCAATTTGATTGGACTTGATTTTGTCTGTACTATTACAGAGGGAAAAGTTCGGAGGTGTCTAATTGAAAATTTTGGAAACGCCAATCATGCGGATCTTCATTAACAGTTCGGTCCTCTGTCCGGATGTGATCAACTTTCATCTCTGTCTGCTGATCCCTTCTAGAATGGCCTGAAAACTGCGGTTTTTGTGCAACGTGCGAATTGTTTAACCTACTATTAAAGGAATTTTTCCTTGAGTTAGTAGACGTGCTAGCTCGATGATCGACATAATTATGTTGATTAAAATGTCCTGGATTGCGAGAATTCAGATATTATGTGTTTTGATAAAAGTTATTTGGGTAAGTTCCTGCTCTGATATTACTAAATCTGGGGTTTTGATTGGGGATATTGGGATAAAAGCTTAGTGCTATTGGTCTGCTATTGTTTGCTTGGAAAGCTAGTCTATTCGGGTTATTATATGTTCTGTGGAAATTATCCGTATCAATTAAAATTATTTTTGCTTCCCTAAATCCAGATGGATTCCTAGTCTAAAGGATAAGTTTAGGTTCGCTTGGGAGTTTATTAATGAACAGCTTTAAGGCCATATTCCCGTTTTGTTCGTTGTTAAACCAGGCCGAAGTATGATCTTCCAGGCCGAATTTTATATTTAGTTTTGTTAAAGGGTTTAAAATATACCCATAAAGCTGCTCAACCGAATTTTTGGCCAATTTTGTTTAGCCAATTTTATTTTATTTATAAGGTTTTCAATACTTCCATTAACTAAACAGTTTTCTTTTAAAATTGATTTTATTGCCTCCCATTGCATGGGATTATTGTTATTTTTTAAGAATAAATTCGCGCTCTTTAATTTTCTGCTTTATTTTTAGTTCTAGAAAGCCTTCAGACATTTCTTCTAAATCTTTTATGTAATTGTAAATATAATCTACTTGTTTAATGAATAAATCTAGTTCTTCGGGTAAACCCGTATAACTATCCATACTATTTATTAAGTCTAACATATTTATAGCTGCTGTACATTCATTTCCCGTTTTTCTTGATGTTTTCGATGTCCGCTCCTGTTAACTTGCCGACGATCCAGTCAATTCTGTTTCTGAGCTATGGCTGGTTTTTCGCACTTATGTATATTTATTTTTATATATATTTTTGTCTTTCTTTAATGTTTTTTTCACTTATAGTTCTATTTCATAATTTTTATTTTTTTTTTATTTTTGAGTTTGTTACTTATTGTTTGTGTAGTTTGTAGAGATGTTTATTTTTTTTTTATATTTTCGCACATTGTTATATTGACCTTAGGTATATGTATGTATCACAATTTATTTTTATTTTTGTATTTTCACTCAATTGCTTTGGTAAGCGTCAGTTAATTTGTTGTTAACACAAGGTTCTCAACACAATTATCGATTTTTGGATAAACTGGAAAATTATGTTATTTCCTTTTTTACTCTTTTTTTTCCCGACTGCGCCAGTACTGGTTTTTGGCCGAACCACGTTTAAAAAAAAGGAAAAGTGAAACACGTTTTCTTTTTTTTTCCTTTTTTTTAAATTAAGTATACCATGAGAATACAGTGTATATCGATGATAAGTACTGTCTACTACAGTAGCAATTGAGACAAGAGTTACATATATCTTCATGTATGTAACTCTTGGAGTCGTAATCGTGCTTCTAATAGCCGGTTATAGTAAAATACCGTTGGGCGCCATTGTTGTGAATTAGTGTTGACCACGGAGGCGTCTTTGGTGCGAGTAAGAAGGACTGCGGCACGCTCGCGGTTGCTCGGCTTAGCTCGTCGGACGGGGTGGTTCTTGTCCACCTTACTTTGCACCACCTACTTACTTTACTTACTTTACTTATGTCCTGTATCCCCTTGTGGGTCCTAGGGCCTCTACAACGCCTACGCGCCATCGTGTGCGATTTCTGGAAATGTGCCTCAGCTCTCCCCAACTCTTTCCCAGTTGCCGTGCTTCCTTCTCAACTGTTCTGCGCCACGTACTCCTAGGACCGCCGCGTATCCTGCCATCCTGGGTAAGCGGGTTCCATTGCATCGCTTGGTTAGCTATGGACCTGTCACCCTTTCGGAGAGTGTGACCGATCCACTGCCACTTTCGTCGTCGTATGGTTGTGCCTATAGGTTCATGGCCCGTTCTCTGATAAAGCTGTTCGTTAGAGATACGGTTTGGCCAGAATATCCTTAAGATGTAACGTAGACACCTATTGACAAACGTTTGCAGCTTCCTCGTGATAGTGACGGTCCCTCTCCAGGTACCACATCCATATAGCAACACGGATTCAACGTTGGAACGGAACAGTCGTAGCTTGGTGTTTAAGCTAATTGCATTACTTCGCCAAACTATGGATAGCATCCCAAACGCAGATTTTGCTTTACCTATTCGGCTGGCTATATCCAGTTCGGTTCCGCCATCGGTTGAGACAATACTCCCAAGGTATTGGAAACTCTCTACTCTCTCAACCGTTTGTCCAGCAATGCATATATGAGTTGATGAGTTTGGTCCTAGGCTGATCATTTTTGTATTTGCCGAGTTAATTTTCAGCCCAACGACGTCTGCTTCCCTCTCCACATTTGCTGTCATTTGGTGAAGGTCCATTATTCTGTGAGACAGTAGGCATACATCGTCGGCGTAGTCGAGGTGTTTGAGTTCAGATGTAAGAGTCCATCGAATTCCTCCATTTCCTGTTGATAAGGCCGCATTCAGCACATCGCTAATCACCAATAAAAACAATATTGGTGAAAGTATGCAGCCTTGCCGAACCCCACTTTGGACTTCGAATTCCTCAGACAGCCTTCCTCTGTGCAAAACGTGACATGTGGACCCATCATATGTAGCTTTGATAATTGCTATTAATTTATCCAGAATGCCTCTCCTGCGCAAGGCACGCCAAATAAATTCCCGATTGACACTATCAAACGCCTTTTCAAAATCGATGAACAACAGGTGAAGTGGTGATCGATATTCAACACATTGCTCGATGATGATCCGCAGGGTGTTGATGTGGTCGACACAGGAGGATCCAGAGCGGAAACCTGCTTGTTCGGCGTCAAGTGTGTCTTCAAGGTGTTCTTTGATTCGCTGTTGATGTTGATTAAAATGTCCTGGATTGCGAGAATTCAGATATTATGTGTTTTGATAAAAGTTATTTGGGTAAGTTCCTGCTCTGATATTACTAAATCTGGGGTTTTGATTGGGGATATTGGGATAAAAGCTTAGTGCTATTGGTCTGCTATTGTTTGCTTGGAAAGCTAGTCTATTCGGGTTATTATATGTTCTGTGGAAATTATCCGTATCAATTAAAATTATTTTTGCTTCCCTAAATCCAGATGGATTCCTAGTCTAAAGGATAAGTTTAGGTTCGCTTGGGAGTTTATTAATGAACAGCTTTAAGGCCATATTCCCGTTTTGTTCGTTGTTAAACCAGGCCGAAGTATGATCTTCCAGGCCGAATTTTATATTTA
The DNA here is from genome assembly GCA_963082735.1 of Pocota personata. NCBI lineage: Eukaryota > Metazoa > Arthropoda > Insecta > Diptera > Syrphidae > Pocota > Pocota personata. The sequence goes on from OY720429.1 coordinate 148,551,258, forward strand.
GTTTTGTTAAAGGGTTTAAAATATACCCATAAAGCTGCTCAACCGAATTTTTGGCCAATTTTGTTTAGCCAATTTTATTTTATTTATAAGGTTTTCAATACTTCCATTAACTAAACAGTTTTCTTTTAAAATTGATTTTATTGCCTCCCATTGCATGGGATTATTGTTATTTTTTAAGAATAAATTCGCGCTCTTTAATTTTCTGCTTTATTTTTAGTTCTAGAAAGCCTTCAGACATTTCTTCTAAATCTTTTATGTAATTGTAAATATAATCTACTTGTTTAATGAATAAATCTAGTTCTTCGGGTAAACCCGTATAACTATCCATACTATTTATTAAGTCTAACATATTTATAGCTGCTGTACATTCATTTCCCGTTTTTCTTGATGTTTTCGATGTCCGCTCCTGTTAACTTGCCGACGATCCAGTCAATTCTGTTTCTGAGCTATGGCTGGTTTTTCGCACTTATGTATATTTATTTTTATATATATTTTTGTCTTTCTTTAATGTTTTTTTCACTTATAGTTCTATTTCATAATTTTTATTTTTTTTTTATTTTTGAGTTTGTTACTTATTGTTTGTGTAGTTTGTAGAGATGTTTATTTTTTTTTTATATTTTCGCACATTGTTATATTGACCTTAGGTATATGTATGTATCACAATTTATTTTTATTTTTGTATTTTCACTCAATTGCTTTGGTAAGCGTCAGTTAATTTGTTGTTAACACAAGGTTCTCAACACAATTATCGATTTTTGGATAAACTGGAAAATTATGTTATTTCCTTTTTTACTCTTTTTTTTCCCGACTGCGCCAGTACTGGTTTTTGGCCGAACCACGTTTAAAAAAAAGGAAAAGTGAAACACGTTTTCTTTTTTTTTTCCTTTTTTTTAAATTAAGTATACCATGAGAATACAGTGTATATCGATGATAAGTACTGTCTACTACAGTAGCAATTGAGACAAGAGTTACATATATCTTCATGTATGTAACTCTTGGAGTCGTAATCGTGCTTCTAATAGCCGGTTATAGTAAAATACCGTTGGGCGCCATTGTTGTGAATTAGTGTTGACCACGGAGGCGTCTTTGGTGCGAGTAAGAAGGACTGCGGCACGCTCGCGGTTGCTCGGCTTAGCTCGTCGGACGGGGTGGTTCTTGTCCACCTTACTTTGCACCACCTACTTACTTTACTTACTTTACTTATGTCCTGTATCCCCTTGTGGGTCCTAGGGCCTCTACAACGCCTACGCGCCATCGTGTGCGATTTCTGGAAATGTGCCTCAGCTCTCCCCAACTCTTTCCCAGTTGCCGTGCTTCCTTCTCAACTGTTCTGCGCCACGTACTCCTAGGACCGCCGCGTATCCTGCCATCCTGGGTAAGCGGGTTCCATTGCATCGCTTGGTTAGCTATGGACCTGTCACCCTTTCGGAGAGTGTGACCGATCCACTGCCACTTTCGTCGTCGTATGGTTGTGCCTATAGGTTCATGGCCCGTTCTCTGATAAAGCTGTTCGTTAGAGATACGGTTTGGCCAGAATATCCTTAAGATGTAACGTAGACACCTATTGACAAACGTTTGCAGCTTCCTCGTGATAGTGACGGTCCCTCTCCAGGTACCACATCCATATAGCAACACGGATTCAACGTTGGAACGGAACAGTCGTAGCTTGGTGTTTAAGCTAATTGCATTACTTCGCCAAACTATGGATAGCATCCCAAACGCAGATTTTGCTTTACCTATTCGGCTGGCTATATCCAGTTCGGTTCCGCCATCGGTTGAGACAATACTCCCAAGGTATTGGAAACTCTCTACTCTCTCAACCGTTTGTCCAGCAATGCATATATGAGTTGATGAGTTTGGTCCTAGGCTGATCATTTTTGTATTTGCCGAGTTAATTTTCAGCCCAACGACGTCTGCTTCCCTCTCCACATTTGCTGTCATTTGGTGAAGGTCCATTATTCTGTGAGACAGTAGGCATACATCGTCGGCGTAGTCGAGGTGTTTGAGTTCAGATGTAAGAGTCCATCGAATTCCTCCATTTCCTGTTGATAAGGCCGCATTCAGCACATCGCTAATCACCAATAAAAACAATATTGGTGAAAGTATGCAGCCTTGCCGAACCCCACTTTGGACTTCGAATTCCTCAGACAGCCTTCCTCTGTGCAAAACGTGACATGTAGACCCATCATATGTAGCTTTGATAATTGCTATTAATTTATCCGGAATGCCTCTCCTGCGCAAGGCACGCCAAATAAATTCCCGATTGACACTATCAAACGCCTTTTCAAAATCGATGAACAACAGGTGAAGTGGTGATCGATATTCAACACATTGCTCGATGATGATCCGCAGGGTGTTGATGTGGTCGACACAGGAGGATCCAGAGCGGAAACCTGCTTGTTCGGCGTCAAGTGTGTCTTCAAGGTGTTATTTGATTCGCTCCAGGATGATTCTAGCTATTATCTTGGCTACAGCAGGCAGCACGCAGATACCTCTCCAGTTTTCGCACTGCATTAGGTTGCGTTTTTTAGGGAGCTTGACAATCATTCCCTTTTTCCACTCATCTGGAAAACTCTCGGCTTCCCATGTTCTCCCGACAAGTGGGAACAGTAGCTCTGCCGATGCTGTTGGCGCAGCTTGAAAAAGCTCCGCGGGTATGCCGTCAAGTCCTACCGCCTTATTAGTTTTCAGTGCTTTGATTGCGGTAATAATCTCTTCTTTACTGGGGGTTGTGGTGCGAATTCGGGAACTTCTTTCTACGGATACTTCAGTCTGACTTGGGTGCATATTGCTGGCGAATACTCGGTTTAGAACCGAAGCAAAATGCTCCTTCCATCTCTTCAGTTGATCCTCATCCGATATTAGCAACGAACCGTCTAAGCCTTTCACTGGGTGTTGAGTAGAGCTCGGCCACCTATAAGCTCTTTAGTGATTCTATAAACGGTTCTGCTGTCGCACCTCGCTGCTGCTTCTTCTGCTTCCGTAGCCAGCGCATTGATGTAACTGCGCTTGTCACGTCTCACGCTACGCTGTACTTCTCTCATCTTCAGGCGATATAGGGACTCAAGCTCGATCCTCCCTGCTGCTGGAGTTGCTGCAATTTGAGCTCTTAGCTGTTTTCGTTCGTTGATCCTTCTCCAGGTATCCTCGGAAAGCCACGCCCTATGGTTTGCCTGTGATCGACCGACAATCCTTTCAGCACCTGATGTGAAAACAGTTTTCACAGCGCACCAATGGTCTTGGATGGTGGCGGGCAGGGAGCTGCTGATTGTTTCCACTCCACGTGAGAGATGGTCCCTTAATTCTTGGCGCACTGTGGGAACTCTCAGTCGGTCTACATTGAACCTAGGTATTCTTGTGTCGTTAGATCTACGAACGGCAGCAGTGCGTAGTCGGAGAGTAGCTATCATAAGATGGTGATCTCGTACCAACCCCATGTCGGCACCTCGCCTGTTTCGGACGTCTAGGAGACTACTTCTAAAACGACGACTGATGGCAAAATGGTCAATTTGGTTGGAGGTTGCTTGCCTGTCAGTTGACACCCAACTGATTTTATGGCAGGCTTTGTGCTCAAACATGGTGCCACCTATGACAAGACGATTTGCGTTGCAAAAGTCAACAAATCTTTCGCCGTTGTCATTCCGATTGCCTAGTCCGTGCCGTCCCATAACATGTTTGAGCCCTTCGTTGTCGCAGCCTACCTTGGCATTCAGGTCCCCCATCACAATGACAATGTCGCCATTGGGTGTTGCATTATGAACAGCTCCCAACTGGTTGTAGAAGTTCTCCTTTTCTTCCTCAGACGAACCATCCGTGGGGGCGTAACACTGTATGATGGTGACGCGACGTACTCTCGTCCGGAATCTGGCCGTTAAAATCCTATCACCGTGCGGTTGCCAGGTAATTAGGCCTCTGCGTGCTGTTGGCGTTAGCAGCAGTCCAACTCCATATCCACGGGGGTTTCCGGTTGGTCTTCAGGAGTAGAGTAATACAGTATTACGCGTTGGGGATTGGTACTCACCCGCATCTAACCATCTTATCTCGCTTACTCCCAATATGTCCAGCCTATATCGCATGAACTCATGCTCCAATTGAAGGAATCTGGCGTTCTGAGGTCCTTCACTCTGAGAGTCAAGGAGCGTCTTCATATTCCAGAAACCAATCTTAGTCCGGGTACGATAGCCAAAAGTCGTCAACGTATTATCAGTCCTTATCCGAGGCATTGTGTCGGTTTCCATAGCTATTGTAGTTTCGGTAACGCGGGTTGCTGGCCCAGGTTACCTAGCCTAGGCATAAGACCCCAGACAATCTCGCACTTGCAATTTTGGCCTATATGTATAAGGATTTATACATACAGTTGCCCGGGGACCACCACGAGGAGGTAAAGCAAGCACTACATTACGAACTTGATTGTTGCGCTACTGGTCCAATCCATGTTTTGGACAGTCAGTAGTTTCCCGATCAATCGCCATGCAGATCCCCACCACCTGCTCATCACACAAAATCTGGTGCCATAATAATAAAAAATCGAAAGAGAGAAGAAAGTTAATTTACGTTGACGGCGGACGGACTTCAAAAAAATAGGAAAGAAAAAAGAAAAATCCAAGGACTTGTGCCCATGACCAGGAGGAAGATCGGGAAGGACTACGCGAACTTACCCTAACTATCCTAAACTATATCTAATCTAACCTAAGGCGTTAAACTAAATCTTATTCTAAACCTAACTGCCTTAAAACAACCTACTACTACTCCTTACCACGCAAATCATCCTTCCCCTTTGCCTCCATTTGCCAATCGGGTTCGTCCAGTATCCGAGTTTTGCCTGGTAAAAGTGGCAAAAGCTGGCCTGCCCACCCTGCGTGTCTTGTGATACAACCAATTGCTATCTCTCTAGCCAAGGTTTGCGAGAGATAGCCCCTAAAAGTGCTTCCCAGTCACGACCTAAGTCAGTCGTAGAGGAAGTCCGTTATTGGTCGCTTTACGTTGTCATCGTTCGTAGTCGTCCCGTCCTATCATCGTTCATCTACAGAAGGACGGCCCGACCACCCATCCACACACCAAAAGAGAAAACAGAAAATCTATACATACATCTTATGTAAAACACACCACTGAAAGTCCTAATTATTCTTCCACGAATGTGTTTTTTTTTTTTTTTTTTGTATAATAAAAATTACCAAAGGGTACTACGGTTTTTTGGTCAATCGTTGTTCTGTCGGCAGCCAAATGAAGGATGCCGTTCCTCACCTATTGCGGAGATACACACGACGCGAAACACTACCACACTTCGTAGCAGAATTAACAATTTTTTACTTAATCCTAACCTTAGTTATTGCGTTACATGCAGATTCAAAGATACTAATTCATTTCAAGGAATTAATTGAATAAAAAAAATTAACTCCAAATCTATTTAAAAAAATTCAACAAACAAAAAAATTACTTTTATGCCGGCATAAAAAAAAAGTTTTCAAATTAACCACTGAAAAAAAAAAACTCAAAGAATTTCACTAGGGGCAGATTCACTTCAGTAAATATATTATATATATATATTATTTTTTTCACTGAAGAAATTCACAAACACACTCTTTTGGTAGTCATTGGCTTTATGAAGCCACTCTCTTATTGCGGATCACCGTCACCGTTATTGCCACCTGCACCGGTATGTTCTTCGCAACGGTCCTGGCAGGGAAACAGCAAGCGACAAAAATGTTGCTGTGGCCTGTGTTGCTTTGCGACTCTCATTGTCTATTGGTTTGAATGAATTTAATTATTTGGTTCATAGGAGCTCCTAAACTTCGTCCTACATACCTACGAATATTGTAATTGCCTCCGTGCACCTCCTTTAATGGCGCTCTCCCCTGACTATCTCTGTGACGCCTTCAGGTTTGTATACTTAAAATTGATGATATACTCTCGAAATCAACTATTCTATTTGGACAAACTCACCTCAAAAAAAATCCCTTCACAGTGTGTCTTTGACCTCACTGCACATCTCTTGTAATCGTAAAAAGAAAAATCCTCTATTATGACGGCGGCGACTAGTTGTTCGTAACTTGACTTTGGGAATGATTCTCCTGGGGTCGATGCTCTAACCGCGCTGTTCGGCGCCGACGAGGTACAGGCCGTCGTAACACTCTGCTAGTTTTAGATCCATGCTTACTAGCCAGTTCTGTACCATCCCGATAGTTTCATTACAGTCATGCTTTAACTTCTCAAACAATTTGGTCACTACAACGATTGCTATGTCGTTGGCAAAGTCAATTATTTTCGAGGACCTCGGGATTTGAAGTCTCACGACGTCGTCGTACATTAGATTCTACAGTAGTGGATCTAGTACGGGGCCTTGGGGGACTCACTGTGTGATAGGTAATCATCCAGCATGACTAGGGTTATATGATAACGACTACTGTAGAAGCTGTAGGGACGTAGAGGTAATAGAATCCGTTCATCATCTCGTGTGTGATTATCCAGCTCTGGACAGCAAAAGAAACCTTGCTTTTGGCAGATACTTCTTTTCAGAGCTGGATGAGCTAGGTAGCATTTAGCTAAGAAAACTCTTGAGATTCATACATTTATCTGAGTGGTTTAGAATAGCGGTCGAAGATTGAAATTTGTAGGTTCCCACGATTCTAAATATTGGGCACAATGGACTCGTAGTGGTCTAGGTGAGCTGTTGACAATGCTGTCAACAAGGGCACCCAGTTACCTAACCTAACCTAACCTTTATTACTGGAATAATATCCTTGCCGGAATTAAACATCACTGTTCGTATATTCGCTCTACCCATCATTTTGTTCAGCTTTAGTTAGGCGGACTGTTTTATTTCTCCCTCCGATCCTGCGTCCATTGCCAGTAGACGAACTGACAAAAAATCTTGATTCTTCTTTTTAATGAAAAATACTTTTCGCCGAAAGCGTAATTCAGTTTTTGGAGGCTAGCGGTTTGCATCAACACCTGGCAAACCCAAAGTCTTGGATCTATCGTGATATCGTGGTCATATCAACATATGCAACATATGCATATTATGAGCGCAGATTTGGCTAGACAATTACGTTTGAATGACCGATCAAATAAATTTAGCCTCCAATGATTTGGCAAAAAGACTATAAAAACGGAATTCGTTCATTATTCATTGTGGATGCCGACATAAGAGCAGATAGAGAAGGTGCCAAAAGCTACAGGATGCAAGGAATGCAGACCATCAACGAATTGAACCTCCCGTCTCAAACAGTCAACTTGGAGAAACTACAGCTGTCAAGTCATCATCTAAACATCATCCCATTCACCTAGTATAAAAACGCCAAGACGCAAATACTAATTGGGCTCGACAATTGTCATTTGGTACACCATCACTCACTCTCGAGCCAGTAGGAGTGGTAGTCATCGTAGCCGAAACCAAACTTGGGTGGATCGATATGGGAAAACGGCAACCGAAGCCGTAACAGAGCCAAGAGATGATTTAATTCTTCACAGCAGCCAAGACAATCACGAGCAGGACGCTCTAGTGGAGAAGGCGGTGGAAAAGTACTTTGCCTTAGAAAATTTCGAAGTCAAGAAGCTAACGGAATAGCAGGTCTCTTCTGCTGACAAAGAAGCAATGGAAACATTGATGACTACAATAAGTAAATACAGTCGTCGATATCAAACGGGTCTTCACTGGAAAGAAGACATCCATCATGTTCCATCTAGTTACGAAATAGATAAAAAGTTGTGGAATCTGGAAAGCAGGTTGCAAAAGCATCCTGAATATGCCGAGACATACAAGAACATAATTAAAAGCTACGTTCAAAAGGAATATGCCAGAAAATTGACGACAGCTGAAGCAAATAACAACACATCGAAGACTTGGTACCTCCCTCATTTTGCTGTAAGGAATCTAAATAAGCCAAGCAAAGTTAGGTTAGTGTTTGATGCGGCAGCCAAAGTGGATGATGTCTTTGCGAACTTCTTTCTGGGGTGGCCGTGGTGTAGTGGTAACATCATCGCTTGTCATGCTGTTGATTCACGGTTCGAATCCTGATGACGAATAATCTATTTATTTCACATGAAATAAATAAAAAAGTCGATCACTTGCGAAAGCTAAGACGACTCTACTGTGAAGGCATAACACTGGCAGTAGGGTGGTCGTATGGCCAACATGCAACTTGATCGTGACGATGACATCAGGAGGACGGAAAAAAATACTGTGAATCATAAGCAACGACAATAATAGCGAAAACAAAACAAAATACTCCCCAGTTATCTGGACAGCCACCCTTGGAGTTTACAGAAACTTAATACCACCTGAGTTTCAAACCACACCAATCTGTCTTTCTCTCTGTCTCTTCATTTCCACAAAAAACGCACGTGTTCTAAAAATTAGTATAAGGGTATTCATATCCCCTTTAACACGTGCAAATTATAAAAAAAAAAAAAAAAAAAAAAAAGGGTCCTGACGAACTGAAACTCATGATGATGATCATATTTAGTTTTCATCTGAGAGCTGAAACCGTGTCTGGAGATATTCGATAAATATTCCACCAGATCATTGTTCCACCGAAGAACCAAAATTCACAGCGTTTCCTTTGGAGGGAACAAAAAGAAAAGTCAATTGACATTTATGTGATGACATTGATGATATTTGTTGTAAGTTGCTCGCCGTGCTGAACCAACTATGTGAAAAATCTCAATGCCTCGAGATATTTAAACATTCATCGCAGAGCTGTAAGGCAATCATCGATCGCTATTATTTGACGATTACTTAGATAGCTTCGACAGTGAAGCTGAAGCAATTGAGGTTACCAACCACTTAATTTCAATTCACAAGGAAGGCGGTTTCGAACTTCGAAACTTTTCGTGCAGTAAACAATATCGTGCCAAGAAATCGAGAGCCAGCAGGACAGAATGATTGAGTTGAATATCGAAGTATTTGCCGAAACCTGGCCGAAGACTTTTTTAAATTTCAATGTAAATTTCCTCGAGCCAACCGCGACGTCATGGAAAATAACAGATTCCCTACCAAAAGGGAATTTTCAAGTATTGCCATTTCTGTGTTCGACCCATTTAAGCACAGACATTGGCGATCATACCGCCAATGTCGGTATTTACGTGAAGCTTTTGTTATGCGATTATTAGTCTGGGCACATGCCATCGGATAAGACGAGCCAATTCCCCAACAAGTTTTTGAGCGGTGGAAGCGAAAGAGGGCCGAGCATTAATTTCGCCATTAACTCTGTTGCCGAGATGCCATGGTCCTCACCTGACGATCGCAAGGGACATCGTTCTTCACACTTTCATCGCTGCCAGTGAAGAGGCGTTTAGTGCAGTTGAACGAGCGCGATAACGGCCGAAGATCAATTTTGAGGGCAAGTGGATAAGAGGTCCCGAGTTTTTCAGCTATCTGAAAGGAATTGGCCCCTGCAACCAGATGTCGACAATAGCCGGGATTATGAGGACGAGGTGTGTCCAAGATTTCTTCTACATACCAACGCAGTGGTATGTAGAATCACGCAAGAATTAGTTCTTCTAAGCTAATTCACAAGACGATAAAAGTAATCAATTGTTTAAGGTGACGCCGTATACAGACAATGCCGATCTGCTAACGGTGTATGGATGAATCGATGCCGCCACGACTATACCATTTATCGCCAGACGTCCTATCATCCTCCCATAGGACCATCGCCTTGATTGTGGACAATTTTCATTGCCGCTTACGGCACCAAAATGATGACAATATCGCCAACCAGATTCGACTTTGCAAAAAACGATTGCCTGTTTTGTCGAATTCGTTCCGCTAAGCCATAGCCGCCATTGATGGGACAGCTTCCAAGAGACCGTCTTACACCGCACGTATGGCCTTTTAAATACACAGAACTCGACTATTTCGATCCAGTGTACATCACTGTTTCGGGCAATCTTCCCGGAAATAAAGGTTAGTATATTTAAACCGCCACAAGGTTTAAATTCAATAGAAATGAAAATCTCAACCACTTTCTTCACACGTTATAGGTACATATGTATACCTAGCTTGTTTACTGACTGTCGCTAAGTGTCGAAACTTTTTATCTCATGATACAAACTAACCTTGGTCTATACCAGCAGTTGAGCTTTACATTTTACATGAGGTTGATAACTTCTTAGGTATATAAATATTTACAAGAGCAAATTGTGTGTGTATTAGGATCTTATAAATTTTAAGACATTAATATGAATCTCATTAATGCCCCATAATGTTAAGTTACATTAGTGACTCGTAGACAAAAAACGCTTAAAAATAGCTAACAAATTTAACTATCTTATTGTAACTTACTGACCCTATGCAGGCGCTCTAAGCTAAACCTAATACTTAAAACTATGTCTTCGATGTAACTTACTTTAATTCTATATTAAATTTATTATTTGATTAACGATTAATACTAAGAACAATTTTTTAAAAAATTGAAAAACTTAGTAAATGAACATATTTTTTTATTGTCCTTATATGTAAAACTTAAAAAACATTCTTCGCAGAAAGGATAGGAGTTCAATTTTAATAGTACATTTAAGTTTAAACTTTATAATAAATTGAATAGGGTGATGAGCCAACCAAAGTTTATGTAGTCTATTTCTACTTAAACATGTGTGAATAGAAATTTTTTTTATTTGGTGTGTAGATGGCCGGTCGGGCCGTCCTTCTGTAGATGAACGGTGACAAGACAGGACTATTACGAACAATGACGACATAGCGTGACGACTGACAAACTTCTTCTACGACGGACTTAGGTCCTGACTGGGGAGCGCGTTTAGGGGCTATCTCTCACAATCATTGGCCAGAGAGATAGCAATCGGTTGTATCACCAGACACAAAGGTGTGGGCAGGCCAGCTTTTGCCACTTCCACCAGGCATATCTCGGGTACTCGATGAACCCGTTTGGCGAGGAGAGAAAAGGGGAAGGACGAAGTGCGCGATAGAGAGTAGCTATAGGTTAGTTTAAGATAGATAGGTTTAGATTAGGATTTAGTTTAAGACATTAGGTTAGTTAGGTTTAGTTTAGGATAGTTAGGGTAAGCTTCGCGGAGTCCTTCCCAATCTTTCTCCTAACCATGGGCACAGGTCCTTGGATTCTAATTTTTTTACTTTCTTTTTCTATCTTTTGAAGTCCGTCCGAAGTCTGAGTAGAGTAGCTTTCTTCTTCCTTTTGTTTTTTTTTTGACCAAAATGGCACGAGATTTTGTGTGCTGAGCAGGTGGTCTGAAGTAAGGCGGATAAGAACCACCCCGTCCGACGAGCTGAGCCGAGCAACCGCGAGCGTGCCGCCGTCCTCCTTATTCGCATAGAAGATGCCTCCGTGGCCAACCGTAGCTCACAACAATAGCGCCCAACGGTATTTATACCAACACCGGCAATTAGAGGCACGATTGCGACTCCAAGGGGACTAATTTCTTTTTTCGAAAGTCGTCCCCTTGGACTCATATCAATCAGCCTCATTCGCGATCAGTTTTTTTTCATTTTTAAACATTTTTTTTTTCCTGTCTCCTACATTTAAGGGCTGTAAATGCTCCTTGCTTAGTCATAGATTGAAGACAGCTATCCAATCCAAAGGATTCAAGCTAGTGGATCCTGTGAGGTAGTTGGAGGTCTGTGAATAAGCAAAGAGCGGGACAACGTGGAAAGGCCGAATGCTAGCTGCTGTCCTAGAATGGTGACCTCTAGTCATATTCTTCGTGAGGCGCGAGCAGAAGCTGCGAAGCTTTGTCCGTGTTGGAGTTGATCTGGGAAATCCTGGCCAGCCTTCTGTTGGGTATTACCTGATAGCAAGTAGTCATAAGGAAGGAAAGGATCGACTTTAGCACCTCGTCAAGTATCCGAGGCATCAGTCACTACCCGACGATACTGACATTACCCTAACGTGTACGGACAGACTCACATCTACAGAATGGTTGCTGGAAAACCTGACCAAAAATCCACACACTAATTTTACTCCTTTTATTACAATTTTTTTTTTTTTTTTCTTTGAATTTTTTTTATTATTTATTTCTTTTATTCTATTTTTTTTACGTTTTCTTTGAATTTTTTTTTTACTATTTTCTTTATTTTTGTAGTATTATCACCTCGTTTTCTATTTTTTTTTATATATTCACCTTTTACTACCCTTTCTCTATTATTTTTATTCAATTTATTTTTATTTTTTTTGTGAATTTTACTAACTTTTTAGTAAGGGTCCACTTTTGCTATTTCTTTCTGCATTTGTTTCTAGTATTTGAAGTAAGGAATTTATTGAATTGTGGTCCCAAGGACCAGTACCGCCAGGAATACGGGTAACGCGTTTAGGGGCAAGGTTGGGACGCGAGCAGGGAATGGGACCTAGAGAGAAGTTCCCTTCCAAATGAACTTGTAGGACAACGCAACCAACGGCTAAGTCCGTCACTAGGCAACCAAACAACCTTAGCAGAGACCAGGGTCAGACAACAAACTGTTGACGACGAAGACGACCTGACCGACCTGCCGAGTAAGACTGCAGAGGACACAAAACGTATAACGCAGGAGATACAAAAGGTGGTCTCTCAAGCGGTAAAGAAGAACCAGGTTGAGATCATGTCGGTGTTCGCCGAAAGTATGAAAGATATGATGACTACTTTCCAGGAGAACATCAAGGCGATCAACGACAAGATCTGCAACCTGGAGCTCTCCGCAGCTGCGCAGAGGGAACCACCGACAACGAACGAACGACGAAAAGACAATACCCGACAGGGACAGTCCACTCCTTCGCACCCACTCAACTGGACGGAACTGCTACACCAACCAACGCCACCACTAAACAGACCAACCTTTAACCCGCCACAACACGAACGACCAATAAATAACCCACTGTGTGCCCAGGCTCCACGAACCGTCCTCTCCACGGTTTTCAGAACGGAAGGTGGACATCCACAAGTGGGGCATTAAGTTCGACGGGACACCGAAAACTATGTCAGTTGAAAGTTTCGTGTTTCGCGTTGAGACCTTGCAGTGCCAGAACGGTATCAGCGACCACCAGCTTTTTACTAGTTTTCACCACCCCGTAAGCGGTCTGGCAGAGAAATGGTTTTGACAGTTTCTGCAAGAAAGTGAAGGCGATAGGGGCCTGGGCTACCAGCGACTCAAGGGTGAACTGCTGAAACAATTCAAAAATAATGTTAGGGATCATGAGATTTTGAGAGCGATCATGGATAGGAGACAGCAACCCCAGGAGTCTTTCGACGGCCTATACAGCGACGTACAGACGATTGTTTTACAAATGACGAGTCGACCAAACGAACTAGACTTAGTGTACATCCTCCGAAGTAACATAAAGGCCAGGGTAGCGACTCTAATTTTTGGGTGGTCTATTACGAGCATCCGAGAATTAAGAGACGAGTGTAGGCGCGCGAAGAAGTACTTGACGACTAGGGAGACGAAATTTAGAAGACAAGTTAACGAACTAGGAGACGAGGGTATTTTTAGAGATAGGGAAACATTTAGGGAATTAGAGGAAGAAGAAGTTGCAATTGCTGCGCTTCAAAGGAATAGGACCGACAGACAACCAACTTACATGAAGACTGACAGAACAATCAATACGAACTCGACTAACAGAACAGACCTAACTAGGAGTCCTGCTTCAACTCCGTCGGCGTGTCAGTCTACTTTCCATAGTCTGACGTGCTTTAGATGTGGTCAAAGAAACATCGACTTTAGTTGGACATAGTGCCAGGGAAACCTGAGAGTCGACAGTACGACCGGGACGAACCAGCCGACCAAGACCACACTCCCGGAAAGCGAGGAGAAAACTTCCAAATTTTGAAGAAAGTTCCAGAAGGTGATGATACCTCCACGAAGAAGGAAATCCCTCAAAGGAAGAGTCTTCACCAACGCCTCCAGGAGTATAAAGCCGCCAGAAAGCGTATCTTTGGAGAGGAAGCGACTGCGCCGGTGGAGAAGAACAGGAACTATTTGAAAATTAGGAGGCTAAGGTAAATATGTGCAATAAATAGACGACGAAAGGGAGATATAGTAGCGACTGTGATAAATATTTCGGACGACAATAGGCCATACGCTTAGGTTAGGATAGACGGTGAGGAGCTCATGGGCCTATTGGATAGTGCAGCTTCAATCAGTTGTTTAGGGAAGGGCGCGACTGACTTTTTGGACAAACATAACGCAGTAATGACTAGGATGAGTACGGACATACGAACGGCAGACGGAAACCACCAACGAATACTAGGACGATTTAAGACATTAGTCTCCTTGGGTGGCAAGTCTCATGAGTTACAAATATTCGTTGTGCCAAACTTACAACAGGTCCTTTATCTGGGGGTTAACTTCTGGAGAACATTTAAGGTCGCTCCGACCATAATTAACGAACTAGACATCCCATCGCCGACGGAAGAACGGTCTCCAGTCCAGGCACTCTCACCAACACAAGCCCAAGAACTGGAGAGAATCAAGCTGCTGTTTCCCTCTTGCGCGATGTTGGGACTGGGTAGAACCAGCCTCGAAAAACTTTTAATCGAGGTGGATGACGAGAAGATTCCCATCAAGCAGAGTTTTACCTGCGATCCAGAAGCTCTTGTATGACGAGTTGGATAGGATGATCTCCCAAGGAGTAATAGAAGAGAGAGTGCTTGGAGCTCTCCAGTGGCGCTGGTGAGAAAACCTGGCAAAAACAGACTGTGCCTGGACTCAAGAAAGGTAAACAAAGTAACAAAGAAAGATGCTTACCCGCTTCCTCATATCGAAGGCCTGCTAAATAGGTTGCAGAACATCAGATTTATTTCAGGTATAAATCTGAAGGACGCATTCTGGTAGATTCTTTTGGAGCGCAAGTCGAGGGAGAAGACAGCGTTCACAGTCCCTGGGACCAAAGACTCCCAAGCAACTACGTCTATTTCTAGGGATGACGGGCTGGTATAGGCGCTTTATTCCAAATTTTGCGTCTACGGCAGCCCCAATGACCGACTGCCTGAAGACATTCGACATGACAAATGAAGCACTGACAGCCTTTCAACAGCTTAAGACGACTCTACCCGGACATCACAAGATGATTTTACATACACTGCGACGCATCAACATCTGGTTCTAGTGAGTGTGCTTTTCCAGATGGACACGGAGAACAACGAACGACCAATAGCATTCATGTCCCAGAAGCTCAATTCTGCCCAGCGGAATTATAACGGAACTTGAATGCTGTGCGGCCGTTCTGTCAGCGAAGAAGTTCAGGGCCTATGTGGAAGGATTACCTTTCACTATTATAACCGATCACGCAAGTCTGAAGTGGCTAATGACCCAAAAGGATCTATCTGGCCGTCTGGCACCGTGTACAAAAGAACAGACATACGAACTGGCGACGCTATACAAGAAGACAGAGCGTGGAAACTCTGGATTGCGAAAGAGTTGCGTGGTAGTCTAGTGGAAGCTGCACACAATTCACCATCTGCAGGTCACGGGGGTATCCAAAAGGCTCTGTCGAAATTGAGGCAGATGTTTTTTTGGCCACGCATTGCTACCGATGTGCAGACTTTGGTCAAAGCTTGCGAAATCTGCAAGTGTAGCAAACTCCTCAACACCACTTCTCGACCGCCGATGGGACAACAGACTATTACGGAGCGGCCTTTTCAAAGACTGTACATTGACTTTCTAGGACCATACCCACGTACTAAGAACGGACACACACACATTTTTATAGTCCTAGATCATTTTTCTAAGTTTGTATTTTTAAAACCAACTAAGAAGGCAACGGCTGCTGAGGTAGTGAAATATCTACAGGAAAGCGTGTTCCATATCTTTGGCATACCGGAGTTTATCCATTCGGACAATGGCAAACAGTTCATCTCAGAACTGTTTGCAAGCTTTCTGGGAAAATACGGGGTCAATCATATTCGCACCGCGATCTACTCTCCTCAAGCCAATGCGTCATAACGGGTTAACCGCTCCGTGCTGACGAAGATAAGATCGTACCTAAGCGGTAATCAGAAAACCAGGGACGTCCACGTCAGCAACGCGGCTTTCTCACTGAGGAGTGTAGTTGACGATGCGACTACGTTTGAACTTTATTACGCTATGGTTGGTACCCACATGGTACAACACGCAGAGGCGTATAATGTCCTCCGCAAACTAGGCACGACCAAAGATATGGACATGGAAATTATCAACAACAAGGACAAATTAGAGCTAATAAGGAGTAAAATATTTGACAATCTAAGGCTAGCACATCAAAAAGCAACCAAGACATTCAACACGCGAAGCAGAGAAGTCAAATATAGGGTAGGACAGATAGTATATAGGCGAAATTTTAGGCAAAGTAGCCTACCTGACAATCATAATGCTAAACTAGGGCCCACGTTTCTAAAAGCAATAGTGCTAAAAGCTAAAGGGAACTCCCTATATGAGATAGGCAACTTAAGAGGTGTGAAGGTGGGCATATACCATGCTAAAGACCTACACACGTAACCAAAGTATTAGGAAAACAGTCTTGACGCACTCATTCCGTTGCCGGATTATCCGTGATATATATTTACATATGTATGTATTTAGTTATGTGCTATTGGTAGAGTATATTTATTTATAGAGTATATTTGTTTATAGAGTATATTTATTTATAGAGTATATTTATTTATAGAGTTTATTTATTTAGAGAGATTATTTATTTATATATTGATAGTTTATTTACTTATAGAATTTATTTATTATAGTATATTTATTTTATAGAATATTTATTAGTGTTAGGCGGGGCGACTGGATGTATTCAAATGCTCCCCTATGATTAGTAGGTGGTATTCGGGTACATCCACATACACCCCTGTGATATAGAAGCTGTGATACAAAGACCTGTGATATAGGACGTGATTGCTAACGAAAATATAAAGAGTGCCCAGCTAACATCAATCGGTAGAGCATCTCAGGGCGTAGGCCCTTGCCACACATTGGGCAATGACAACGAATAGATAAAAGATAGATTAAAGCACTGGAACAAGCCGACATAAAGATAACGAACCAGGCCCCTTTTTTACGAGGCCAGTCGAGCTGTTACGACGGCCTGTACCTCGTCCAATAATAACAAAAAAAAAGGGAAAAGAAAAATTAAAATAGGTACCTGAACCCAGACAATTCCTCCGGCGATCCCATGATGGTATTCATCATCGTAGTCCTCTCGTTCTGCCTGTTTGTGATCTTGTGCGTCCTCGCGCACATACACACCCCATTCCAAGGGTGGGTTTTGGTGTTTCATATTCAAATTACAAATTTGAAAAATGCATTAATGCTGCAAAATGCAGCCAACATACCTGGTTCTGTGTGGTGTCCACAGGCAGTATCCTTACTGCAGCTCGTCCTTCCTTCTTTTGTTGGTTTTCCTTTTGTTTGCGCATACCCACGCACCCACCAAGTCCAGGGGTCGGTTTTCTTTGGCATTTATATTTTTAAATAAAAAAATTATTAAAAAAAGAAATCTCCTGTAAAAGAAAACACAACATAACAATCAGCTGACATGAGGGAGGGAGATACAACCGTCTCTCTCTCGCAAAAATATTAATGGCGATCGGGAAATTATCATAGTATATCAGGTTTAGTGTATTTATGTGTATTATAGTTCAGGATTTTTTTTTTTTTTTCAAAAGAAATTTTTGTAACCGACAATGACGAGACGTAGGACATTGGAAAGGGAAATTTCTAATTCCAATGTTCCCAAGAAAAAACACTACTCACAGTTGATAAAGACAACATATGACAAAGAAAAGGGGAAGAGAACTAACTAAGAACGTCGAACAAAGAAAAAGAAGGAGGCGAAAAGTAGGACAATGGGAAACAGATAACCCAGATATATGACAACGGGTTAGTGCATCGACCCCAAGTAAATCATTTTTAGAAAGTCAAGTGCGAACAGCTGGTAGTCACAGCTGATGGTCGATTTTTTTTGTGTACTCTAGTATACAGTGAGGCGAAGACCCACTGTAGAGATTACATTTTTTTTGTCGATTTCTTTTCCTGAGGTGAGTTTGGCCAAATAGGATACTAAAATTCAGTGCGATAAAATGAAAATTTAATTAGATAATCCTGAAGACGCGCAGAGAACCGGGGGAGCATATAGCAAAGGAGGTGAACGCAGGCGATAGCAGGTATAAAGGTATGTGATACGAAATATAAGAGCGCTTGTGGGCAATTATTAAAATAATTTAAAACATTAGGCAGGGAGAGCCGCTAGGCAGCACAAGTCCTAGAAGAATTCTGTCGTTTGCCGTTTTCCTGCCAGGACCGGTCCAGAACCAAACCGTTGCAACTGGACAAGGTCCGGTTCAGGCGGTGGTAGCGGTAGCGGTGGTCCGCAATAAAAAAGGATCCTTCAGGTTGAACATCCACACTAGTATCTTATGGTCACTAATGACCTCAAAGTGGCGCCCGAACACGTATGGTCGAAAGTGTGTGACTGCCCAGAATAGTAAAGGAAGCAAGCGCTTCCTTTTCGATAGTAGAATAGTTTTTTTCGGCCTTGTTTAATATTCTATTGGCAAACGCAATTGGTACATCACTACCATTTGAATCTCTTTGGGATAATACCGCGCCTATGCCTTCGTTGCTTGCGTCGGAAGTAATGTAAAAAGTGTTTGCAAAATTTGGGTAAATGAGTATAGGTAGTTCAACTATGGATTTCTTCAATTTTCTAAAAGACTCGTCGCAAAAAGCATCCCATTTAAATGGGAAGTCTTTACGCAACAGTTTATTGAGTGGATTAGCTATCTGGGAGTAATTTTTTATAAACTTTCGGTAATAACCTGACAACCCTAGGAAAGATTTTATTTGTTTTTGGGTTTTTGGGGTTTCAATATTGTTGATCGCTACGACCTTATCAGGATCTGGTTTTACATGGTCCGCTGTAAAGACGTGTCCTAAATACAAAACTTCTGTTTGAAGGAATTTTAGATAATTTGGTTTTTAGATTGTATTTGTCTAAGGCCTTGAAAACTTCAATTAACTTCTTGCTATGATCTTGCAAATTTTTTCCGTAGATCACTATGTCATCGAGGTAAACTAAACACATTATCCCCTGTAATCCAGAGAGTACGACGTTCATAAGTCTCTGGAATGTAGGTGGAGCATTTCGTAAACCGAACGGCATTCTGTTGAACTCGTAATGACCGTTGGTAGTACTAAACGCTGTTTTTTCTTTATCCTCTTCAGTAATCTCAATTTGGTGGAAACCATTTGCCAGGTCTAGAGAAATACTCTGAATCTCCAAGTTGCCCGAGAATGTCGTCGATATTGGGAATTGGGTATGCATCCGGAATAGTAGCCTCATTTAGTTTTCGATAGTCTATTACGACTCTCCATTTTTTATTTCCCTTTTTTGGGGAATACGAGGAGTGGTGCATTCCATGGACTAGTGCTTAGTCTAATCACATCGTGTTGCAGCATTTGATAGACTTGGTTCTTTATTTCTTGCTTGTGAATTTCTGCTAGGCGGTATGGACGTATATTAGCAGGGACTGTATTTTCAGTCGTTTTAATGGAATGTGTTATTCCTGACGTGGAAGATAATTTGTCGCCTTCAATAAAGAACAAGTGATTAAAATGTCTGCAGATATCTTTTATTGACTGTTTTTCTTCTGGATTGAGATGGTTAAGGTTTAATTCTGTTTCAAGTTTTTCTAATTTTTCTTCAACTATTTGATTGGTGTATCTAGAGTTTAGGTTATATACTGTGTAGTGGTCCATTTTTTCAGACTTAAGGTTCAAGTTTTCTTTATTAACGTCGTCATTGTTGGCTTTTAAAATTGATATAAATACATAACCATTTTTAGGCGTCGTTATCATTGATGCCGAATATACTTGCGGGGCTATTTCCTGAGAAAGATATATTTGCTCCATTTTTTCTTTTACTGGCCCATACTCTATCCATTTCTCGGATCTTGCAGGGATCGTAAGAGTTTTGTGTTCATAGTAAGTCTATTAAATATTGATTGTCTTTGTAGTGGTATTTAAAGGTGTTGTCTTTATAATCTACTAGCGCGTTGAATTTTCGGAAAAAATCTTCGCCTATAATACCATCCTGTGAAATAGGGAAGTTGTTGGGCGCTAAGTGGAATAAATGCGTAATCTTCTGTCCTGAAATAATTTCTATAACTAGATTAATGGTTGCTAGGGTCGATGTAGGCATGTCGCTGATACCGGTTAATTGGGTAATAGTATCAGTATTTACCCAAGCATCATCCTTTAGTGCTTTTAGTTTAAACGGACTTAGTGCGCCGCCTGTGTCTAGGAGCATAATAATATTTTGCATGTTGGACTCTTTTATTTTAATTTGACTTCTGAAGCTTAATGATCTGTTGAGTGAACTGAAATTGACAATAGATTTGGAGACCTTGGTTTGGATATTGATTTCGCTACTTGAGACAAGGGTTTGAGTTAGGAATCGGTTCAGATTTGTTATTTGTTCCGGATCTCGTCCGTTAGTGTGGGTTTGGTTTAGAATTAAATTTGTTTTCGCTATTTTGCTTTTGGTCTACGATTGGTTTAGGATTTTGAAACTGTGGATGCGATTTACGGCTTTGTGCCTTTTTCGCCCGATTTCGTGAGTTGGGTTTTGTATTTTGGTTCGGAAAGGACATTTGGCATTGATCTTGATGATTTTGTACTTGATTTTGTATATGATTAAAGGAATGATTTTGTTCTTGGTATAGAGAATTCGCCTCTCGATTTGGAGTTTGGTACAGTAAGCGAGTTAGAACTTGTTCTTGATTTTGTATAAGATTCAGTGAATGAATATTATGTTGAGGAATTTTCTCTTGTTTAGGATCGCACTTTGAATTAGTAGATTTAGAAATTTGATACAGTGTATGCGATCTATGCTGTGTCCTACGTTTTTGCAATACCTACATTGAACTGGTCCTTGAAACACATTTACTCTTGACCTAGAGAAATGTTGTCGCGTCGTAGAAAATTATTGAATTGGTGGTTTTTTTTCATTGGCGGATTGGTCCTGGGTTGATGCATTGGCATTATTAAGTTCATCAAGTAATGCATGAGCCCGTTCCTTGTAGGATAGTACTGTTTCTCCCGGGTTTTGACGGAATTGGAAAATCTCCGTTTGTATCACTGGTATGGCCTCACTTTATCTAAAATTCTTGATTAATGCCTCTCTCAATTTAGACCATTCTTTATAATTGTTATATTTTACTATAACATTATAAGCTCGGCCTGTGAGTTTCGATTTTATTATATCAATGAATTCTATTGCGTCTATTTCCGAGAATATCTTTCGAGCTTGGAGATTAGCCAGTTGGACAAACCTGTCCAATGCCTTTGCGGCGCTATCGAACTCTGTTAAGAGTTTGATCAGCTGAGGGGGGTTAAATGGGTGCTGTAGAGACTGAGGGTCTTGGCGAGTTATTTGAGTGTCCGTAGAAGATCTGGTTCGGTCTTCTGGTTGAATAGAAATTTCACCTACTTTTGGTAATGTTTTAATGGGGGAATGTCCGACCATCGTTGGCTTTGGTAAGTATTCGTCTGTGTCCAGACTAGTGGAATGTTCTGTCGACCTGATGACCTTCTTGCCACTTCTAAGCGATATGTTGAGATTGAAACTCGACATATAATGCTAGAAAATGGTTGAATTTATATTTCCCTATCCGCGCGAAGAACGTACGCTACCAACAAAAAAAAATAGCTATGGATCGAGTATGAGATATGCCAGACGAGAACAAAAAAAAAATGTATGGGAACTAAATCGAAATAAAAGGGAATAGCAAAGTGACATTTTAATATAATATAAATATAACTACTATCATTGATATAAATATAGCTAAATTTAATTTTACTCTTACTGGTACATGATGCTTGCTGCTGGGTGCTGGGAAACCTGAGTGACTGCTGACTGTTGTTTTCTGTTGCTGATCCGCTGCTATTGCCTCGGCGTGGCAATTTCTTCCTTCCTCTGCAGTTAAAGCTAATGCTTTTAAACCGTTTTTTTTTTTTGTTTTCACTGAAGTGGTTTATTATGTATTGTTTAACCAAACTTTATGCTTTTGGGTGTCTTTGGCAATACACAGTACTCGGAAAAGTATATATTTTTTTATTACTATTATTATTTTTTTTTTTTCTAAGTTGTCACCTCACTAATTTAACCGGGGTTTGTGTTTGTTGTTTTTTTTTTTTGACTGAAGAGTGTTTGCGAAAGGGAGGAAAAAAAAAAAAAAACAAAATTTATTGGGAGTTAAGG
The DNA here is from genome assembly GCA_963082735.1 of Pocota personata. NCBI lineage: Eukaryota > Metazoa > Arthropoda > Insecta > Diptera > Syrphidae > Pocota > Pocota personata. The sequence continues at coordinate 148,573,439 of OY720429.1, forward strand.
CAGATGCTTTATCCTTAAATATCCCACCATTGCCACCAATGTTGTAACGAGCGAGTGGATACGCTAGTCGATTTGTGATTTTGTCGATTTGAAAATAAAAAAAACTTTCTGTTTGGCTGTTGAGACTCCACTCTCCATCCAATCGTTTCCGATGTTTCCTCTATGTCTCATTGTTCGTACCTTAACCATTGTACCGTCAATGGGTCATCAAAGTAATTCGATCCATGTGGCGTATTCTTGCACTAGTTTATTTGCAGGTGGTCGCAAGAATACGTAACATTTGTAATCGACACTTTGTGACCTTTTCGGTTATTTGTTGCGGGCACTTGAGTGGGTCAGTGTGACTGCACAAGTGTGTCGCCGCTGTGTGTCAGTTGCATATTCATGGAATTGGGTAGGGTGACATGTGTGTCGCCACAGTAGGTCAGTTGCATGTTTGCACTGAAATAGTGATATGAATGACATGTGTCGAATTGGGTTAGGTCGCTGCGTCTTGTGTGGGTACAGCATTGTGTGTGGGCACAACCGGTGCTCCGCGGGACACAACAGTGTGTAATCTCCATACAGAGGAAACATTTTTCTTGAATTTTTATTGAAGTGATCAGCCACAGTGAGCTGGTGAATTCCCTTAAGGAAGAACATTTTTTTTTTATTGAAGTGATCTGCAAGTGTGCTTGTGAATTCCCTTAAGGAAGGAAATTTTTTTTATTGAAGTGCCTCCCTTGCCCCAGTGGTCAATTTCGGTTTTTTTTTTTAAACCTTTTTTTTGAATTAAAATTTTTTTTCTGAATTGTTTTTTATACTAAACTTTAAATGAATTAAACCACTTAAAGTGGCGTAGTGTTATAATTAAGGTTAGGATACATTTTTGCAATCTGTGTCACTTTCTGCTAAAGATCGTGGCAGTGGGAGAGGATCTACCTTCATCGTGCTGCCGGCAGGAGAACGGGGGACCAGAAAGTCGTAAAACCGTGAGTAAATTTTTTGGGTCAATTGTTTTAAACAAAAAAAAAAAAACATTCTTAGCAGAAAGGATAGAAGTTCAATTTTAATAGTAGATTTAAGTTTAAACTTTATAATAAATTGAATAGGGCGATGAGCCAACCAAAGTTTTTGTGGTCTATTTCTGTGGCCGTCCTTCTGTAGATGAACGGTTAAAAGACAGGACTATTACGAACAATGACGACATAACGTGACGACTGACAAACTTCTTCTACGACGGACTTAGGTCGTGACTGGAGAGCGCGTTTAGGGGCTACCTCTCACAATCATTGGCCAGAGAGATAACAATCGGTTGTGTCACCAGTCACAAAGGGTGGGCAGGCCAGCTTTTGCCACTTCCACCAGGCATACCTCGATGAACCCGTTTGGCGAAGAGAGAAAAGGGGAAGGACAAAGTGCGCGATAGAGAGTAGCTATAGGTTAGTTTAAGATAGATAGGTTTAGATTAGGATTTAGTTTAAGACATTAGATTAATTAGGTTAAGATTAGGATAGTTAGGGTAAACTTCGCGGAGTCCTTCCCAATCTTTCTATTGACCATGGGCACAAGTCCTTGGATTTTCTTTTTTTTTTACTTTCTTTTTCTACCTTTTGAAGTCCGTCCGAAGTCTGAGTAGAGTAGCTTTCTTCTTTCTTTTGTTTTTTTAACGAAAGGGAGATTTTGTGTGCTGAGCAGGTGGTGTGAAGTAAGGTGGACAAGAACCACCCCGTCCGACGAGCTGAGCCGAGCAACCGCGAGCGTGCCGCCGTCCTCCTTACTCGCATAGAAGATCCCGCCGTGGCCAACCCTTGCCCACAACAGATGTGTACCAGTGCAAGTTTTAGATTTACTAGTAAGATGAATCAGAAACTTAAGTGATGTTCATTTTTGTTGGGAACCAACATCACTGTTGGGCAACGAAGGGAGAAGAGGTGGATTGCTTTCTTTCTTCTGGTGCCTATGCATTATGTATTTGCGACTGCGTCAACCGCCGTGGAATTCCGAAACGTATTCGAAGCGAGAACGGCACCAATTTCATTGGGGCAAAGAAGGAGCTGTTGAGTGCTAACATTTTTAATAACGAAACCATCAAAGCCGAAATTTTCATCGAGGGATTTCGAGTGATCGTTCAACTCCGCATTGAAACCACATGCGGGCGGTTGCTGGGAGAGGTTGGTACAGTCGGTGAAGAGAGTTCTATCACATACTTGCGCCAAGATTTGAAATGTTGCACAGCGCTTTAATAGAGTTTAATAGAGGCCGAGAATAATATCAACGGACGCCCACTTACAAATCTGCCCGTGTCAGCCTTGAGGATCCTTTAACAGGCAACCATTTTTTTTTAGGAGTCCCCAGCTCGACGAAAACTCCAAGTCAGATTGATCGGAGTCCCTTGGCTCCGGAAGCAGTATGGCATCAGTCAGTAACTTAAGGATCATTTCTGGAGGAGGTGGATCATAGAATATTTGCCAGTTTCAACCGGAGAGTGCAAGTGATCCCAATTTGTAGAACCACTCAAAGTCGGGGACTTATGTCTGGTCTGCGATGTCAATATACCGGGGAGCCAATAGATGCATGGGCGGACAGGCAGATTCATATGGAAGATGTGGAGACAAGCACAGGGATTTTTGGGAGGTCTGCTGTAAAGATTGCTGTTCCAAATTTGTGTGTATCTTCCCCAAAATTGTTCGTAGCAATTAAAAGCGATGCGCACGCCAAGTATAATTCATTACATTTATTTCATAACAACTTACAAAAAAATGGAGAAGATAACCGAAAGGGTTTGGAAGTTAGACTTCGTGCGATCGGTGAAAAAAAGTCAAGCAATCAACTGGCTTCTTCACACGAGTACTTTTTCGCACACTGGATACTGGTGGCTTGCCATCTTCATTGTTGCTGCTTTGAGTGGGTTCTGCTACTACTTCTAACGCCATTTCAGTCGGTGCTGATCTCTGCATGTCAGTTGTCGATAGTTCTGGGGGTGGTGTAACCTTTGCTGCTGAAAGAAAAGAGGGTTCAGCAGGAAATAGTGGTGTTACCTCTAGATCGGGTTCTTCCAATATATCCATCGGGTTTGCGCAGCACTTCATTATTTGGTCTGTATGTCTTCGCCAAAGTATCCCATGTACGCTGATGTAGTAATATATCATAATAATCTATCTCTTCAAACAATTTCGCCAAATTCTCATTTCTTCTCTTTGTTTCCACAAATTCTTACCTGGACTGTATCGCCTGTATGGTACTGCCTTCCGCTTGAATATGTTGCGGTTAGCTTCTCCCGGACTTTCTCCGTGTTGTTTGCTCGAACCAGGAGCAACATACAAGTTGATATTCCCGTCGTAAATTTAGAAATTTTCCTGTACCACATAAGATAGTTGGAGAGCTTTAAGTTCATATCTCCAGAGTCTTTCAATATGTTACGAAGAGCTGTTTTCATATTCTGAACGAACATCTCTGATCAGGCAATGACTGCCCTAGAGCTCAAGTTTAGGCGAATGCGTTTTGCGCAGACCAGTTAGGCAAAGTGAGGGCGATTTCACAAATATCGGGAGAGAAACTCGAAGTGTCGGTACCCTTCGCCACAGTTGTGCAAAATTGTTCGACGTTTTTGGAGGCTAGTGGTTTGCACCAACACCTGGAAAACCCAACGTCTTTGGATCTATAGTGATATCGTCGTCATATCAACATATGCACTTTTTGACGAAGGTTCTTCAGTCATTATTATGAGCGCAGATCTGGCTAGACAATTACGTTTGAATGACCGATCAAATAAATTTAGCCTCCAATGGTTTGGCAAAGAAACTATGACAACGGAATTCATTCATTGTTCATTGTGGATGCCGACATAAGATAGAGCAGATAGAGAAGGTGCCAAAAGCTACCGCGAGCAAGGAATGCAGACCATCAACGAATTGAACTTCCCGTCTCAAACAGTCAACTTGGAGAAACTACAGCTGTCAAGTCATCATCTAAACATCATCCCATTCACCTAGTATAAAAATGCCAAGTCGCAAATACTGATTGGGCTCGACAATTGTCATTTGGTACACCATCACTCACTCTCGAGCCAGTAGGAGTGGTAGTCATCGTAGCCGAAACCAAACTTGGGTGGATCGTATATGGGAAAACGGCAACCGAAGCCGTAACAGAGCCAAGAGATGATTTAATTCTTCACAGCAGCCAAGACAATCACGAGCAGGACGCTGCCTTAGAAAATTTCGAAGTCAAGAAACTAACGGAATAGCAGGTCTCTTCTGCTGAAAAAGGAGCAATGAAAACATTGATAACTACAATAAGGAAATACAGTCGTCGATATCAAACGGGTCTTCACTGGAAAGAAGACATCCATCATGTTCCATCTAGTTACGAAGTAGATAAAAAGTTGTGGAATCTGGAAAGCAGGTTGCAAAAGCATCCTGAATATGCCGAGACATACAAGAACATAATTAAAAGCTACGTTCAAAAGGGATATGCCAGAAAATTGACGACAGCTGAAGCAAATAACAACACATCGAAGACTTGGTACCTCCCTCATTTTGCTGTAAGGAATCTAAATAAGCCAAGCAAAGTTAGGTTAGTGTTTGATGCGGCAGCCAAAGTGGATGATGTCTTTGCGAACTATTTTCTGCTAAAGGGTCCTGACGAACTGAAGCTCATGATGATGATCATATTTAATTTTCGTCTGAGAGCTGAAACCGTGTCTGGAGATATTCGAGAAATTTTCTACCAGATCATTGTTCCACCGAAGAACCAAAATTCACAGCGTTTCCTTTGGAGGGAACAAAAAGAAAAGTCAATTGACATTTATGTGATGACATTGATGATATTTGTTGTAAGTTGCTCGCCGTGCTGAAACAACTATGTGAAAAATCTCAATACCTCGAGTTATTTAAACATTCTTCGCAGAGCTGCAAGGCAATCATCGATTGCCATTATTCGACGATTACTTAGACAGCTTCGACAGTGAAGCTGAAGCAATTTCAATTCACAAGGAAGGCGATTTCGAACTTCGAAACTTTTCGTGCAATGAACAATATCGTGCCAAGAAATCGAGAGCCAGCAGGACAGAATGATTGACTTGAATATCGAAGCTGCGTTTGCAAAAATCCTTGGTATTTGCCGAAACCTGGCCGAAGGCTTTTTTAAGTTTCAATGTAAACTTCCTCGAGCCAACCGCGACGTCATGGAAAATAACAGATTCCCTACCAAAAGGGAATTTTCAAGTATTGCCATTTCTGTGTTCGACCCATATAAACACAGACATTGGCGATCATACCACCAATGTCGGTATTTACGTGAAGCTTTTGTTATGCGATTATTAGTCTGGGCACATGCCATCGGATAAGACGAGCCAATTCCCCAACAAGTTTTTGAGCGGTGGAAGCGGAAGAGGGCCGAGCATTAATTTCGTCATTAACTCTGTTACCGAGATGCCATGGTCCTCACCTGACGATTGCTAGGGACATCGTTCTTCATTGAAGAGGCGTTTAGTGCACTTGAACGAGCGCGATAACGGCCGAAGATCAATTTTGAGGGCAAGTGGATAAGAGGTACCGAGTTATTCAGCTATCTGAAATGAATTGGCCCCTGCAATCAGATGTCGACAATAGCCGGGATTTTGAGGACGAGGTGTGTCCAACATTTCTTCTACATACCAACGCAGTGGTATGTAGAATCACGCATGAATTAGTTCTTCTAAGCTAATTCACAAGACGATAAAATTAGTCAGTTGTTTAGGCTGACGCCGTATACAGACAATGCCGTTCTGCTAACGGTGTATGGACGAATCGATGCCGCCACGACTATACCATTTATCGCCAGACGTCCTATCATCCTCCCATAGGACCACCGCCTTTCAATGTTGATTGTGGACGATTTTCTCTGCCGCTTACGGCACCAAAATGATGACAATATCGCCAACCAGATTCGACTTCGCATAAAACGATTGCCTGTATTGTCGAATTCGTTCCGCTAAGCCATAGCCGCCATTGATGGGACAGCTTCCAAGAGACCGTCTTACACCGCACGTATGGCCTTTTAAATACACAGGACTCGACCATTTCGATCCAGTGTACATCACTGTTACGGACAAGCTTCCCGGAAATAAAGGTTAGTTTATTTAATAGAACTGAAAAACTCAACCACTTTCTTCACACGTTATAGGTACATATGTATATGTACTTCGCTTGCTCACTGACTGCCGCTAAGTGTCGAAACTTTTTATCTCATGATACAAACTAACATTGGTCTCTACCAGCAGTTGAGCTTTACATTTTACATGAGGTTGATAACTTCTTAGGTATATAAATATTTACAAGAGCAAATTGTGTGTGTATTAGGATCTTATAACTTTTAATACATTAATTTGAATCTCATTAATGCCCCATAATGTTAAGTTACATTAGTTACTCGTAGAGTGAGATAGGCACCTTATTTTGTGGAGCTTTAGAATATGCTTCCTCTTTCATTAAATCGGCCATTAGTACAAAAGTGTCTGATACTATGACACACATTACAATTTTTAATGTTGGAAAGAGATAGTATTCATTTCGTTTCCATTTTTATTGCATTTTTGTTGATAATTCATTGAACTTATTGCTAGACAAAAAACGCTTAAAAATAGCTTACAAATTTAACTATCTTATTTTAACGTACTGACCCTATGCAGGCGCTCTAAGCTGAACCTAATACTTAAAACTATGCCTTCGACATAACTTACTTTAATTCTTTATTTACTTTATTATTTTATTAACGATTAATACTAAGAAACATTTTTTAAAAAATTTAAAAACTTAGTAAATGAACATATTTTTTTATTGTTCTTATATGTAAAACTTAAAAACCTACCTTAAAATAAATCTTAAAGAGAAAAAGATAGTATGTGCATACATATGTTAATGATCTAGCCCAGCACATTTAACATTTCAGGTTTGCTTATAGTGCGAGTGGAATTCGGCGGTGTTTTGTATAATCCGGCTTAAATATTATTTTTTTATTATTATTAATTGTTTGAAGTGTTTGAAGTGTACGTCGGATTAATTACGAGTGATATGGCAGCTACCCCTGTGGCCGGATTCTTCTTATATCTCCATAATCAATTCAACGCACAAAAAAACACTTTCCACCATGCCAAATGTGTTACGTGAGGATGTGTACCAGTGCAAGTTTTAGATTTACTAGTAAGATGAATCAGATTAAGTTTCTGATTCATCTTACTATGTAATGTTCATTTTTGTTGGGAACCAACATCAACTTCCTTAAACTCTCGGGGATTACAACTCGACTATTTTTGAGAATTGTACCATTTGACAATGAAAAGTGTACATCTTTACCTTCATAACCAGGTTCGACTAACTTCTCCCCCTCCAATAAAAACATGTAAACCTTCCTTAGAACAGGGTCTGCTTGACTGCGTAGCGATTTCTTTTTGGGTTGCAGGAACTGTGTGTGGGGGTTGCCATGGTGTAGTGGTAACACCATAGCTTGTCACGCTGCAGGTTCACCGTACGAATCCTGATATCAAAAATTATATATTTATTTCGTATGAAATAAATAAAAAAGTCTATTAATTGCGAAAGCTTATATGAACTCTACTGTGAAGGCAAAACATTGGCAGTAGGGTGGTCATATGGCTAAGGTGCAACTTGACCGTGATAATGACATCAGGATTACGGAAAAAACTACTGTGAATTATAAGCAACGATAATAACAACAAAACAAAAATTCTCCCCAGTTATCTGAACGCCACCCTATAAAAAAAAAAAAATGTTTGTACTTGGTAGTAAGTAACGTCATAAATATCCGTAAGACCCTCAGATTGCAGTGGTAGCCAGGAAAGTGCATCTGCATTCGAATGATCATCCGTCGCCCGATACACAATATTGTAGATGAACCCTTGCAGGTACTGGGCGTAATGCAGCGTACGCGTCGCAACCATACTGGGTAAATTTTTGTCTGGGCTGAAAATAGCAGCCAAGGGTTTGTGGTCAGTTATTAATGTAAACTTACGTCCATAACAAAAGCGAAAGAATCGTTTCAAGGCCCAGAAAATAGCAGTCGCTTCTTTGTCGATTTGACTATAATTGTTCTCCGAAGTTAAAAGAGATCGCGAAGTACTGCTCCTAGTCCATAAGGGCTTGCATCGGTGGCTAACGACAGCGGCAGCTTTGGATCATATGCCACCAGTACTACGTCGGACGTCATTTCGGTTTTAATGCTTTTAAATGCCTTCTCGCATTCCTTATTCCAATTCAAAGCTACATCCTTCTACGGTAAATTATAAAGTGGATGTAGTTTGGCAGAAAAATTTCCTAAGAACCTCCCATAATAATTGACCCAAGCCAACTTCCGACTTCCGTGACATTTTTCGGAGTAGGGGCGTCCGTGATGGCTTGAACCTTGTCATTTGTTTTCATGAGCCCCCTCTCCGAAACGACATGACCCAGATATGTAAAAGACCTTTCGAACAACTAACATTTGTTGAAATTTACACGAAGTCCTACTTCGTTCAACCGGATCAGCATTTCTTCCAGAGGAGCCATATGTTCTTCGAAAGTTTTCTCTTGCACCTTGATGTCATCGAGGAAACGAATATTTTCTAACCCAATGGGTAAATTATTTCTCCCGTGAAAGTTTGAAATGGGACTGATGATTCGTAAATGTGTTTATTGGGCCAAGCATTAACGAATTCATCATGTGAGATCGATGACACTGCTGCGCCGGTGTTTAGTTCTAACTTTTTTGTAATACCATCTAACACTAACTCCAGCATAATTTTGTTTGGTTTGCTCTTCTCCTCTGGGAGGACCAGCCCTTTGAGATGATTTATGTAATATATTTCTTTGTCATCGGTGGTTTCCTCCATGCATTGGCTGCAGCTGATCTTGGCAACTCGATTTCTTATTGTTTTGTTTATGCGTAGATTGTAGCTGTTGTCGCGTGCCGCTCATGCATACTCTAGCCAGATGACCACTTTTACGACACATAGAGCATACGGTTCGTGTATGTTTACAAACGTTTGCTAAATTCTCCTTGTCCCCGCACTGAAAACAACTCGTCGAATTTGCTTGCCTTTGTCTACTTGGAATGATAGCCATTTGTTGCCGTTGTTTTGGAGAAGTTCTCGTTGATAGAGGTTGCTGTTTATGTGGGCGTGCGTTTTTTCCAGCTGATTTTGATGGCTTATTGAAGATGTAGCCCGCAAATGTTGTATATCTTTTGAATCTTTTTGCGCTGACTCCATTGCAAGCGTAGCCGTGACAAAGTCGGTAAATGTATTTTTTGGTTCTTTCAGCTGTATTAATTTCTCCAACCAATGTGCATTACGAAGGCCGCTAGCTTTGCATTTGAAATCGCAGTTTTTGCACATTTTTTTAAGATCTGCAACAAAATTGGAAATACTCTCCCCTTCATGCTGTATGTGCTTGGTGAAGCGGTTCTGCGATAACACTGGGAGCTGGATGTAAATGATCCTTCACCAATTTGACCAATTCGTCGTAGGTTTTGGACTTACGATCATCTGGGCTTGTTAAATTGCAAACCAATTGGAGAGTTTCTGCCCCAATTGCATGGGTTAGCCAATCTCGTTTGCTAGTTCCCACTTTCGCAATGGTCCCAGTTAATTTTTTCCGGCTGAAAAAATGTTTCAATCTTTTAATGAAGATTCCTCAACTTCTTCCATGTCCTCGTTGAAATTTTCCATTTAAATTACTTCGTTCGGCGATTGGCTGGCAACATTGGCCTGGATCCCAGTAGGAATTGCCTCTAGAAGAGTTTTTAATTTATTAGCATCCATATTTTAATGGTAATTTAAATATAATTTTTCCTTTAGTTGCTCTTCCTCGTTGCCACTGTAATGTATCTTCCCCAAAATTGTTCATGGGAATTAAAACTCATGCACACGCCAAGTATTTATTTCATAATAACTTACAAAAAAAACTGAGAAGATAACCGAAAGGGTTAGGAAGTTAGACTTTGTGCGAGCGGTGAAAAAAAGTCAAGCAGAAAAGGAAAACCGCATGGCACAGGTTTTTGACAGAAGTCGGAAATCGAGGTCTGAATCCATTTCTCCGGCAGGGTCACTGCTGTTCTTCTGCAATGCATTCGGAAATACGTAACACAAATGTTGGTGCGGCGTCATTAATTGTATTATGAATTGTAAATGTAACCGAAGATCTGGTTCCGATTCCAAGACAAGCAGAGCTTCCCTCAGTTTGACACTTAAAATTTCTGAATGGACTGTTTTATTCGCCAGGTAATTCCCCCCCCATTCCTGCATCCATTGCTAGTGGACGAAGTGACAGATACCATAAGAAAGATCCTTGAGTGGATAATTTAGAATAGATTAGACAATTAGATTGACATCATAAGAGCGGTAGTCGATATCGTAGATGGTGCCACGAAGGGGAAATGGCTCAACGACACAAATGAGTACTGTGCAGTGGTACCTTTATCCCTTCGAACTGATCGATCATTGGAGGGTCACTCTCCAGGATGGATACGCCATATTGTTAGCTGCGTATAGCGAGGAATTATTTTAACAACAGAAAACTGAGGTACCCGATGAAAGGGTAAAATACTACAGTCACTGCAGAAGTCCCATAGGAGTCGGTCTTAGGGCCGCTACTGTGGAACACCATGTACGACGGAGTCCTACAATTAAATCATCCCGACAGAGTAACGATAGTAGAATTCGCGGATTACCGCCGTGACAGTAGCTAAACAGATCCGTACAGTCGAATCAGCTTCAAATGAAGCAATTACACTCTTGTTTCAGGCAACTGCTTGTCGGGCAGCAAACTTCGAATTCTTAGCGCACGCAGAAATTAAAAAAAAAAAAAACAAATAAGTTCGCATCCAAATTCTTAATTAATATTTAATAAAATTGTAAATCTTCTTACACTTTAAAATTCTTTTTTCTCGATGTTTTCCTTTCCTGCGTTTTTGTCCTCTTGAGAGCTGTCACCCCTTTTTTCTTATTGGGCTGCAGATGTCATCTTCATGTTGGGTGCTTTGGCTCTACATGATGGTAGAGCTGCCAACACATCCCCCGGTATGGCGGTTCTCAGGTTCGGCTTACCCTCAGCTCTATCAACTCTAATGTTCAGGACGGCTAACTTCACGGTTGGTCAATCGTAGATACTTGTCGCCGTCTGTACTACTGCTCGCCTCACATGGCCATCCTTATTGATGATAGTATCTAGAACCCTTCCTTTAGGCCAATAGTTTCGGTGATGATTTGGATCGACTATGATGACAATGTCTCCCTTCTCCAGGGGCTTGATGAGTTGAAACCGTTTCGATCGTCTGGGGAGGGTTAGCAAATACTCTTGTACTCAACGTCTCCAAAAGGTGTTTGCGAATTGTTGCGCCGTACTCCAATTTTTTCGCAGCAAAATGGATTCGTCGGAGAAGTTGTCCACTGGTTTTGAACTTCACGATGAGCCGCGCAGGAAGTGATTCGGCGTTAAAGCTTTATCCCCTTCACTTATGGGTAAGTGGGTTAGTGGACGAAAGTTTATAGTCGCTTCTACTTCTAGCAGCATGCTATACAGCTGTTCATCGGTTGGATATCTGGTCGGCATGATGCAGTCTAATGTATTTTTAACCGATCTGATGAGGCGCACTTATGTGAGGTGATGCGGGTGGGATAAAATTCCACTTAGTCGACGCAGTGATGAAGGTTTCTGGTACTTTCTTGTGGTTAATTTGTGCACACGCCTCCAGAAGTTCTCTATGCACTTCACGAAAGTTCCGTTATCGCTATATATCTCCACTGGTGTTCCTCTTCTAGTTATAAATTTACGGATACACGGAATGCAGGAGCCCGTCGATAAAGTCGAAGCGACCTCGATATGATCTGCCCTAATGGTGAGGAATGTTATGAGAACACCCCAAACGCTTTTCTGCCCTTCACCCAATCTTCACTTGCATGGGCCCAAAGCAGTCAATCCCAATGCAGGAGAATGAACGCATAAATGAAGCCAATCTTGCTACTGGGAGTTCAGCTATCTCTGGAGGATTTGGGGATGCGTCGTGGTTTTTACATCGTTGGCACGAACTTCTTACTTTTTTCACGGCAACTCTATGATATGGAGTATAACTGCTTAATCTCATTGACCACTGTCTTTTGGTTCTGGTGGTGATATTTGTTGTGATATTGTTGGATGATAAGGCTGGTTACATGATGTGTTCTAGACAGAATGATGGGTCGCTTAGTGTTGTACAGTATTCCAACCGCAGAATCGATGCGTCCACGTATCCGAAGAATTCCATCGTCATCCAGAAAGGGGCTTCGTTTATATAGCTCACCTTTCTTGTCTAGGGGCTTACTGTTCTCAATGGTTCGTTCTTTATTTTATTGAAGAAAGGCTATTTCATCGGCATAATTTTCACGCTGAACTTGACGGTAGAGACATTTTTTTGCTTCGGTGTATTCATCGCGGCTTAGGCTGTCCTCTGCTTTCGGTTCACCTCTGATCTAATTCTTTAGGTTGCGAATGAATCGAAGAACGAAAGCTTGGGTTCTGAGGAGCTTGACCCAGGTTGAAAATCGTTCTACGTCTATCGTGACAACTGGAATAATTCTTATGTTGAGAATTGGACATCGTAATTCTTCATCCGTTGCCAGAACTTGCGAGATATTCGTCGGCCATTGGTTTTCTGGCAAATGTAAGAACTTCGTTGCCTGGTACCACCTGCTTTTATAGGCAAGGTCTGGATACTTTTGCCATTTGGTAGCTTCATCTACCACGCTGTTTTTTGTTGGCACCCAAAGCCATTCGAATAAGTACGTGCTCTCTAGAATTTCTCCAACTCGAAAGTCTACAAACTGACGATACTTTCGCTGCTCAGAGTTGAGCCAAGAAAGAACTGTCTTCGAATCATACCAGAAAAATCGCAAACCCATTTTAATCGCATGACGGCTCTGAATGCTTGTAGCTAAACGAGTTCCAAGGAGTGCTGCTTCTAGTTTAAGGCGTGTAACAGACAAGCTCTTTAAGGGTGCGACTCGAGTCTTCACAGCTATTAGACTGCATTCAGTGAATTCACCGGCGGTAACGCGAAGATAAGCAACCGAGGCATATGCGTTCTCGCTCGCATCCACAAATATGTGCAGCTGGCATTCCGTATTTTTTGTGAATGAGCCTTTCTTTATGTAACACCGGGGTATCCTTATATTTTCCACATTAGGTAGAACACGTATCCATTTTAGCCACTTGCTCAACTGCTCGCCCTTTATGGTGTCATCCCAATCAACAGACGATCTCCATATGTCCTGTAGAAGAATCTTAACATAAATCAGGAAATTTGCTAATAGGCCAAAGGGATCGTAGATGCTCATTAAAATGCGTAGAACCTCTCGTTTGGTGGGGGGTCGTAGACCACATAGAATATCCTTATTCCTTCGAGTAGAGCATATGGAGTACATAAATGTATCGGATTCAGTCCACCACCACATACCTATGTGCCTTCTCCACTCCTTCTTCTGAGCTCATATTGGGATTCCTTTTATCCGACGTGACATCTAAGAAACTTCGTGTAAAAGTTGTTGAGTTGGATACCCAGTTCCTTATTTCGAATCCCCCTTGCAGAAGAATATGCTGCACATCACGAGCTAACTGCAGAGCTTCCGCTTCCATGTCTACGCTATCTAATAGGTTATCGACGTAGTGATTTTCAGTAATGACTCTCACTGTCCTGGGGAACTTTGTAGTAATCATAGCATTTTTATTTTTAACAAATTGGGCGCAGCTAGGTGAGCAACTTACCCCAAAGGTCACTACCCTCATGATGTAAGTATCGGGCTCTGATTTAGTGCTGTCACAGGAATCTTTGCGCATGCTAGTCTCTATCTCTGATAAGCACTTGGTGGAGCATCTCCTTAATATGTCCACAAATAGCTATGCGTCTTTCCCTAAATCGATATAGAATCGAAATCAATGATGCTAGCTGGTCTGGGCCTTTTGGCAACATGCAATTGAGTGAGACACCCTTGACCTTTGCGGCAGCAACCCACACAATTCGAAAATTCCCTTGTTTGTTGGGATTTGTAACCGGGAATATAGGAAGATACCAAGTATTTGCATGCGACTGCTTCAACTCTTCCTCTGTAAGCTTTCTTACAAAACCTTTGTGTATATGTTCGGAAATGCGCTGCTGTAGATTGTTGTTCAAATCTGGGTCTCGAGCAATTCTCTTTTCCAAACACAATAATCGCCTTTTGGCCATTATTGGCCCCTATCGGGGAGAACTACCTGGTAATATTCCCACAGTAAGCCCGTTTCGTAGCGATCAACTCTTCGATAGGTCGTTGAATTGAGGATACCGAGTGCCCTTTGATCCTCATTAGATAGCGTTTTTGACTAAGTTGCACCCATGCTCTCAATTGCGGAATAATTTTTGACGATTTGGTGGAGATTTCTATCGGCTTCTCGGTCGCATTCACATATGTGGAAACTAATGTGCTCTCTAGAGCGTTTGCTTGCAGTTTGTCCGCAAGGCCCATATACTAACCATCCTAGACGCTGATCTTTGCTACCCTCTCTCGATTTCAGCGGTAGCCCCAGTGCCTAGTTGTCAAGACCTATCAGAATTTGGGGAGTGACTTGACTGTACGACTGGAATGGAACTCCTTTTAGATAGGCGAATTGTCGAATAAGACTGCCTGAATAAACAGATTGCTGGGGAAGGTTTAGGATCCGCACGGTGTGGACATTTGAATTTAAAAAACGGTTTCATTATTATCTACACTGGCTATTTGAAGCTATACCTTTTTCGATTCATTTTCCATCCTATTGTGTGTATTACCCGTCCATTTCAGACAGAGGGGTTTAGTATTACCTTAGAGCCCCAATTCTTTTGCTTGTCTTCCATCAGAGTAAAGGGTGATTCATCATCCAGGAACGCAAACGTATGAATTTAAATGTTATTATTCCTTATGATGACGGGAACAATTCGAAAGAGAACAGACATATTCTCCTAAAAATTTCTATGCTGATTGACGGGTGAAGTTACTACCCCAGTAGTGGTATTGTGTTCATTATTTAACTTGTAGTTGTGGAGTATGGGATAATGTCTGAATGTGCAGTTGTCTATACCGCATTCGTGGTTTGATTTGCACCCAGTTCGGCCATGCGAACGTAGACAAGTTTGTGCAGAACCTTTTGTCCTTTACGGCTTGCCATGGCCGCGAACGGTTGAACTCGTTAAACAATTCTAAGATTGTTCATTCGCGCTCTCTTCTGGACTTGACAATTCACCCTCATGTATGCTAACATAGGCCCTACTTCTTTGCTGGCATCTTTCAGGATTAGTAGGAAACGCTTCAATAGGGCTAATTGGGAATGTAACTTCGCTGGCTGCTAGAACGATCCGGTAGATCCAGGCGCTGAAATTGGAAATTGTAATGAATGGGAGGGTTTGCTTGTATGATACATAGTCCAGTTTAGCTTCATTTGTGCAGGTAGTTAGTCCACCAGTTCCTGCAACAAGCTCGGGTTACTCAGAAGACCCCTTTAATCATTTGGATGAATGGAATGGTGCTCTACTTTGAGGTTTGCCGACTACTGCGTTCATCGCACTTGGATTAGAAGGGGCCTGAGAGTTAAAATTAGGAGGTTGGGAACACGCTTCACAGCACCTATCGTTATGTTCAAACTCACTGGTTACTCCAACACAGTTGAAGTGATACCACAAGCCGCACTTATCACACTGGACCACGTCGTCGTTGTCGGGTTGATTGCATTGCAATGCGAGATTGATAAATCAGGCACGGTTTGGTCATGCTGTTTTCGCAGTGGTGTACAAGAAGTGCGCGCCGATGAAGCATATATAGGGTGACCAGATAAAAACGATACGAAAACAAAATTAAATGAAACAACAACGGTGTGATATATCAAATTGGTTCTGGCTTTATTTTGAAGATACTAGAATAGCACATTATTTAAATGGCCGCTTCGGCTGCGCTGGCAATGCTTCAAGCGGTCGGTCCAATTTTCGATGACTCGGTCCAATATGTGCCGCGTTATTCCGGCAATAGCGTCTCGAATGTTGAACTCGAACTCATCCAAAGTGGTTGGCTTGTTAGCGTAGACTAAGGGCTTGATATAGCCCCAGATAAAATAATGGAGGGGTGTCAAGTCGCATGATCGCGACGGTCAATTGATGAACGCTCGCCGTGAGATGACCCAGTCGCCAAATTTCTCCTTCACCACTTCGAGCGTAGCGTTGCTTGTACGGCATGTAGCGCCATCTTGTTGGAACTACAGCTCAGATATATCGATGTTGTCGAGCTCTGGCCACAGAAAGTCGGTTTTTTTTTATAATATGCACGTGTTAAAGGGGATATGAATACCCTTATACTAATTTTTAGAACACGTGCGTTTTGTGGAAAGGGGAAGAGACAGAGAGAAAGACAGAGTGGTGTAGTTTGAAACTCAGGTGGTATTAAGTTTTCTGTAAACTCCAAGGGTGGCTGTGCAGATAACTGGGGAGTATTTTGTTTGTTTTGGCTATTATTGTCGTTGCTTATGATTCACAGTGTTTTTTTCCGTCCTCCTGATGTCATCATCACGATCGAGTTGCATTTTAGCCATATGACCACCCCACTGCCAGTGTTATGCCTTCAAGGTAGAGTTGACTTAGCTTTCGCAAGTGATCGACTTTTTTATTTATTTCATAAATAAATAGATGATTCTTGACATCAGGATTCGAACCATGAATCAACAGCGTGACAAGCGATGATGTTACCACTGCATAATTTAATTCATTTATACTTGCATGCTAGACCAAAACGCTTGAAACTACTGAAACTACGCTCTAAGCTAAACTTAATCCTTATCTCTGTCTTTCGACTTAATTTATTACTTATTACTATTTTACTTAAATAACAATTATGACTAAGAAAACATTTTTATTTTAAAAAAACATAGTAACGGTACTGTTTACTTGATCTTATATATAAAACTTAAATGCTACCTTAAAATAAGACCTAACCTAACTTAACTACATTCATAATCCAATATGCACTTTTTTTTATTTTTTTTTATGTTTTTACATATCCAAGTGCTGTTTTATTAATTATTTTTTTTTCCGTATAAATAAACTTAAACTACCTAACCTAGACACCTAAAAACAATGTAAGTCGGCCAAGGCAATAAATATGGCCAACTTTGCCGCACTGCATCTACCCCGGATCAAAAGGGATCGACGAAGGAGCTTTCTCTAGTAACCACCAGAATTGCTGGTGCTGCTTCTTCACATCTTTAGTATCGTGCCCCTTTACCGATCTAGTGAATCGGAGACGCTCCTCAGGGCTCTGTGCGACGTCTCGGCTGTAGTTGAACCGCCTGTCCACAGTTGTCCGGGTAACGTGGAAGATTAAAGGCACCGCTGATTTATCCTGGATCAGACCTGCCTGATCAAATTGGAGGAATGCTTTTGGAGGAACAAAGCCGTTAAGGCGCACTCTCTCATGGTACCTATGGTTGGGGTAATAAGCCTCGAAGATCAGGTTATTCATAGAGGCCATTGCTCTTGCAATGTGCCTTCGAGTCATCTTGACAAGGAAATTGTCCACTTTTATCAAATAGTTTTCTCTTGAGTGTTGATGGATTGAAGTTTAAACCTAAGCTTAAGTAAAACTTCCACGGCTTTGTTTGTCCTACTTTATTTCTACACTTTTCCAAGTGTAAAAAATTAAGTGCGGTTCTTGCAATTTTAAAGTCGATAGACATGAACTAAATATACGGTGTATTAATTGCAACGAATACTATCATGCAAGGTGCGTCAAAGTAGAAAAAAGAGAGATTGAATATTTCGAGAGAAATGGTCAAGGTTACAAATGTGGTAGTTTCGTCTCACAGAGGAGAAAATCAATTTTGATTGATGCTCCCATAAATCCACCCACTGACATCGTCTCTTAAAAAATTACCTCTTTTTCGCGTACTCCAAAAATACGGTGTATTAATTGCAACGAATACTATCATGTAAGGTGCGCCAAAGTAGAAAAAAGAAAGATTGAATATTTCGAGAGAAATGGTCAAGGTTACAAATGTGGTAGTTTCGTCTCACAGAGGAGAAAATCAATTTTGATTGATGCTCCCATAAATCCACCCACTGACATCTTCTCTTAAAAAATTACCTCTTTTTCGCGTACTCCTATTACTTCTGGTTCTGGTTTTGGCAACGGTAATGTTACTGCAAGCACACCAATGGTAATTAAAAGTCCAACAGCTCCAATCTCTTCGCTTGCTTCCAATGACGTCAACAATACGGGTGCGCAAACAATAACAATGCAAATGTTGTATGCTATGATTATTAAACTGACTCAAGTTAATACTGAGGCGCTCACTAAAATCAGCTGCCTTGAAGAAACAAATGCTTCTCTTTATTATAAGGAATTAAAGTTGAATGCACTCGAGCAGAGAGAGAAACAATGTTGGATTGACATTGTTGGTATACACGATGTAAGCGATGCTAATGTTGAAGAGAGAGTCAAAACACTTTTTACCGCTCTCAATGGGGAGGAAATCGATGCGAACGAACTTGAATCTTGTTACGTCAAGGGTACTAGAGTGAATACTATAAACAAGAATAAAAATACTCCTTCTAACATCGTGTGTGTAAATCATCTTCCATGTTTCTTACGTAAAAAAACTCTGATGAAAAAGATGCGCCAGAGTAGACAACATTTCTTAGGCTAATGTTTTTAGCACTCTAAACAATGTTGACAGCAATCGTAACGGCAGCAACAGCAACATCAACAGAAGCAGCAGCAGCAACAACAAGATCTACACTAATGATTGTCTCACTTCATACACAAGATCTTTACTGAAGGGGCGAATGACCTCAAACATGATAACAAATGCAAATTTGTTTGGGTTAGGAATTCAACTATACTCATCAGGAAAACAGAAGGCGGGAAAGTAATTAAAATTAGCAGCTTTGAGGATTTTTCCAAACTTGATTCAATTACTAATCCTCATGATAATGCTAGAGGTAATAACAGCTTTTCCTCTTCAATTTACAATACCTTTAATTGCTTTTGTATAGATCATCCAAGCAATGAGCAGTTTTTAGGTTTTTCAGTCATTCACCAAAATATTCGCAGTATGCGAACTAATTTTTATTCTTTTTCTACTCATCTGGCATCTTTGGATCATTTACCTGATCTTATATTTCTTTCCGAAATTTGGATTTTCGAAGAAGAGATTTCCGGCTATGAAATACCAAATTATATTTTTGTAGCTAATTGTAACGACTTTTTTTTTTTTTTTGCATTTTTATTAATTATTAATTCATTATAACTTACTCGCTAAACAAAAAACGCTTAAAACTAGCCTAACTATCTTATCTATGTTATTCTAACTTACTGGCCCTATGCGGGCGCTCTAAGCTAAACCTAATACTTAAAAATATGTCTTTCGACGTAACCTAACTTAAATTTGTATTTATTTGTTTTTTTTTTTCTATTACTAATAATTACTAAGAAAAGTTTTATTTAGATGAAAAAACTTAGTAAATGAACTTCTTGTTTGTTTCTTATACATATAAAACTTATAGACTATCTTAAAATAAATCTTAACCTACCTTATTCTACCTTACTCTACTTACTCTAACTACGTAATTATATACTTATTTTTTTTTTTTGTGTGTTTTTTTTTTTTTTTTTTTTTTTATATATATATATATCTAAAAATCTACCTAAAAACTACCTAACCCTAAGCTATGTAAATCGGCCATAGAAAAACCAGCCGACTTCAAACTGGCTACCCTGGATTATGGGGAAACGACGAAGGAGTTCCCCCTTGTTCGGCTAGCCACCAAAAATGTCCGTACTGACGTTGTACGTCGTCTATATCGCGACTCGATACCGCTCTACTAAACCGGAGACGCTCCACACTGCTGTGTGCGACGTCTCTGTCGTAGTTGAGTCGCCTATCCGCAACTGTCCGAGCAACATGGAAGATTAGCGGCACTGCCAATCTGTCCTGGATCAGACCCTTCTCATCGAGATAGAGGAATGCCTCTGGGGGAACAAAGCCGTTAAGGCGCACTCTCTCGTGGTACCTGTAATTGGGGTAATAAGCCCCAGAGATCAGGTTATTCATCGAGCTCATTGCTCTTGCAATATGCCTTCGAGTCAGCTTGATGAGGAAATTACCCACCCTTATTAGGTTAGCCCTGTTGTACAGGACCTCATTGGGATAGAATTTTATGTACTGGGATTCTGATGGCCTGTATAAATGAAGGCAAGCCCTCTCAAACACCCGAATCTTTTCCAACAAGCTTGCTCCCACGTTGAACCACACGGGGCATCCATATACGAGCATGGGCCGAATGAGGGCCATGTAGCAGATTGCCTTTACCATTGCATCAAGTTGCTTACTATAAAAAAGTCTCTTTGTAAGGGCAAAAGCACCTCTGGCTCTGGTTAACCAAAGCCCTAGGTATCTGACTACACTTCGACTCGAAAGTGGCTGTCCGTGCGGTCCAACGATTGAGAACTTTCGCCAATTCTTTCTGGTATCCCTAGAAGCCCCAGACAACGGCCTCCTAAAAAGAATGGTTTCCGATTTCTGGAAGTTGATCTTCAACTTCCAGTCATCGCAATATCGCTGAATCTTATCGAAGTCACGTTGCAAAAGCAGTGCAATGACCTCGATTTTTGGTCCTGATCTGTACGCAATCAAGTCGTCTACGTACGCTATGGCATGGTGAAGTGATCCTATGAGATCGCTCGTGTAAATGTTGAAAAGGATCGGTGAATTAACCGCACCTTGTTGCAGACCGTTTTTAATTAGAAATGTTCCAGCAGAAGTCACATTGCCATTTTTGACAACGAACTCTCTACTGGTGAGTATATTATAAAGTATGTACAGCAGTGGTTTGCTTATGCCCAGCCTGCTTAGCTTGTAGAAGAGTCCCTCTAACCATACGGTGTCGAAGGCCTTCTCCAAGTCTATCAAGCAGGCACCCGTGCACTGTTTCTTGCTTTTGTTCCATTGGATATCCGATACCAGTTTAGACGCGGCACGTATTGTATCATGCCCCGCCTTAAAACCGAATTGGTTATCCGGAATTATATTATTGTTCTCAGTCCACTTAAGCAGGGCTCTATTGATAACTTTCTCGAATACCTTGCAGATGTTCGGAAGGAGACTTATCGACCGGAGATTTGCAGGATTGGAGGTGTCCTTACCCCTTTTGGGGATGGGTTGTATCACTGCTGTTTTCCAATGCGCTGGATAATGTGCATTATTCAGCGCATTGTTAAACAGAGTGGTGTAAATGTCCACCGCTTCTAGAGGGAGATGTCGAAGCACAATGTTCGACACTCCGTCGATTCCTACAGACCTTTTCCTCCTCAATGAGTCGAAGATCGCTTGGAGCTCCACCTGCGATATGTACGGGGGATGTACCCTTTCATCGGCGATGACATTATTTGCCATGTTATCGTCATTGAACTCGGTAAAACCTATGTTCTCGGATCGCCAGTGCTCTATATCATTTCGAAGATAGAAGTTGTGCACAAGGACGCGATTTTCCAGGTCGTGGTTCGGGTAAATGGTATCATTCACCTTGTACACTTCCTGGAAAGTAGCCCCTATAACCTCTACCTTCTCCTGCGGATCTTCGATCACAAAGAAGTTGTCATCCTCTACTGCATTATCTGGATCTATACCTGCTGTTATTAGTATTTGTCCATTGTTCGTCGTTCGGGGGATCTTAAGACACGGAAGGTCGTTTTGATTATTCCTCCGAAATATTTTATTTATTTGTGGGAACATACTCGGGTTGTTGGATTTTACAGCCCGAATTTTGTTGTTCCAATGCAAATTTACAGAAAGTCTGTAGTTTTCCCTGATTAATTTCTGGAGGTTTTTAATCAACGACTTGAGCGTCCTAACCTCCGAGTTTTGCCTGTCAGTAAACTGTCTGTACAAGGTTTTTAGTCTCGAAAGCAGTCTACTTTTATGTTGGTGTAGTGCGTCAATTGTTGCATTGCAGAATATGTCTGCGTTGTCAGTATGTTGATACCGAGGTATCGTACTGTCCATAGTTCGTTTAATTGTCTCGTCCATTTGTTTTAGGTACCAGTCAATCTCCTCGTTTGACAGATTCCTATTGGACTGTGGGTAGAGCGAGTTCAAGGAGAGTGCTCTTGTCAAAACTCTGGAGAAGGGAGTCCAACGCGTCCTACTATAATTGTAGGAATATGTTTGGACAAACTCCTCCAACTCCGCAATTTCTTTGGGAATCGTTATTACAGCACTGAGTCCGCAATGGTCACTGTCATAGACAAATGTGTGCAGGCAGTTAAAAGTTTGTCTGTCCGTGTCAGTCAGTTGCAACCGTACGTCGAACAGCATAAGATCCAGATAAGAGCCGCTTCTAGGAAACGACGGACTATATGTTACTTTCAAATCGAGTTTATACTCGACACTCTGCCGACCCCACCAATTGAATAGTAGGTTCCCTCTAGGATTTGGTGTGTTATTTCCCCAATCTCTATGTTTGGCATTGAGATCTCCGGCCATGATGAAATAATTCTCCTCCGACTCCAGCCTTAGGAATCGAAAAAGTGTCTCGAGCTCTGAAATAAATAAAGTAGATTGAGTAGCTTCAGGTGCATAGAGTGCGACCAAGTCATCCTCTTTCCACTACGGAGAGGGATGCACACGATACACGCTTCCAGCACCTGGAACCTTCGCAGTTCACCGCTGCACACAACCTTAAATTGCAGTTGTTTTTTAATGAAGATCGCAACACCTCCTCCTTGTGTGGCGTTGGGCCGGTCTCTTCTGACAATATTGTATTTATTGTGCCCCAATTTGTGCTTCTGGGATAGCTTTGTCTCGCTAACCATAAACACATCAGGGGTTTGGTCTTCTAGCAACTTAAACAATACGGCTCTTCGCTCGACCCTAATCAGTGAATTCACATTCACCGCAAGAATCTTCAAGGATTGCTCCTCCATGTTCGTACTCACTACGACTGGAGGTGCGTTAGGCCCGGCAGAAGTGCGTAGATCTGGTCCACCCGCTTCGCCTGCTCCTGTACCTGACGTTGAAGCTGCTCCATCTGCCCTTGGATAGAGAGCAAGATGTCCAGCAAGTTAGTTTGCGCCTCCGGTGCTCTAGGCGCTGGGACCTGAGAAACAACCTTCGGTCCTTTCTGTTCCGCGTTACCCCGACCTGCCGCCATTTGGGCGTAGGTCACTTGGGGAGTCACGGATTGTGTTTGAATTGGAGCAGATGGATGTTTCACTACGACCTTCTCCTGACGAACCAGATTTACTTTCTTAATATACTGGAACTTAGGACAACCCCGATAGTTTGCGTGTGTCCCGAGTTCCTGCATAAAGCACACGAGAGCTGGCACTTATCTGCCACTCCATCTTTACCCACAGTGCATTCCTCTACTTTGTGGTTCTTTCCACACTTGACACATCGAGGCTGCATTTCGCAGTTCGACGCGGCGTGCCCGAACCTTTGGCAGCGAACACATTGTAAAATGTTTTCGCTCCTACTTAATTTTTCCCATGCGACAACCTGGTAGTCTAGGACTTTAATACTCCTTAGACCATCCAGTTTGCTATTGGGTGAAAGCTGAACTAGGAAGAACGGCAGTGTCCGCTTCTCCCTTTTTGCCTTAGCTGTGGTGAATGGCTTGACCCCTACGAATTGGAGCTCGTCGCACTCCTTCTCTTTAAGCAGTTTAAGGAGCATCTCCGGATCGGTAGACGGTTCTATCCCCTTCAGCAGCATGGTTTGCAGCTTTTCCCCCTTCGGGGTGAAGGAGAAGAGTTCCGTCGTCGATTCCCTCAAAAGATTTTTAATTTTTTTGTACTGTTCCACTGTATTGCAGTGGATAGCATGTCTATCCACATTTAATCGCTTAATGAAAAAATTATTACCTATGGCCGACTTACATAGCTCAATGGTATCCTTCAGCTCCATCTTATAGGTGTTAATTGGTGGCACCCTCGTCTTCGTAGTCTTCATTTGCTGCAGTTGTTGTTGTTGTTGCTGTTGCTGTTGCTGCTGTTTTTGCTGCGGTTGTTGTTGCTTCGATTGTTGCTGCTGCTGTTGTTGTTGTTGTTGTTGTCTTTGCTGCTGCTGTTGTTGTTGTTGTTGCTGTTTCTTCAGCTGTTTTTGCAACTGGCCTTCTGATGACTGCTGCTGTGTTTTTTTGCTGTTTCTTCAGCTGTTGTTGCTGCTGCTGTTGTAGTTGCGGCTGTTTTTCTTGTTGCATATGACCTTCTGATGGATGCTGCTGTGGTTGTTGCAAGGCGCACTGGAGCTCTTGCTGCCGCTCCTTCTCTCGTCTGGCCATTTGCTTGGCCTTGATAGCACGTACACGTTCTTTCAGCTGCCTGATGCTGCTGTTCAGAGTCTCTACTTCATCATCTTCGTCTTCTGACTCAGAAGCAGAAAGAACTGAGAAGATGTTGCTATCCCCCATATAGTGGCCTTCCCCACCGTCGGAGACGTATGGGTATTGGTCATCGTCATCCGACCTTTGGCGTTTTTTTTCTGCAGCTGCTGTTGCTGTACTAGGCGCCCCTTCCATCACTCCGTCCGGCAGCTGTTCAGATGAAGCTGTTATGGAGGGGCGCTTTACCAGTTTGGGAGTCGGTTTTGTCTTCCTTCTCCTCTTCCCTGTACCATCGGCGGCTACCGTTGCTAGGTGGTCAGTACCTACATTAACTGCCTTCTCGGCTGATGGCATCGCTTCATCCGCTGGTCCCGATATTGGGAGCGCGGACCGCTCGTTTTCCATCGCCTGATTACTGTTTGCACTTTGTTATTATTCCACTACCACTTGTATTAGGCTAACTCGCCACTTGATTAACCAAATTCTAATAGTCAACTAGAAATAACTCCGAATTTGAAGGAAAAGCCGAAACACGTCTGCACTCTACGAAAGTCTGTGAACGACTGATTGTAACGACTCTTATGCAACCGGTGGTGTCGCAGTATTCTACAGAAGTGATTTAATAAGATGTGAAATTAAAAACTCGAAAATGAAAAGTGCCGATATTATTGATGTTTCTTGTGAAATCTCTGGTGTTCGCTATTGTTTTGTATGTATCTACAATCTTCATAAGTGTACCGTAAGGGCCTTTTTGAATCAGTTTTCAGGATACTTGAAACTTAAATTTTGTAGGAACATGATTTTGTTGGGTGATTTAATTATTAATATTTTGTCTGATTCGGCCGATGTTGACAATTTCTTATCGATTGTGGCTTCGTTTGGTTTTGATTCTCTTTTGAACCAACCTACTATATCTGGGTCTTGTTTGGACCATATTTGCATAAGGTTTCATAGAAATGATTTGAGAATAACGGACCATAGATTAACTAGTATTCAACTTGATTGCAAGGTAGGAATTAAACAATCCTTGAATAAGAAATTCAATAAAATTGAAAAAAAAAAGAAGTTAGGCAGGTCACTACATGCTATATATGTACATATTCTTCAAACAAAGTTAATATAGAAACGAAAGATAAATGAAAGATAAAAAACAAAAATGAAGCAGAAGATCCAAACAAAATATATAGCTGAAAATAAGTTAGCTGAAAATATTGGCAACGCTAAAAACAAATGGGGAATTGTTAACGAGATTTTAAACAGAACCAAGAAGAATGACGATAAAATTTTAGCAATAATAATGCTAATGTGTCTGAAACTTTACTAGTTGCTAACTTGTTTAACGACTTTTTTTCCAAGTTGAACTCTTCACTTGGTTTTGTAAATGATGATAGCTCTACTTGTCATTGTGATCACAGTATAAAAGAAGCATGAAAATTTCTTTTCAGATTGCATATATCTTGAGCTTCATTTTTAATCTCTTCGTCAAGCGTGAGATTTTTCCAGAGACACTGAAAACAGCGGTTGTGATACCACTCCATAAAAAAGTGATACAATGGTTTTAAACAATTACCGTCCTATATCCCTTTTGTCAGTGTTTTCGAAAATTTTCGAAAGAGGCATGAAGACTAGAGTTTTATCTTTTTTAAACAGCACGGAGTTTTTCAGTGATTGCCAGTTTGGTTTTAGGAGTGGCAGATCTGCAGAGAGTGCTTTACTTAAATTAACTGGAGAAATACATAATACTGTAAATGCATCTAAGATCTCTACTGCCCTATTCATAGATATTACCAAAGCTTTCGATATGGTGGACCACACTTCACTGTCAGATAAGCTTTATCACGCGGGTTTTAGGGGTTTTATCCATGAGTGGTTTGCTTCATATTTAAAAAATCGAATGTAAATGGTAAAGATAAATAACTGCCTCAGTTCACGAAAGTCTATTAACATGGGTATTCCACAGGGTTCTGTTATGGGTCCCATCTTATTTTTAATTTATGTAAATTGTTTATTTATCCAACCCTCTAAAGGTAAAATAACTGCTTTTGCAGACGATACTGCTCTTTCGTATTCTAATACCAATTATTTTAATCTATTTTTGGATGTTAATAATGATTTAGATATCCTAAGAAAGTTGTTCAAGCAGCATAGACTCATAATCAGCACGGAAACCAAATTTATGTTCTTTAATATCAAGGGTACAATCTGTGATGATTTCCCTTTATTAGTTTAGTTGGTTGCCAACACAATTTTGATACCTTTAAAGACAATCAAAGCTGCAGTGACGATTGCTTCGAAATTGAACGTGTCGTCAATTTTAAATATTTGGGTATTATATTGGATTATAAGCTCAGTTGGAAGGAGCATACTTCTTATCTGAAGCTGTATCTAAATAGAGTAGTTAAACAGCTCTATCATACCAGTCTCTACTGTAGTTTACCCATCTTAAAATTTGTTTATTTGCAATGGTTTTTTAAAATCCAAGCTGCAGTATGGATTATCTTGTTGGAGTGGTTCGTACTTTATTAATATACAACCTTTATTAATAAAACAAAAACATGCAGTTAGAATTATGTGTAAAGTAAATCGTTGCACTCCTAGTTTTGAGTTATTCATGTTCCTTGAAACTCTACCATGGCACTTATATTGTTACAAAGTTTTAAAAATATTTTTTGAAAATTCTGGATTCTATGCTGTTAGATTAGATGAAAACTACAATTTACGTGTCAATACCAGAAATTTTGTCACATTACCTATTGTCAATAAAACGCACTTTTCATGGTTTTACTTTGTCACTGCGCCTCGACTGTTTAATTTATTACCTGAAAACCTTAGATGCGAAAGAGTGAAAACAGTTTTCTTGTTTAATATCAAAAAGTGGCTTTTATCTCTTAATTATTCTGCAATTGAGGAATTTTTTGTTCCTATGATACAATTTAATTGGATTTTGTTTGGATCTTCTGCTTCATTTTTGCTTTATATCTTTCATTTATCTTTCGTTTCTATATTAACTTTGTTTCAAGAATATGTACATACATAGCATGTAGTAACCTACCTAACTTTAATTTTTTTATTAATTTGCCCCATCAACTGTTAATACTTCAATTATTATCTGATACATTCGCCTATTGTCACTTGACAACTGAGTGTATTTTATACTATTTCATGCGAAAACTGTAAAATCGTTTAAAACCAATGTATTTTTATCGCAATATTTCTTAGATTTGTAGCTCTATGTTTTGCTTTGAAATAAAGTTTTTAACTAATAATTAATAAATAAATAAGATTCGCCCTGTTGTATAGGACCTCATTAGAATAGAATTTTATGTACTGAGACCCTGGTGTTCTGTACAAGTGAAGGCAAGCCCGAAGGCAGGCCCTCTCAAACACCCGAATCTTTTCCATCCTACTTGTCCCTATGTTGAACCACACGGGACATCCATATGCTAGCATGGGCCTAATGAGGGCCATGGAGCAGATTACCTTTACCCTTGCATCGAGTTGCTTGCTATAAAAAAGTCTCTTTGTAAGGGCGAAGTGTCTCTTTGTACACATCCTCGAAAATAGTTCCAATGGCCTCCACCTTCTCCTGTGGATTTTCGATCACAAAAAAGTTGTCATCATCGACAGCGTCCCTTGGATCTATTCCTGCTGCTGTAAGTAATCGTTCATTGTTCGTTATTCGGGGGATTTTCAGACACGGGAGTTCGTTGACATCGTTCCTCCGAAATATTTTTTTTATTCTGGGGGAACATACTCGGGTTATTAGACTTGATAGCCAGAATCTTGTTGCCCCAGTGCAAATTAGCCGACCGCCTATAATTTGCTCTAATTAGTATTTGGAGGTTCTTTATCAATGATTTCAGCGTCCTAACCTGCGAGTTTTGTCTGTTAGTAAACTGCCTATTCAAGTTTTTTAGTCTTGTAAGCAGTCTACTTTTTTGTACGTGCAGTGCGTCGATTGTTGCATTGCGGAACACGTTTTCAGTTGGTCGATACCGAGGTATCGTACTGCCCATCGTTCGTTTGATTGTCTCGTCCATTTGTTTAAGGTACCTGTCAATCTCCTCGTTTGACAGATTCCTATTCGACGGTGGGTAGAGCGAGTTCGAGGACAGTGCTCTTGTCAAGTCTCGGGAGAAGAGAGTCCAATGAGTCCTACTGTAGTTGTTGGTGTACGTTTGAACAAACTCTTCCAATTCCGCAATTTCGTTGGGTCATACACAAACGTGCGCAGACAGTTTATCATTTGTCGGTCCACGTTGATCAGTTGTAACCGTTCGTGAAACAGCGGTAGATCCAGATAAGAGCCGCTTCTGGGAAACGACGGACTATCTGTAGCCTTCAAATAGAGCCGAAACTTAACATTATATTGACCCCACCAATTAAATAGTGAGTTCCTTCTAGGATTTGGTGTATTATTTCCCCAATCTCTATGCTTATAATTCTCCCTCGACTCCAGCCTTAGGCATCGAAACAATGTCTCGAGCGCTGACATAATTAAAGTAGATTAAGCAGCTTCAGCAGCGTAAAGCGCTACCACATACATCTTCTTTCCACTACAGAGAGGGATGTACACAATACACGTTTCTAGCCCCTGGAACCTTCGCACTTCACCACTGTACACGCCTTACACCTAAGTTCTTTACGAATGAAGACCGCTACACCTCCTCCTTGAGTGGAGTTGGATCGGTCCCTTCTTTCTATATTATAGTTTTTATGCAGTAACTTGCCTTTATGGGTTAGCTTAGTTTCGCTAACCAGACACACGTCAGGGCTTTGGTCGTCGAGTAACTTGTAGAGCGATTCTTTTCATTCGATCCTAATCAATGAATTTACATTCACCGCTAGAATCTTCAAGGAATTTTCAGTCGCGGTCGTAAACATCACGATTGAAGATGCGTTAGACTAGGCAGAAGCGCGTAGATCCTGTCCACACGGGTTGCCTGTTCTTGTAACTGGAGCTGTAACTTCCCCATCTGCCCCTGGATAGAGAGCAAGATAGTCAGCAAGTCGCCTTGTGTCTGAGGTGCCTTAGGCACGGGGGCCTGTGCAGCTACCTTCGGTTGTTGCTGTACCGTGGTTCCCCCACCAGGCGCCATTTGGGTGTAGGTGATTTGGGGAGTAACGGTTGCTTTTTGAACTAGACGTGGTGGGACTTTCACTGCACTTTTCTGCTTACGAGCCAGATTTGATGTTTTAATGCATTGAAACTCAGGACAACCCCGATAGTTTGCGGTGTCTCCCGAGTTCTTGCATAGCACACATGTGAGCTGGCCCTTACCTGCCACTCCCTCCTTACCTAAAGGACATTCCTCCGTCTTGTGATTCTGTCCACACTTCACGCATCGAGGCTGCATATAGCAGTTCGACGCGGCGTGCCCGAACCTTTATCATCCAACGCATTGAATAATGCTTTCGCTGCGCTTTAATTTATCCCATGAGACAACCTGGTAGTCTAGGACTCTGATACTCCTTAGACCATCCAGTTTGCTATCGGGCGACGGCTGAACCAGGAAGAACGGTAGTTTCCGCTTCTCCCTTTTGGCCCTTGCTGTGGTGAAAGGCTTAACTCCTACAAAATTGAGACCGTCGCACTTAATTTTTTGAAGCGTCTTAAGGAGCTCCTCCGGCTCGGTAGACGCTTCCATCCCTTTTAAGAGCATCGTTTGTAACTTTTCCCCCTTCGGGGTGAAAGAGAAGAACTCCGTCGTCGAGTCCCTTAACAGATCCTTAATTTTATTGTACTGCTCCACCGTATTGCACTGGATGAAGTGTCTACTATCATTGTACCGTTTAATTGTAAAGTTATTGCCTATGGCCGACCTACACAGTTCTATGGTCTCCTTGAGCTCCATCTTGTCTGTATTGATGGGTGGAACTCACACCTTCTCTGGCTTGCTCTGCTGTTGTTGTGTTTGCTGTTGTTGTTGCTGTTTTGGCTGCTGCTATTGTTGCTGCTGCTGTTGCTGTTGCTTTGGCTGCTGCTTCTTCTGCTGCTGCGGCTGTTGCTGCAGCTTCTTTTGTTACTGCGACTGTTATTGCTCTTGCTGCGACTGCTTTGTTTTTTATTGTTCTTGCTGGTTAGGCTGCTTTTGTTTTTGCTGTGGCTGTTGTTGTTGCTGTTGTCCTTGGGATCTATGGAAAAAAGCCAGCCTCTATCCCTATCGCATTGCTATTTGCTTGGCTTTTATGGCCAATACTTTCTGCTGGAGCTGCCTTATACTCGTATTAAGGCATTCCAGCTCGTCGTCTTCGTTCTCTGACTCGGACATGACCAGAGCGGCGAAGTTGTTGTTGTCCCCCATACAATGGCCTTCACCACCGTCGGAGACGTATGGGTATTGGTCATCGTCATCTGATGATATTTGCCTCTTCTTTTCTGCTGCTGTTGCTGTACCAGGCGCCCCTTTCATCACTTCACCCGGCAGCTTTTCAGATGAAGTTGTTATGGAGGGGCATTTTACTACGTTGGAAGTAGATTTCACTTTTCTCCTCTTCCCAGACTTAGCAGCCTCATCGGCTGATTTTTGTTTGTCCGCTACTTGGAGTGCAGATTTTTCAATGTCTCCCATCACGTGTTGTTACACTTAATGTTTATTTTTTATTCTTTTAAATTAAACAAAGAAAAAAAAAAAAAAGTTTGATATTTGCCATTTTTTCATTTTTTCATTTTTACTGCATTTTTATTAATCAATTCATGCTAGACAAAAACCGCTTAAAACTAGCTTAACTAACTTAACTATTCTTATTCTATCTTACTGGCCCTATGCGGACGCTCTAAGTTAAACCTAATACTAAACTATGTCTTTCGACGTAAAATACTTGAAAATTGTTTTTTTTATTTCATTCATTTAATTAATTTAAGAAAAATTTAAGTAACTAAGAAAATTAAATAAAAACTTAGTGAATGAACTTTTTTTTTTATTCTTATATATATAACTTAACAAACTACCTTAAAATAAACCTTAAACTACCTTATCCTACCTTAATCTATTTTACTCTACTTTACGTAATTATATACGTACTTTTTTGTTTTTTTTTTTTATTTTATCAAGTGCTGTTTTTTATTTTTTGTTGTGCTTTTTTTAATATATAAAATGTTTATTTTCTTTTATCCAAGTGCTGTGATAAATTTTTTATTTTTTTACAAATTTTTTTTTTTTACCTATACACAATATATCTAAAATACCTAAACTTAAACTATGTAAGTCGGCCACAGGCAAGAACAGCCAACTTTAAACCTCAAACAGACTACCCTGGATTAGGGGGAAACGACGATGGAGTTTCCTCTCTTTCGGCTAGCCACCAGAAATGACCGTACTGACGTTGTACGTCCTCAACATCACGACCCGATGCCTACTAAACTGGAGACGCTCCACACTGCTGTGTGTAACGTCTCTGTCGTAGTTGAGTCGCCTATCCACAGCTGTCCGAGCAACGTGGAATATTAGCGGCACTGCCAATTTGTCCTGGATCAGACCCTTCTCATCAAAATAGAGGAACGCCTCTGGGTAAACAAAGCCGTTAAGGCGCACTCTCTCGTGATACTCGTAATTGGGGTAATAAGCCCTGGAGATCAGGTTGTTCGTCGAGCTAATTGCTTTTGCAATGTGCCTCGGAATCAACTTGATAACGAAATTATCCACTCTTATTAGGTTAGCCCTGTTGTATATGTTGGGATAGAATTTTATGTACTGGAACTCTGGTGTTTTGTACAAATGAAGGCAAGTCCTCTCAAACAACCGAATCTTTTCCAACAAGCTTGCTCCCACGTTGAACCACACGGGGATCCATATACGAGCATGGGCGGGATGAGGGCCATGTAGCAGATTACCTTTACCCTTGCATCGAGTTGCTTGCTATAAAAAAAACTCTCTTTGTAAGGGCAAAAGCAGCTTTGGCTCTGGCAAGAGCAGATGTTTAATATGTTTATTAAAATATATATATTGGTCTAACCAGAGCCCTAGGTATCTGACTACACTCGCAAGTGGCTGTCCGTGCGGTCCAACGATTGAGAAGTTTCGCCAATTCTTCCTGGTATCCCTAGAGACACCAGACAACGGCGTCCTAAAAAGAATGGTTTCTGATTTCTGGAAATTGGTCTTCAACTTCCAGTCATCGCAATATCGCTGAATCTTATCGAAGTCATGTTGCAAGAGAATTGCAATGACCTCGATTTTTGGTCCTGATCTGTACACGATCAAGTCGTCTGCGTACGCTATGGCATGTGTAAATGTTGAAAAGGATCGATGAATTAACCGCACCTTATTGCAGACCGTTTTTAATTAGAAATGTTCCAGCAGAAGTCACATTGCCATTTTTGACAATGAACTGTCTACTGGTGAGCATGTTATGAAGTATGTACAGCAGTGGTTTGCTTATGCCCAGCCTGCTCAGCTTATAGAAGAGTCCCTCTAACCATACGGTGTCGAAGGCCTTCTCCAAGTCAATCAGGCAGGCACCCGTGCATTGGTTCTTGCATTTGCTGCATTGTATGTATATGCTATACTAGTTTAGACGCGGCATGAATTGTATCATGCCCCGCCTTAAAACCGAATTATTTATCCGGAATTATATTACTGTTCTCAGTCCACTTCAGCAGGGCTCAATTGATCACTTTCTCGAATACCTTGCTGATGTTCGGAAGGAGACTTATCGACCGGAGATTTGCCGGATTGGAGGTGTCCTTACCTCGTTTGGGGTTGGGTTGTATCACTGCTGTTTTCCAATGCGCTGGATAATGTGCATTATTCAGCGCATTGTTAAACAGAGTGGTGTAAACGTCCACCGCTTCTAGAGGGAAATGTCGAAGCACGATGTTCGATACTCCATCGATTCAAGGTGACACCAGTCGCGCGATCATCCAAATATAAAAAAAAGATAAACAGAAAAGTACCAATACCAACCTATTCACAGGTACCTCCAGGTCTACATCCGCACGGGCACAATTGTCTCCAACTCAGCAACTTTGTTTAGTTTTTCTATTCGGCAAGGGCAAATGTCGAATGCAAAGGAAAATGGAGTAAGGATTAAACCGATGCGTTATAAAAGAAAAAAAGATAAAAAAAAACTACGGCTACATAACACAAATTATTTGCAAAAACAATTATCCAATTCCGAATGAAGACAGGAAACGCGAAAGAAGAAAATGTGTGTGGCTTTGACGTATGCCACCACTCCAGCGGTCCTTCTCGCACACTTCTAAACTTTCGATAAGAAAACAATTAACGAAAGAGCAAATCACAATCGAAGGATTAGATGAGGAGGAAAAGATCATATGTGAAAGTGTTATACGTTCCGTTTGTAACGATTTCTGTAGTATAGTTAGTAGTAAATACTTTTTGTGTGAAATAGGGTAGGCGATTTAAGCTAAAGTAAGGTATGTTACGTTGTTATAATGTTCGAGTTTATGTAATTATGTTAAATTATTAAATTGTTATATGTAGGTATGTTTAAATATTTGGATAGGTAGGGTCATCCAATATGAGGAATTTCCCTTTTCCAATGTTCCGAAAGCAATATGAATAACGATAACGGACGACCGACATGACAAAAAATTGAGACAGAGAAGACATAGATGGACGGAGAGAAAGGTAGGCAACAAATGAAAATGAAGGGGTAATGAAATGCGATGATAAAGAGAAAAGTGAGAAAGGCAAGAAACTAGGGCAAAAGAGCATCGACCGTTGATCACTTTTCGGATTAAATCGAAGGTGAACGGTCGGGGCCAACGCATTCCTCGAGGAGAGGACAAGTCAGCAGAGGTATGTATACAAAGAAATCGACGAGCAAAAGAACTAAGTCTGTGTAACTTTTGGCGAACTTCCAGGATTTGGAAATACACCCAAGCCCCTGCAGTGATTTTTATTGGGTAGTCCCAGTTTTCTGTCCGTAAGCAACGGCTAGCGGAGACCGCCAATCAAACCGCAAGACGGCCAAGCGGTATCCTCCAAAGGGGCAAGGTACAGCAAGGAGCAAAGGCCACCCAAGGAACTGAAGCGAGGTGCTCCGCCCCAAGGTTCAGTACTACAACTGCCGCAGCTATAAAAGAAAAAAAAAAGAGAACAGCGAGGGAACAATGCAAAGATTTTCTTTTGAGTGCGAATGCAGTGTAGAGAATTAGCTCAGTTTTTATTTTAGTTTTTTTTAAATTTTCTTGCGAATCAAGTGTAAATTAAGGATAGGGTGAACAGTGAACTCTGCGCTCAACCCTTTTTTTTTTAATTGTTTTTCGCGATAATATAGCTGGGACATCAGCAACTACAACTCTTCTTGTGCTGCCTATAACTCTTCTTGTGCAGCACAACGGGGGACAAAAAAAATAAAAATAAAAAATAAACCGTGAATAACCTTTTTTTTAATTGCCTTTCTTTGATGAATAGTTTTTAGATAATAGGTTAAAAGCAGACTTCTGTTGTTACTTTGGATAGGTTAGGGTAATCTGAATTTAATTGAATTTCCCAGATAAAACTACAGTTATAAATTTGCAATCCGAAGAGACTATAGGAATAAATAAATGTATGATGATAAAATCCCAGTGGTCGTAATATCCTGATAATGATGTGCTGGTGAAGATTTTTGTGCATAGATGGTGTGTGGGGGAATGGGAAGGCCGTCCTTTCGCTGATCAGGTGCGACGATGACCTGACTGTACAACTGCACTGACTTGACAAATACCGTACATGACGACCGTACGCACTTTAAGTACAGGACATTATACAATAGTGGCTGGATTGAGGCATTGGGGGCCATCTAAAGTGAATATTGGCCAAGGAGATGGCGAAGGTTGTGTCTCCGGATCAGTAGACGAATGTATCCCCCTCAGCAGCATTGTTTGCAGCTTTCCCCCCTTCGGAGTGAAGGAGAAGAACTCCGTCGTCGTATCCATAAGTAATTCTTTAATTTTTTTATATTCTTCCTCTGTATTACAGTGGATAGCATGCCTATTTTCATTCAATCTTTTAATAATAAAATTATTGCCTGTGGCCGATTCACATAGTTCGATGGTATCCTTCAGCTCAATTTTATATGTCTTAATTGGCGGCACCCTTGTTTTTGTAATCGTCATCTTTTGCTGTTGCTTCTGCTGCTCTTTCTGATGTAGTTGCTGCGTTTTCTGCTGCTGCTGCGGTTTTTGTTCATTCCACTGCCACTACCACTTGACGTAGCTGGCGCTTATTGTTGGAAGACTTTTTCACCACTTGAAAAATTACTTTGCACTTACTGTAAGTCGAAACACACGCGTGTACTCCACGAAGATCTGTGAAGGACTGGTTAACATCGCTCTCTTTTTTTCTTTTTTTTTTAGTTTTTATTAATTTAATTCATTTATACTTACATGCTAGACAAAAACGCTTAAAACTAGCTTAACTAACTTAACTATCTTAGTTAACATCACTCTATACCGAGTGTTATGTAGAAGCAGAAGTCTACACGTCCGTGGTTAGTACAACAGTGCTGCTTTATTGCATATTGACAGTTCTGTTTAAGACTACATATGGATGTATCATGTTTATGGTGAGTGTAGTACATAGTAAGACAGGGGTGCACAAACAACATATAATATTCCCCAACTTTTGTAGTTCAATACTTGAGCAAGAGCAAAGGTACAAGTTCAATTCATTCAGTATTTATAATGGATACAGTAATAGCTCAGAATATGTTATAATGTAATAAAAGCAAATAGTTCACATAAATTTTAACCGAACAAGTTAGTTAGAATTCAAATGTAGATATGTACATATATAGCCAGATAATTCAAAATAGTAGTTAGTTGAAAATTTGAATCCCATCGGTAATGAAGAGTTCAAGGTATAGACGTGTATCTGTTAACGGGTTTAACAAGCCTGCCACTTCTGGTTTTGTACATCGAGTTGTCATCAATGCTTTGAGTGACGTCATTGTTACCGGTATTCTCGTCCTGATTTTGGCTATTACTCGTTTCGACACTTGGTGACAGTTAGTCCATTTCCCCTTGGACTCTCCGTGACATGCGTGATATGCGTCTGTGGATTAACAACTAGGTTTCTTTCTGGAATGGTACAAGCGTTAGTTTTATTGATATGCAAGGAATTACGGCGTATCAGTTTTCCATCATCTGTTTGAATGATGTAAGAGCGAGGAGCGTTTTTCTTCATTTTGAGCTCTCCGGATATCCAATCGCGAACTCCCTTTTGTACGCGTACCCAAACACCGCTTTGGAACGTTTCTCGATCCTTGCCATTGACCATGGTGAAGCGCTTTCTATTGACTCTTAACTTCAACATCTTTTGACCAACCTTTCCGACGACCTTGGTTTTCAGTCGAGATTTTAGTAGAGGAATTGAGGATATTGTTAAACGACTTATTAATCTCTAATTAGGTGATTGCATTCCATTGACTCGCGGTGTATTTCTCATGTTGATTAATGCGAGATCGATATCGGTATTATCTTTAGAGCATCTCTTTAAGAGCTTTTCTGCTTCCTGAACATACCTCTCGGCCAGACCGTTCGATTGTGGATAATAGGGACTTGATGTTTGATGAACAAATTCCCATGTCTTCGAAAAGCCCTTGAAGTCTTTAGATGAAATTGGGGCCCATTGTCGCTTTCAAGTGTAACAGGTATTCCGAAGGTTCGGAACCAGTACTCCAGATGACCTACGATTTCGTTGGAGGTGGATCGTTCTAGTCGGCGAAAGTCGAAGAAACTTGAGTAGCTATCGACGATTAGCAGATAATTTTCACCTTGGAACGTGAATATGTCGGTGGCTACAATCTGACATATAACACCCAGGACCATTGACGGTAACGGTGTATCCTTCCTCATTTCGAAAAAAATAAGGTCCGATGATGCCGCCGTGCCATAAACCGCACCAAACAGTCAATCTTATGGATTGTGGGCGCTCCAATAAAGGCAATTTTGCTTGTTGGCATAGCCGCTGAGACCAAAATTGGCCTCGTCCGAGAAGATGATTTTTTGGCCAAAATCCGGATTTCCAGCCAACATTTCCAGCGCTCAATTAGCAAACTCACTGCATTGCCTATGGTCGTCTGGCATCAATTCCTGAGTCAGTGCAATCTTATCTGGATGTGGGCCCAAATCCAACCGCAAAATAAGCCTAGTTGGCTCCCTGGCGATGCCCAAATCAGCTGATCGGCGCCGAATCGACATTTCTCGGTCTTCTTCGATACTATCCGCTACGGCGGCTATGTTTTCTTCACTTCACATCGATCTCTGTCTGGCTAGTTGCTTAAGGTCCAAAAGAGTGTACCCACGCTTAAACTTTTCCACAGTATGACGAATTGCCTGCGCACTGCAGCTATGATGACGACCGACCTCACAACGAAATTCACTTTGCGTATTTACAACTGAGCCGGAATTTCGATAATATTTTTTAATAATTTCCACAGGTATGTCAAGCCTTACTAAATACTTTGACAGCTGGATATCATTGGTAACTTTGACAACTGCTGAAGCATAGCAATTGGAAAATCCATCATTATTTTTCCCAAATGGCATAGTAAATTGGGGCTTTTTCGAGTATACTATGTAAAAAAAGAATTTTAAAGGATGTTGCTTCAGGCAACTGCTTGTCGGGCAGCAATCTTCGAATTTTTAGCGCACACAGAAAATAAAAAAAAACAAATAAGTTCTCATGCAAATTCATACATAATATTTAATAACATAGGAAATCTTCGTACACTTTAAAATTCTTTTTTCTCGAAGTTTTTCTTTCCCGCGTTTTTGTCCTCTTGACAGCTGTCACCCCTTTTTTCTTATTGGGCTGCAGATGTCATCTTCATGTTGGGCGACATTACGGTAGAGTTTCCAACACTCCCCCCCGGTACGGACTTTAAAGTCCAGGGCGGCTAACTTCACGGTTGGTCAATCGTAGATAGTATCTAGAACCTTACCTTTGGGCCAATAGTTTCGGGGATGATTTGGATCGACGATGATGACAATTTCTCCCTTCTGCAGGGGCTTGATGAGTTGAAACCATTTCGATCGACCGGTGAGAGTTAGCAAATACTCTTGGACCCAACGTCTCCAAAAGGTGTTCGCGAACTGTTGCGCCGTACTCTAATTTTTTCGGAGCAAGATGGATTCGTCGGAGAAGTTGCCCACTAGTTTTGCCTTCACGATGACCCAAGCAGAAAGTGATTCGGCGTTAAAGCTTCATCCCCTTCATCACTTATGGGTACGTGGGTTAGTGGATGAGAGTTTATAGTCGCCTCTACTTCTTGCAGCATGCTATACAGCTGTTCATCGGTTGGATTTCTGGTCGGCATGATACAGTCCAGTGTATTTTTAACCGATCTGATAAGGCGCTCCCAGCTCTCCCCATGTGGGGTGATGCAGGTGGGATACAATTCCACTTAGTCGACACAGTGATAAAGGTTTCTGCTACTTCCTTGTGGTTAATTTGTGCACAGACCTCCAGAAGTTCTCTATGTGCTCCACGAAGATTTGTTCCGTTATCACTTTCCGTTCTGCAATTTACAAACGTCAAGATACCTGAGATTGATGAAACTCTGAAGAAAAAGCGTACCTTCAAAAAGTTCACCTACCGTGGTGTGGACTTGAATCAACTCCTTGACATGCCCACCAAGCAACTTGTCGAACTGTTGCACAGCCGTGCTCGCAGAAGGTTCTTCCGTAGTCTGAAGCGCAAGCCAATGGCACTGATCAAGAAATTGAGGAAGGCCAAGAAAGAGGCTTCACCAAATGAGAAGCCAGAAATTCTCAAGACACACTTGAGAAATATGATTATTGTTCCAGAGATGACTGGATCCACATTGGTGTGTACAACGTCAAGGATTTCAGACAGGTTGATATTAAACCAGAAACGATTGGACACTACCTGGGAGAGTTCTCGTTGACATACAAACCAGTCAAGCACGGTAGGCCCGGTATTGGTGGCACTCACAGCTCTAGGTTTATCCCGCTTAAGTAAGCAAATGGTGGAGTTCGTTTAATAAAGTTAAATTTTTATAAAAGGAAAAAAGAAACAAATAAGCTCTCATGCAAATTAATAATAATTAATTAATTAATATACTTTAAAATTCTTTTTTCTCGATGTTTTTCTTTCCCGCGATTTCGTCCTCTTGACAGCTGTCACCCCTTTTTTCTTATTTTGCTGCAGATGTCATCTTCATGTTGGGCGAAATGACGGTGAGTTTTTCCATTTGAAGTAACTGGTGCTTTTCTCCAAGGGAAACAACAAACCACCAAAATGAGCCGTCGTTGTAGTGCCCACTCTGCATGCTTGATACGGCTGATAGAGTCATAGAAAATGTCATTTGCAACAGATTGGAAGTAGCGATACACTAAGCGGGAGGTCCGTTCGAACAGCAATACGGCTATTGACAACTTAAGGTACCGAATACTCCTATATAACACCGTGAGCTGAAGGAATACAGCATGACTGGTTGTGTACTATAGGGTACCGTGCTGGGCCCCCTACTATGGGAAATCATATATGACGGCGTGCTGCGGATCTCGTTACCAGAGTAGTCGAAAACGGTTGGTTTTCCTGATGAAATCACAATTGCGGTTACAGCCAAACTATTAAAAGAAGTCGAGCAATTTGGCAATGCAACCATAATCATCGTCGAACAATGGTTTACCTCGGTCGGCTCGTCGTTGACGGCACACAAGATGCAGGCAGTCCTAATAAGCAGCAGGAAGACGATGGAGGCAGTGTCGTTCAGAGTCGCTATCACTTTGAAACCTAGTGGTGCTCTAGCGCGCATCATGCCAAACACCATAGGACCAAGGCACAGCCGTATGCTGTTATTAGCAAGAGTAGTAACGCCCACTACTCTGTGTGCCTCACCAGTATGAGCGAGAGCTACGGAGATAAAGTTATACAACAATAAAATTGCACAAGTATATCGAGGACGTGCTTCGATTTCAGCCAACACTGTCGCCAGCTCCTCAAACGTCAGTAGCGCGCCGCCCAAAGTCACAGCTGCTACCCACAGCTGCTACCCAGAGCTCTCCGAAATAAGTTGCTCGAGGTGGGATGAACTTGAATTCCATCATCTTTTCTGAAGCGAAATTTAAAATATTTGAAACTTAAGTATTTGACGAATACTGCTATGTAGGTTTCAGTATTGGACTACAGAAGTCCACCCCACAAACAAAAAAAGGGTCGGTTGGATGTTAACATATCTTTGGGTAAATTTCCAATGATTTACTGCAACAGTTTTGACTTGTACCTCCTTCTGCAATGGATACAGTTGCGCGCAACCTGTCTCACCACTACTCTTCCATTTACTCGTATGATCCAAAATCGATTTCTCAGTTGAGCAAAGCGTGCGAACCGGCGTGAAAGTTGCTTCGATGCACGTACCTAACGAATTCTATGTCATTTGGCAAGTGCATCGGAAATGTGTGGTCAAGCGCTATGTCAGCATTGCATATGCTACCGCCTACCCTGAGGATACTCCTTTATCCAGTCTCATCCAAGACTAGACCCAGTTATAAAAGTTTTGAGTTTGACGTACGTAGATCCTCGAGTCCTGATTTCTGATATTTTTTTGGCGT
The DNA here is from genome assembly GCA_963082735.1 of Pocota personata. Lineage (NCBI taxonomy): Eukaryota > Metazoa > Arthropoda > Insecta > Diptera > Syrphidae > Pocota > Pocota personata. The sequence continues at coordinate 148,614,333 of OY720429.1, forward strand.
AGCTTTGTTGCTGGATAGACCACACAATTGTCATTAATGCGTTGTTGAGGTCTTCTCCCGACAGCTGTATCCCCCGGATCCCTTACCTCTAGCAGTCACGATGAATTGGAGATGAATCAAGCCAACACAGTACAATCTTCGAATCCACCCAAAAATAAATGTGATCAAAGTTAAACTCGAACGCTGCATTGACTTTGTTCCATAGCTTGGCTAACATTTGAGCTCCGCACAATTCTAACTTAGGCAGTAATAGAGTGCGACCTTGGATTTGCCAGCAATCAAATTCACTGAAACGTTGCCAACTTCGTCCTCACATCTTGCATACAAACAGGATCTGTAGGCCTTTGTTGACGCATCAGAGAACCCATGAATTTGAATGTTCCTAAAGTTTGACTGAAAGATGAATCGGGGAATGCTGATACCATTCAAGTTTCTCAAGTCCGTCGTACAAGTCCAACAAGCGTCAAAGGCACTTGGCAGAGTCTCATCCCAATCTAATCTCTCCATCCACAACGATTTTAAAAACATTTTTGCTCTTGCTACAATGGGATTGCAAGAAATTCCTTTGTTGTTTCCAGGTCGTCAACGTTTAGCTCTGCGTTCGTTGTTTCCCTCGCTGTATTTAACGAAACGTTGGAGTGCCACTTGTGAAGTTCAAAATGAGCTGATTTGAGGACGGTATTCACTTCCCGTTGAATTTGATGTGATTCGTCGACGGAACTAGCTCCTGTGAGAAGGCCATCAACATAAAAATCCCTCTAAACGACTTTTGCTCCTAACGAAAATTCCTCATTAATCTAATACCGAGTTCTTTTAGACACCAAGTTGCGAGAAATGGGGCCGATGTCGTCCCGTATGTGACGGTGTTAAGATGGAATGTTTTCAGATCTTCCCTTGGATCATTTCTCCAAACAATCAGCTGATATTTTCTGTCCTCATGATCCATTTGAATTTAGTGATAAATCTTTTTGATGTCAGCTGTTAAGACGTACCTATGACATCTAAATCGAAGCACAATCAAGTGCATTTCCTCCTAAATTCTTGGTCCTACCATCAAAATATTGTTGAGGGATATATTGGATGTAGTTTGACACGATGCATCAAAGACTACCCTTTCAGGCCGGAGAACGCACTGATGTGGCATAAAATAATGCGGCTGTGTAAAGTCAATGCTACCGCTCCTTGACATGTGCCCCAAGTCCAAATATTTTTGAATGAATTTCGTATATTCACCCTTCAAATCTGGGTTTCTACCTAGTCTCCTTTCAAACGACAAAAAACTATTTCTAGCTATTTCGAAAGAACTACCAAGTTGGCGTGGATTGTTCTTAAATGGAAGTTTGACGTCCAACTTCCACTTTTAAGCACCTTAACATTTTCAACAAAGTGCTGCTCGCAAATAATTTGTTCAGAAGTGCGATTAATTTTATTTGAAATCTCCTCCTTTCTCCAAAACTTTTCCACCAGCTTCTCTAAACTACGGTATGGATAGCTCGATGATTTCTTCACGAGATTACAGGATGGTTTACGTGCTCCATTTGCAAAATAAGCCCCTAAAACTATACATCCAAAAAGAATGTTTTGCAAAACTGGCAGGTTTGGACCCAATTTGATATGCCCCTTTATCATCAGGTCGAAGAACAAATCTGCACCCAGTAGCATATCGATTGTTTGAGGCTTGTATAGCAATGGATCCGCCAAGCTGACTTCCCTAGGAATTCTCCAATCCTTTATTTGCAGTCGAAGTTGAGGCTGAAAATCTGTTATCGTGCGAGTGATCCAAAACTCAATATTTTTCTCAAAGTTATCAAACCTTGACTGCACTGTTGTCCGAGTTTTGGAATGAATTTTCGCGGAAATATCTCCGACGCCACTATGGGGCTGTTCAATGTTTTTAGACAGAGACTGTTTGCTAAGGCCTCTGTCGTCGAATTGATTTGCGAACCTAAATCAAGTAAAGCTCTGGCTGACACGATACACCCTGCCTGATTGTTGACCTTTATAACTACCGTCGCTAAGACAACCGGAGGTTCAAAGTCGATATCTATCGCATTATAGAGGGTAGTTCTTGCATTTCCAACGAGCTGAGAGGAATTCGAAGGTTCGTTATGTGTCCGAGACATGTTGTACCTAAGCAACAATTGATGATGAAGATCTGAGCAGACATCACACCTTTTCGAAGAATATACCTTCAATTTTTAAATTCATTGCAATCCACTATTGCATGATGTGGTTACTTGCAAAAACTACATGATGAATTGGTTACCGGTAAGGATGTGTGAGTTAGTTTCCGATTAAGTTGTCTCGACCCCATATCTAATCTTCCAGTATCGGCGAATAAACTCTTTGTTTCTCTGCTTTCCAAGATCTGGCAAAATTTATTTAGTACAGTGGTATAGTCGTTCTACTTAGGCAATTTCGAATAATCGAGTGATTCATCCCACTTAATTTGAGTACTTGAACCAACTTTAGATATAACCCAACAAATAATTACTGCATTGGCGATGTCTTCGTGGTTATCTAACGACGTAAGTGAATCGAACAGCGCTGAGACCTTGACCACCAGTATTCTAAGCTGACTGGGCTAGTCATTTTACATTTACGAAAGGTCAAAGAGCATTACTCCAGAAATATCAGACACGTATTGTCATATCGCTCTTCAAGCCTTTTGACCGCCTTTGGGTAATTTTCTTCCGTAATTTGAAACGCCTTCACTTTTCCAAGCGCTTGCTCACTCAATCAGTGTACCAAATGATTAAATTTCGCAATCCCAGTGAAAGAAGCATCATTATCCACCATTATTTTAAACGTGTTTATAAAATTTTTGTAAAAGAATATTTGCCGGAAAATTAAGGCAAACGAAGCTTTGGCAATCGAGAGCTCGGCTGAGGAATATCGAACGGCCTTTCTACTCCACTGGATTTCCTAGTTCATACCATCGACGATAATTTCTTCGCCTTTGTAACACAATACAGCTCTTCCAACTCACCACGATATGTGTCAGATGAACACAACTCTTCTATTCTCGTCTGATAGTTAAGAATCTGCTTAAATTAGGACTCTATAATACATAGACGACATTCTAACTCTGCGTACTCGAACTTCTTGTTCCTTGACTCTACTAGAGTTTTTATGCGCGAAATACTTCCCTTTGTGGACGCCCTGCTGACTTTCAACGCCTCCAATGATTTTGCAGTGTCCGAAGACACAGCAGCTGATTCCTTTACACCCGTCATTCTTATCTCTGATGAATGTAAATACTAACAGATCAATGTACTTTCTGTCTGCAATGGAACGATCAGCTGTTCTATTGCACAATTTCGAAACTTAGACGAACGAAAGGAAAGCACGACAATTATTTGGTGATAACTTCGCCAAGCAGTGAACGACGTGACGATTTCCAGCGGCGAATATCTTTAAAGCTCGTACTACTCAGCGACGAATTCACTCAGAATATAATGCAAGAAAGAACTTCAACCGATATACATACATATGTGCGTGTGTTGTACCGAGCGAATATAACTACCCAAAACAACTAAGTCAGGTTTCACACATCGATTCTTTTAATGATCCTGTTTTACAATATCTCTTTTAAAGAATCTTCTATAAAATCGCTCGTCTTCACACGCCAACTGTTTCCAGTTGTTGCAGTTTGACATTTGTTTTCGTCGTCTTCTTTAACTTTTGCTTCGGTGTGGTGTGCAGTATCAAAAATACACCGAATAGACTGTGCACCCTCTCTAGATAGCGAATGGAAATAAAGCAATACACAAAACTAAGAACAGCAACCAAAGTAAACGTCAAAAAGAATCGTCGAAAAATCTACCCGCGACTGTCCGGGTAGCTGATTTTCCATCTCATTCCCTTTCTCTTTCCCACTTATGGATTTTCAAAACATACGCAATGAAAGAATGCATGTGTGAAACCTGACTATGACGAGTTCCACTGGCGTTGAACAACTGGTACTGGGTGTGATGGTGGTAACGCAGCGGAGTTGAGTGTGGAATTTGTGATGAGATTGCACGATGAGAAACGTGTGCGGGGACGAGTTGCAAATTTAATGCTAAGTTCAGTGAACTTGACCCAGCTGAGCACTGACGATTGAGATTAAACGGTGATCGAAAGCTAACGACGATACAATTGAAACCTTAAATTTGGAAAATTAGGCGAAATACAGCGGGTTGCAAGGAAATAAATCTAACAGAAATTTCCTAATTCCAAAGATAATGCGATTAAGCTTAATGTGTCTAATTAAAATTTAGTCGATACGATTTTGTGGCTTCTATTTGACTTTGTAACGAATACAGTTGAAATTTATGTACATATGCATTAATTGCTCTAATTTAATACCTTCCCTCGAATAGCTGGGAAATAAAGCAAATTAATGGTACAAAAGCGAAATAGGTAACGACGAGGTGAAATTTCGTTCCAACCAACAGATAGATGGACATGTATGTGCATATGTAAGTAGTTGTTACTCTAGCTGTATGGTACCTGGAAAGCCATTGTTTAGACCGTACGCGAACGCGGAACCGTAATCCAACAGTTCCAGTGTCTTTGAACTTTGTCCGTTTTGTTCAAACACTATCCCAAAATAGTCTTTGTTTTTTTTTTTTTTTTAAGAACGAAAATGAGTTTAAACTGACTTATAAGTTGTCCTGTCACGGTCGCCAATGAAAATTTTAGATTCCACTAAATAAAACACTTTAATTTAAGACTTTATAAATTTTATTGTACGTATATAGTTGGAAGTGCGTACGAAATTCGGCATGTTGTTGAACCGACTGCTTCTACGATATCTTTTGAAGACTTTCATCAAGATCAAAGCTGCGACAGGCAGATTTTTGTACCTGTTGAAAAATATAAATAAAACCGAAACCCAAGTGTGTACTCTCTCACTCCAATGTAACACTTGCATACACACTTTCATAAACATACTTATATTAGACTATTGTAACATTCCAATTGAATTGAATAAGCAGTTGAAGCTTAAATCTCGAGCGGTTCACTTATTTCGATCTTGTCATTGATTTTATTGATTTTAGCCGGGGCTCTCTTTGTATATAAGTAAATTTTTTCTACATAGTGACGTAATCCGGGACAAGAGGTACAAAAACTAAATCGTTAACGTCAAACTATACAACTCGTCAACGGAGCTTTCATCGAGAGCGACCTACCGTGGTCAAGTCACAAAAATTATAAAAATCGCAACGGAGTACCTCGTATTCAAGGATTCCCAGCTCAACTCTGAAAATAATTTGGACCTCATCGAAGAAGAGCATTGCTTTAATGCTTAACTGCTACCAGCGAAAGAATTTTAAAAAAAGAGCCCGTTATTAAAAAAGAGGTAAGCACCAAATCCCTGTACAAGGTGGAGGAATTCGATAAGGAGACGGAGAAGGTAGCCGATTACCAGGATATGGCAGTCGAAATATTGGTTCGGATCAATTCGCGTCTACAGAAAGTGCATCGAAAACAAGTTCCACCACTAGAAATTTTGAACAACTCCAGCAGTAACCGAATTTCCAATCGTAGCGAGACCTGTTCCCCTAAATTGCCAAAACTTCCACTCAAAAGGTTCGATGGTAGCATTGAAGAATGAATTTTGGGAACAATTTAAAACAGCAGTGCATGAAAACAACTGGTTAACATCATCCGACAAGTTTTGCTATCTCGAATCCTGCTATGAAGCAGCCATCGCTCTTTTGCGCGAAAAATTTGGCGACAATGAACGCTTGGTGGACAAACAAATGCAACAACTCGTATCTCTTTGTCCAGTTCAGACAAGTACAGATTTCTTAGGCTTACGCACTCTTTATAACACTGTCACTTATGTTGTCGCACTCTAACTACATTACAGATACCAACGCATCAATATCATGTAATGCTGAAGTCTATACTTATTCGCTGCCTTCCAGTTGACCTCCGTGTCGACTATTTTCGTGCCATCGAGTAGGATGATGATCAAACGCAAGAAAATGAGACAACAACAGCAGCAGACGACAGTACATCCACGCTCTTAGAAATGGGTGGGAAGCAGGTCGAGAGTATAATGCGTTTTTTTAAACGAGAGTTTGAATCTTTAGAAAAGAGTGAGATAACAATGAATTCCTCTGCAAACGTCAAACGTCTCTCTTCAACCCTAACCACTGCAACCAATTTGATGTTTTTGAACAACAGAAACAGCTGAATTCTTTGTGGCTCCGATCGTCAGGTCACAAAAGAGTGTGACAGTAAGATGTAAGTTGAACAAAAGAGATTCTGCGAAAAGCAAATCCTTCCTAACGGTGTGCAAAACGTGGAGATATATCAAAAAAGTGCAGGAGTGCCAAATACATCTCGTGTGCTAAATGCAAAGGAAAGCATCTTACATCTTCATGCAACCCCAGGGGGAAACTTTTTTTTTTTTATAATCTGCGGGCGCCAAAGGAAGTATTAATACCCTTTAATTGTTTCAGGACACGGGCGTCAGGGAAAAGGGGGAAGAGGAACAGAGGAGGTACCCATGCACGTTGGCTTTGAATGTTTGAAGGTTGTAGTGATGGGGAAATACAGAGCCTGGTAGATCGTTCCACATTCGTGTTGTTCGGCTTATAAATGAATCAACATATTTGACAGTACGACCGAAGTTTCGCCTTAGGGTAAACTGACGTGCATTCGAAGCATGTCGCGTATTGCGGGTGAAATTTTGAAGGGGAGGAATGCAACTGGCTATTTCGCTGAATCATTTTTTGTGGAAAAAACGATAAAACAGGGATAAACAGGAGACATTTCTCCGATGTTCTTGTGAATGAATGAAATTCACAATGTCTCTATCAAATATAAGTTTTAACGCGCTATTTTGTACCCTATCAAGAATGTGCAAAACGGTCTTGGGTGTACCAGACCAGATATGGGCGTTATATTCCAGCTTAGGGTTGATGAATGCCTTATAAGTTGAGGCCAGATCAGACGGGGTAAAATATTTCTTGCACCGTTTAAGGAATCCTAGACATTTTGCAGCATTTTTGGCGACCTCGAATATGTGATCATTCCATCGAAGATGGTTATTAATACACATACCGAGAATGGCAAGTCTTTCGGTTTCAATGATGCAAGTACCATCCATGGATAATGGTTGAGGGTTTTGGTTTCGCTTGAGAGACAGAAGACAGCATTGTGTTTTGGAAGCATTAAATTCCACGCGGTTGGTTGAATCCCATTTAATTATGCTGTCCAGGTCGGAATTTAATGTGTTTAACATCATTGCCGTTCTCCTTCTACGGGCGAAGAGCAAGGACGTGAGTTAGGGAACGAATATGGAAAACTGAGGGTACTGTCATCAGAGAAGGAATGGATTGGATTAGAAGTTGTAGACAAGAGATTATTTATAAAAATAAGGAAGAGAGTGCTTCCAAGTGGTGCTCAATGTGTGTCTGCGATTCATTGCAACTAGCAAATGTCTTTTTGAAGACAGGTCGGGAAATCGTCGCAGCCCCGATCAATTCCAGACGACTACTTATTCGTTTCCTCATAGACGGCGGCAGCCAGTGTTCCTACATTCGCGAGGATCTAGTGAAGAAACCGAAGATCCCTTCTATTGGTCAAATCAATTTGTCTCTGTTGCCATTTGGCTCCAAGAATCAAACTCCATCGAAGCTGTTCGATAGAGGGTGTTCACAGAGGACTGACGGACTGGATTTTTCTATCACGTTTACAGGCAAAAGGGGAAGAGAGGTGACATGTTACGTCAATCGGGATTTTTAGATTTTTTAAAATGTTTGGTTTTTTTTCTGACGTTTGGAAATGGCAATCGATTGTCACTCGACAAAAGTGTTTAAAAAGAAATTGTGAAAATAAAAGAATAATTCCGTATGACTGCTATCACTCATTGTTTAATTAAATTTGTTCAAATTTGCGAAGTAAGCAAAAAAAACAAACATACCAATTTGATAGACACTGACAATTAAATGTCAAAAAGAATCCGCGGAAGTGTTCAGACAGGACTATCAGTCTGAACATGAAATGTCAAAAAAAATCCAGTCCGTCAGTCCAGTGTGAACACCGTCATACGGTGAGAATTTTCCTCGAAAGCCATTACAACAATCAACGTGTGGACATAGAAGCAGTAATGGTGCCAAATATTTATATCGATGTTCTACCCCCACCTGATTTGTCATGCGTGTCGATCCAAAGTCTTCTTATGGCCGATGTTCATAATGTAAAAATCGATGCAGAGGAAGGATTGAGCCTCCTCATCGAATCTGACAAATATTGGTCAGTGGTCACCGGAAAACAGCGCTTCATTTCCTTAGATCAGTAGAGAAAATATTTGGATGGACGTTACAAGGGAAGCATTCGTTCGGTAAGTACGAATGCTTTTCGAACGAAAGCTCATGTTCTCCAACTACTTGCAGCGCCGCTTCATGCATTTCGTCATTGGAAGACGACTGCGCCGCATTTTGCTCACTTGAAAATATCGGCATCCGGCAAGAAGTAGAAAACGAACGACTGGCAGAGGTTCCGAGCGCCCAATGTATAACCCGAAAGGGGCATCGCTACGAAGCTGGTCTACCTTGGACGTGCTAATTTGCTTCCAGACGATCTCAAGGTTTTGTGGAACTTTAGACTCGGCAGTTATGGCGTGGTAGCTGACGTGGAAAAGGCTTTTCTGCAAGTTTTGCTCAACGAAAACGATTGTGATACTCATCGCTTCATGTGGTTCGCTCCAGGGGCGCTTTCTCGTCAGTTGCTGCAGTATATGGACTACCGCATGACCAGAGTTACCTTTGGCGTAAATTGCAGCCCATTTTTGTTGACGGCCACCATACGAGAGCATTTAAATCATGAAGAAGCAAATTTTCCTTCAACATGTCACCTGTTGCGGAAATTTTTTTTAACATGGATGGTGAAGATGATGCAATTCGAGTAAGCCAGGAAGCTGTGAAGATCACGAGTAACGCATCAATGAACTTAGAAAATGGAAGTCGAATAGCAGTCGCGTACGAGAAGTATTGGGTACGGGGCATGCACCTGTAAATCAGAAGGTGCTTGGACTAAATTGGTTAGTGCTTGGCGATGAGATTGGGGTTGCCACGAATACGATGGAAGAAGTGATTAGGCGTTGTGGAACAATAAGAGGGTTGTATAGAGTACAATCGCGAGAGTTTCCGATTCTGGAGATCTACTAGCTGAATGGGAACAATGTGTGAAAAGCTTGTCACATCTCAACGAAGTTACTATACCGTGTTACGAGGGCCTGTACCTCGTCCAATAACAATAACAAAAAAAAACATAAAAGGAAAAGAAAAATTAAAAGAGGTACCTGAACCCAGATGATTTCTCCACCGATCCCACGATGGTATTTGTCGTCGTCGTCCTCTCGTTCTGTCCTACCGGTTCTTGTGCATCCTCGCACACGCGCATCCCATTGCACGGGTGGGGTTTTGATTGGTGTTTTGGGAATTTGGACCAAGCAATAACAAAAAAAAAAGGAAACAAATTCCAACATACCTGTTGTCTGTGGTACCTGCAGATATCATCCCTCCTAGAGGGATGATATCTGCACCCACCCCATTTCAAGGGTGGGTTTCCTTTTCATTTGAGGTTCAAAAATTCGAAATATATAAAAAAAAAATCTTCTACAAACAAAAAACAGCGATTTGCCTCGCAAAAAATTAGAAAATAAAAGAAATGTCAACAGTCAGCTGACATGAGGGAGGGAGATACACCCGTCTCTCTCTCGCAAGAATATTAATGGCGATCGGGAAATTATCTGTGGTTCAGGGCTAAGATAAAGAACACAGAATTCGTTTGTTCAATATTTTTATATCATATGTTTATATATTTTTTTTGTTGGTCAGAAATTTTGTTTGCGGGTTACGTGATTAGGGTCGTAGGTTATATTAGTTATGTTAGGTAAGTTAGTTAATAATACTGTGTGTCAGGTTATTGTGTTTATGTATATTATCATTCAGATTTTTTTTTTTGTTCAAAACGAAATCTTTGTAACCGACAATGACGAGACGTAGGACATTGGAAAGGGAAATTTCTCCTTCCAATGTTCCAAAGAAAATGAAAAAGGAAAAACAATACTCACAGCTGACAAAGACAACATATGACAAAGAAGAGGGAAAAGACTTACAAAGACAGGACAATGTAGAACCAAGAAAAGAAGGGGAAAAGTAGGACAATGGGAAACAGATAACCCAGCTTGATAGCAACGGGTAGAGCATCGACCCCAAGATCATTTTGTAAAGTCAAGTGTCGAACAGCTGGTCGCTACCGCTGATAGTGATTTTTTTTGCTGTATAAAAAAAAAAGAAAAAAGAAGTCAAGTATAGTGAGGCGGAGGCCCTCTGTAAAAAAACATTTTTTTTGTCAATTTATTTTCTAAGGTGAGTTTGGCATATAGGAAAGTAATTTTCAGCAGTAAAAAAAAAAAAAAAAACTTATTAATCAGATAGTTTTTTGTGTACGCAGCCAAATACTCAATATAAAGGTATGTAGGGCGAAGCATAGGAGTGCCTGTGGGCAAAATAATTAAACGAATTTAAAACCAATAGGCATTGAGAGTCGCTAGGTAGCGCAAGTCCCAGCGGAAATCTTGACGACTGCCGTTTCCCTGCTAGGACCGTTGTAAAGAAGATACCGGTGCAACCGGATAAGACCGGTGCAGGCGGCAATAGCGGTGGCGGTGGTCTGCAACAACGGCAGCGAGGGGTGCTCCCCCAAGAAAAATTCAACGCTTCCAGGAGGTGCTCCATGGGACACAGTGTCCAGTGAACGGTTTAGAGTGAATAAAAAAAGAAAAATTTAAAAGTTAAACTTAAAAATTTACGTTGAAGTAACTGCTACTCCTTCTGAGAAAAATTTAAAAAAAAAATCCATAGTGCGCATAGTGGAAGCTGAATAAAATTATTTGTTTTTTTAATTTTCAATGGATTTTTTTTTTAATTAATTTTAAATTTTGAAATTAAGTTAAGGTTAGAATAAGTGTTTTGTTGGATTTGTGTGAATTCTGCGAAGAACGAACAGTGCCTTAGGCGTTGCGTCTAACTCCGCAATAAAACAAAAAAAAAGTCTTTTGCAAGACTAATGTGCGGATAAATGTTTTTTCTTTTGGTGTGTGGATGGCCGGTCGGTCCGTCCTTCTATAGATGAACGGTGACAGAACAAGATGACTACGCACAATGACGACGTAACGTGACGACAAACGAACTTCTCCACGGCTGACTTAGGTCGTGACTGGAAAGCACGTTTAGGGGCCATCTCTCGCAATCATTGGCCAGAGAGATGGCAATTGGTTGTGTCACTAGACGCACAGGGTGGGCAGGCCAGCTTTTGCCACTTCCACCAGGCATACCTCGGGTGCCGGACGAACTCGTTTGGCAGGGAGAGAAAATGGGAAGGACAATTGACGCGGTAGGGAGTAGAGTTAGGTTAGGTTAAGATAGGTTAGTTTTAAGATTTAGCTGAAGTCGCTAGGTTAGTCTAGGTTTAGTTTAGGATAGATAGGGTATGTTCGTGGAGCCCTTCCCAATCTTTCTCCTGGCCACGGCCACAAGCTCTTGGATCTTCCTTTTGCTTACTTTCCTATCTTTCTGAAGTCCGTCTGAAGTCAAAGTAGAGTAGCTTTCTTCTCTCTTTTGTTTTTTTTTATAAAAATGGCACGAGATTTTGTGTTGTGAGCAGGTGGTGTGAAGTAAGGTGGACAAGAACCACCCCGTCCAACGAGCTGAGCCGAGCAACCGCGAGCGTGCAGGCGTCCTCCTTACTCGCACCGAAGACGCCTACGTGGCCAACACTAGCTCACAACAATGGCGCCCAACGGTATTTTTACCAACACTATCAGAAGCACGATTGCGACCCCAAGGGGACGATTTTCTTTTTCGAAAGTCATCGCCTTGGACTCATATCAATCAGCCTCATTCGCGATTAGTTTTTTTCATTTTTAAATATTTATTTTTTCTTTCCTGTCTTTTACATTCAAGGGCTGTAAATGCTCCTTGCTTAGTCATAGACTGACGACAGCTATCCAATCCTCAGGCTTTAAGCTAGTGGATCCTGTGAGGTAGTTGGAGGTCTGTGAATAAGCAAAGAGCGGGGCAACGTGGAAAGGCTGAATGCTAGCTGCTGTCCTAGAATGGTGACCTCTAGTCATATTCTTCGTGAGGCGCGAGCAGAAGCTGCGAAGCTTTGTCCGTGTTGGAGTTGATCTGGGAAATCCTGGCCAGCCTTCTATTGGGTATTACCTGATAGCAAGTATTGGTGAGGAAGGAAAGGATCGACTTTAGCACCTCGTTAAGTATCCGAGGCACCAGTCACCCGACGATACTGACATTACCCTAACGTGTACGGACAGACTTACAATACAGAATGGTTGCTGGAAAACCTGACCAAACCAACGCATGAACTCCTTTATACATATATTCAAGTTTTTTTTTTAGTTTTTGGAATTTTGGGATTTTTTTTTTCATTTTGTTTTTTTATTAGCATTTTTTTTTTCTATTGATTTACTCCTTTTTTTTGCCTTTTTTTATTTTTTTTTAATTTTTTTTATTATTTATTTTTTTTGTTCTGTATTTTTCTAGCTTTTCTTTGAATTTTTTTATTATTTTTTTTATTATAATGGAACTGTCGAATTCGCAGTAGGACTTAATGATAATTCCAATTGCTTTGAGTTTCAGTGTGTGTTGGAGTGCGATGTAATAAAGGCCTTGTCTAAAATCAAATCGAATGCTGTAGGTGTTGATGGTATACATTTAAAATTTATAAAGCGCATTCTGCCTTTAATATATTACACTCTTACACACATAATAAACGCATGTATCATGTGGTCAGAATTTCCAACTGCCTGGAAATATGCCAAAGTTGTCCCAGTGCCTAAAAATACTTCAAGAAGCCAACTAGAAGACTTCAGGCCTATTAGTATATTACAGTGTCTCTCCAAAGTATTGGAAATATTAATTAAAAACCAAATTGATGATCACATAATTTTGAATAAAATGTTATCTCCACATCAATCAGGCTTTAGAGCAAAACACAGTTGCACTACCGCAATTATTAAGATTTTAGACGATTTGAGAGAAGAGTTTGATAAGAATAATGTGTCCATTCTGTGTTTGTTGGATTTTCCAAAAGCTTTTGATTGCGTCAATCATAGTCGGTTAATAGGAAAATTAAAGCATCAATATAATTTTAGCGAAAAATCAGCTCTCCTCATGTTCAACTATTTGAACGGAAGGTACCAACAAGTCATCACCGACTGTGGAAACTCCCAATTTCTGGCTGTTCATTCTGGAGTACTGCAAGGATCTATTTTAGGTCCGCTTTTGTTCTCTCTTTTTATTAACGACATGCCTGATGTGTGCCTTGATGCGTCCGTTCACCTATACGCAGATGATGCCCAGGTGTATTTATCCAGACCAATTGGTTTAATAGAAGATTGCGTTGCAAGGCTAAATGAAGACTTAGAACGAATCTATACATGGTCCATCTTAAATAAATTATTCTTAAATCCAACTAAGTCCAAAGCAACAGTTATTTCAAAAAGTGTAATCGATAGTCTGTCTTTACAACCACTAAATCTTATGGGCCTGTTGATTCCTTTTGAAGATGAGATAAAAAATTTAGGCATTTATATCAACCGTACACTATCCTGCGAAACACATATTAATTATGTAGTAAAAAGGATCTATTGTGGTCTACGTCAACTCTACATCTCCTCTGCTTTTGTACCAATATCTACTAAGCTTAAACTCGCAAGAGCTCTTTTATTCCAATTATTAACTACTGTTCTGTAGTATTTAGTAACCTTGACGCATTATCTTTTAGAAAAATTGAGTTAGCATTTAATTCTGTCATTCGTTATGAATATGGCCTCCGCAAATATGACCACATTTCGAGATTTTCCCGTAAACTCACCGGTTGTACCCTTAGACAACACATTAAATAACAAATTGCACTTTCCTCTATAATATACACAAAACTCAGCAACCATATTATCTCTATGAAAAACTTAGCATATCTCAGTCACAACGCACCAGAAATTTGAATGTTAATTATTTTAACTATTTGAACAGTCAACGCTCATTTTTTGTTCACGCCATTAGACTTTGAAATTCTTTACCGATAAATATACGTCAATCTAATTCGCTTTTTAATTTTAAAAGTTCAATTCTCTCTTATGTGAATGACAATCAAAACAACAATATTTTCAATTAATTATTACTCTATCTTTCCAACGTATATATATATAATATTAACTTCTTTCGTCGACTCAACGTAAAATATTTTCTAACTAGATAGGATGAGTACGGACATACGAACAGCAGATGGAAACCACCAACGAATACTAGGACGATTTAAGACAGTAGTCTCCTGGGGTGGCAAGTCTCATGAATTAGAAATTTTCGTTGTGCCTAACTTACAGCAGGTCCTCCGAACATAATCAACGAACTCGACATCCCATCGCCGATGGAAGAACGGTCTCCAGTCCAGGCACTCTCACCAGCACAAGCCCAAGAACTGGAGAATCAAGCTGCTGTTTCCCTCTTGCGCGATGTCGGGACTGGGTAGAACCAGCCTCGAAGAACATATAATCGAGGTGGACGACGAGAAGATTCCCATCAAGCAGAGGCACTACCCAGTTTCACCTGCGATCCAGAAGCTCTTGTATGACGAGTTGGATAGGATGATCTCCCTAGGAGTAATAGAAGAGAGTAACAGTGCTTGGAGCTCCCCAGTGGTACTGGTGAGAAAACCCGGCAAAAACAGACTGTGCCTGGACTCAAGAAAGGTAAACGAAGTGACAAAGAAAGATGCTTACCTGCTTTCTCACATCGAAGGACTGCTGAGTAGGTTGCAGGACACCAGATTTATTTCAGGTATCGATCTGAAGGACGCATTCTGGCAGATTCCTTTGGAGTGCAAGTCAAGCGAGAAGACAGCGTTCACAGTCCCTGGGATGCCATTATACCAGTATACGGTTATGCCGTTCGGACTGTGTAATGCCGCCCAGAGAATGTGTAGGCTTATGGACAAGGTCATACCCTCTCGCCTGAAAGAGTATGTCTTTGTCTATCTCGATGACCTCTTGGTTTGCTCTCCAAATTTCGAGTTCCATGCCAGATTGCTGCAGGAAGTGGCCAAGTGTCTGAGGGAAGCGGGTTTGACCATCAATGTAGAGAAAAGCAAATTCTGTTACAAGGAGATCAAATACTTGGGATACATCGTCGGCGATGGTTGCCTACGATCTGACCCCGGCAAGGTTTCGGCGGTCGAGAATTTCCCGGTACCAAAGACTCCCAAGCTACTCCGTCGATTTCTAGGGATGACGGGCTGGTATAGGCGCTTTATTCCAAATTTTGCGTCTATGGCAGCCCCAATGACCGACTGTCTGAAGAAAGGCAAGACATTTGACATGACAGACGAAGCACTGACAGCCTTTCAAAAACTTAAGACGACTCTAGTGACAGCACCAATACTAACGAACCCGGACTTCACAAGACGATTTTAAATACAATGCGACGCATCAACATCTGATGTAGGGAGTGTGCTTTTCCAGATGGACACGGAGAACAACGAACGACCGATAGAATTCATGTCCCAGAAGCTCAATTCTGCCCAGCGGAACTATAGCGTAACGGAACTTGAATGCTATGCGGCCGTTCTGTCAGTGAAGAAGTTCAGGGCCTATGTGGAAGGATTGCCTTTCACTATTATAACCGATCATGCGAGTCTGAAGTGGCTAATGACCCAAAAGGATCTATCTGGCCGTCTGGCTAGATGGAGCCTAAAACTTCAAGGGTTTGACTTCCAGATCGAACATAGGAAATGTAGCCAAAACGTAGTCCCTGATACTCTCACATGTGTTCACATGGAAGGGCTCAATCCTGAGAATGTAATGCTGGAGGTTGACCTTAACTCGCCATACTTTTCCTCGGAGGAGTACGACGAATTGAGGAAGACAATAGACAAAAACAAAGACCGACTACCAGATGTATGCGTATCCGACGGATTCGTATACAAAAGAACAGACGTACGAACTGGCGACGCTATACAAGAAGACAGAGCGCGGAAACTCTGGATTCCGAAGGAGTTGCGTTGGAGCCTAGTGGAAGCTGCACACAATTCATCTGCAGGTCACGGGGGTATCCAGAAGACTCTGTCGAAATTTAGACAGATGTTCTTCTGGCCAGGCATGGCAACCGATGTCCAGACGTTAGTCAAAGCCTGCGAAATCTGCAAGTGCAGCAAACCCCTCAACACCGTTTCTCGACCGCCGATGGGACAACAGACAATTACGGAGCGACATTTTCAAAGACTGTACATTGACTTTCTAGGACCACACCCACGTACTAAGAACGGACACACACACATTTTTATAGTCCTAGATCATTTCTCTAAGTTTGTATTTTTAAAACCTATTAAGAAGGCAACGGCTGCTGAGGTAGTGAAATACCTAGAGGAAAGCGTGTTACATATCTTTGGCATACCGGAGTTTATCCATTCGGACAATGGTAAACAGTTCATCTCAGAACTGTTTGCCAGCTTTCTGGGAAAATACGGGGTCAAACATATTGGCACCGCAGTCTACTCTCCTCAAGCCAATGCGTCAGAGCGAGTTAACCGCTCCGCGCTGACGAAGATAAGATCGTACCTTAGCGGTGATCAGAAAACTTGGGACATCCACGTCAGCAACGCGGCTTTCTCGTTGAGGGGCGTAGTTCACGATGCGACTACGTTTGAA
Source organism: Pocota personata (assembly GCA_963082735.1). NCBI lineage: Eukaryota > Metazoa > Arthropoda > Insecta > Diptera > Syrphidae > Pocota > Pocota personata. The sequence goes on from OY720429.1 coordinate 148,631,065, forward strand.
CCCTACTACGCGGTATTTGGGACCCAAATGATTCAGCACGCGAGTTCTTACGAAGTCCTCCGCAAAATAGGTACGGTCAAAGATATGGACATGGAAATTATCGACAATAAGGACAAATTAGAGCTATTAAGGAGTAAAATATTTGACAATCTAAGGCTAGCACATTAAAAAGCAACCAAAACATACAACACGCGAAGTAGAGAAGTCAAGTATAGAGTAGGACAGATCGTGTATAGACGAAATTTCAAGCAAAGCAGTTTACCTGACAATTACAATGCTAAGCTAGGACCCAAGTTTTTAAAATCAATTATTTTGAAAGCAAACGGTAACTCCCTATATGAAATAGGTAACCTAAGAGGCGCTAAGGATTGCGCACCTAAGCAAGTGATATTAAACACCCCTGACGCACTCATGTATGCCGTTGCCGGATTAGCTGTGATATATACATATGAATGTATGTATTTATTTATGTCCTACAGATAGAGTATTTATTTATTTATTTATTTATTTATTTATTTAGTTATTTATTAGATAGTATGGATTTGTAGGTAGCATACGGGTACATCCACATACGCCCCTGTGATATAGAAGCTGTGATACAAAGATCTGTGATATAGGACATGCTTGCTAGCGAAAATATAAAGAAGTGCCCATCTCAGGGGGTAGGCCCTTGCCACACATTGGGCAATAAAAATAAACAAATAAAAGATAAATTAAAGCACTGAAGCAAACCAACATAAAGATAATGAACCAGGCCCCTTTTTTTCGTCGAGCCTGTTACGAGGGCCTGTACCTCGTCCAATGACAATAACAAAAAAAAAAAAAAATAGGAAAAGAAAAATTAAAAGAGGTACGTGAACCCAGATGATTTCTCCACCGATCCCACGATGGTATTTGTCGTCGTCGTAATCTCGTTCTGTCCTACCGGTTCTTGTGCATCCTCGCACACGCGCATCCCATTGCAGGGGTGGGGTTTTGATTGGTGTTTTGGGAATTTGGACCAAGTAATAACAAAAAAAAAAGGAAACAAATTCCAACATACCTGTTGTCTGTGGTACCTGCAGATATCATCCCTCCTAGAGTGGGTACTTTGGGTTTTTTGGGGTTATTTTGCTTCCTTGTGCACCTTTTGTGCATAAGAAGCGATCCACATACACCCACCCCATTTCAAGGGTGGGTTTCCTTCTCATTTAAGGTTCAAAAATTCGAAATATATAAAAAAAAAAATCTTCTACAAACAAAAAACAGCGATTTGCCTCGCAAAAAATTAGAAAAGAAGGGAGGGAGATACACCCGTCTCTCTCTCGCAAGAATATTAATGGTGATCGTGAAATTATCTGTGGTTCAGGACTAAGATAAAGAATATAGAATTCGTTTGTTCAATATTTTTGTATTGTATGTTTATATATTTTTTTTGTTGGTCAGAAATTTTGTTTGTGGGTTACGTGATTAGGGTCGTAGGTTATATTAGTTATGTTAGGTAAGTTAGTTAATAATACTGTGTGTCAGGTTAGTGTATTTATGTATATTATCATTCAGATTTTTTTTTGTTCAAAACGAAATCTTTGTAACCGACAATGACGAGACGTAGGACATTGGAAAGGGAAATTTCTCCTTCCAATGTTCCAAAGAAAAAGAAAAAGGAAAAAACAATACTCACAGCTGACAAAGACAACATATGACAAAGAAGGGAAAAGACTTACAATGGGAAACAGATAACCCAGCTTGATAGCAACGGGTAGAGCATCGACCCGAAGATCATTTTGTAAAGTCAAACGCTTCCAGGAGGTGCTCCGTGGGACACAGTGTCCAGTGAACGGTTTAGAGTGAATAAAAAAAGAAAAATTGAAAAGTTAAACTTAAAAATTTACGTTGAAGTAACTGCTACTCCTTCTGAGAAAAATTAAAAAAAAAAAAATCCATAGTGCGCATAGTGGAAGCTGAATAGAATTATTTGTTTTTGAATTTTCCCTGGATTTTTTTTTGAATTAAGTTTAAATTTTGAAATTAAGTTAAGGTTAGAATAAGTGTTTTGTTCGATTTGTGTGAATTCTGCGAAGAACGAACAGTGCCTTAGGCGTCGCGCTTAACTCCGCAATAAAAAATAAAAAAAGGAAAACCACATCCTTCATCGTGCTGCCGGCAGGACAACGGGGGACCTGGATAACAAAAAAAAAGAAAAAGAACCGTGAGTAACCCGTTTTGCTTTTTTTTACACCTTTGAAAGAGAAGTTGACTGAGTCATTCTTGGCAGAATAGGGCCTAGTTTTAGTTCCGATAATAGATAAGTTTTTTTTTTTTTTTTTTTTTTTATAATTTACACGTGTTAAAGGGGATATGAATACCCTTATAATAATTTTTAGAACACGTGCGTTTTTATGGAAAGGGGAAGAGACAGAGAGAAAGACAGAGTGGTGTAGTTTGAAACTCAGGTTGTATTAAGTTTCTGTAAACTCCAAGGGTGGATGTCCAGATAACTGGGGAGTATTTTGTGTGTTTTCGCTGTTATTGTCGTTGCTTATGATTCACAGTATTTTTTTCCATCCTCCTGATGTCATCATCACGATCAAGTTGCGTTTCAGCCATATGACCACCCTACTGCCAGTGTTATGCCTTCACAGTAGAGTTGACTTAGCTTTAGCAAGTGATCGACTTTTTTTTATTTATTTCATGCGAAATAAATAGATGGTTCTTGACTTCAGGATTCGAACCGTGAATCAACAGCGTGGCAAGCGATGATGTTACCACTACACCACGGCCACCCCTATTTATAATAAATAATATATTTGAATTTATAATACATAGTTTAGGGCTATGAGCCCACTACCAAAAATTTGAGTGGTTCTATTTTGCAAGACTAATGTGCGGATAAATGTTTTTTCTTTTGGTGTGTGGATGGCCGGTCGGTCCGTCCTTCTATAGATGAACGGTGACAGAACAGGATGACTACGAACAATGACGACGTAACGTGACGACAAACGAACTTCTCCACGGCTGACTTAGGTCGTGACTGGAAAGCACGTTTAGGGGCCATCTCTCGCAATCATTGGCCAGAGAGATGGCAATTGGTTGTGTCACTAGACACACAGGGTGGGCAAGCCAGCTTTTGCCACTTCCACCAGGCATACCTCGGGTGCCGGACGAACTCGTTTGGCAGGGAGAGAAAATGGGAAGGACAATTGACGCGGTAGGGAGTAGAGTTAGGTTAGGTTAAGATAGTTAGGGTTAGTTTTAGGATTTAGCTGAAGTCGCTAGGTTAGTCTTGGTTTAGTTTAGGATAGATAGGGTATGTTCGTGGAGCCCTTCCCAATCTTTCTCCTGGCCACGGGCACAAGCCCTTGGATCTTCCTTTGCTTCCTTTCCTATCTTTCTGAAGTCCGTTTGAAGTCAAAGTAGAGTAGCTTTCTTCTCTCTTTTGTTTGTTTTTATCAAAGCAGCAGGTGGTGTGAAGTAAGGTGGACAAGAACCACCCCGTCCGACGAGCTGAGCCGAGCGTGCCGCCGTCGCACCGAAGACGCCTCCGTGGTCAACCCTAGCTCATAACAACCGCGAGCAGCTCTGACATTTTGTGCGTCGGTTACAAAGGACGCCCACATTTTCGCTGATGCCAGCCTCAAGGCGTTTGGGGTCGTAGCCTACATTACAAGTGTCGATTCATCAGCAGAAAAGACACCTTCATTTCTATGCGCAAAGTGCATGGAAAATGGAAAAATGGACCATCCTGGCTGAAGAGTGGAGATTTTCCAGTTCAATATTCCAAGCAAGTGGACAATATTGCCTTGGTCGTAGAGACTGGGACCGAAGATGAGTTCCGACCATCATCACCTTTACTCCCGTATGAGAATGTGGGCACATGGAAACATCTCGTCCGAGTTACGGCTTATGTACAGCGTTTTGTCAAGGCCTGTCGTACAAAGAATGGATCGGCATCTAAGCATTTAAACCCAGAAAAAAACCGAGGCTGCAGAAAATGACTGGATCAGCTATACTCAGTCTATTCTTTCACTAAAGAAATTCGTTATTTACAGGAGGGGAAGCTAATATCGAAGACGTCAAAAATTGCGGAACTGCTTCCTTTTCTGGATGACAACGGGCTTTTAAGTCTTAAGGGTCGTCTTCAGTGCCTTGACGACTCCTCAGATATACGGCATCCCATAATATTACCAACAGAGTCCCATGCCACGAACCTCATTATAGACAACCAAGGGCGAATCCAGGGGGGTGGCACAGAGGCACCGGCCCCCCCAGACACGATTCAGATAAAACAGGCCAGTCGAAAAAACACTAGCAATTAGAATACTATGGGGTACACTCTTTACCTATTCGGCCTTTGTGCCCGTCCCAGAAATAAATCCTGAATCCGCCCTTGTAGACAACTATCATCAACGTACCCTGCATGGTAGGCCAAATATTGTGATGGCCCAACTGATAACAAGATTTTGGATAGAAACGAGTCAGGACATTTGTAATATACCGGAAGCTCTTTGGAAAACCATCTTCAGAGCCTTTTGGACCTTTGATGTCGATCGACTCAGATTGCTTAGGCCTTTCGATACCAGTGGCGTAGATTTTTCTGGTCTGCTTTACTCTTTGAATCAGACAACATGAACAAGGTCTACATTATGGTTTTTACTTGTGCAGCCGTTCAAGATGTTGGCGAGCTTATCAACAGATAGTTGCCTAACAGGTCTCATACGTTTCATCGCTCGGAAAGGAGTTCCGTCCGACATATACTCCAATAACACCAAGACGTTCCGGAGAGTCTCCTTTGAGTTAATGGGTGTAGGGTTTGAGGATACAGCGCTCCAATATTTCTTAGCGCATAGATCCATAAAATCGAAATTTTCAGTCGAACGAGCTCCTTGCTGGGGTGGATTTTGGGAGCGTCTCATCCGAACTATTAAAAAAGACCTAAAAGTAGTAATAGGAAAGTAAGCTTACTTCAGAGCAACTTAGATCTCTCTTAGTCGAGGCCGAAGTGGTGGTCAATTCGCGTCCCTTGACCCATGTAGGCAGCGACCCGTTGGAAGCAGAAAGTTTGACAGCGGCCCACTTTTTAGGTACTCAATACGGGCCTACGGTACCACTCAATGTACCCGATGATACTTATGGGATTCAAGTTTTATGGACACTTCGCCAGAAGTACACTAATAAACTGTGGAGGCTCTGGAGAATGGAGTACTTACAACTCCTTCGTTCATTTCATCACAACAAGGTATGTGCATCTTCCATATTTAAAAGACATGTCGTACTGGTGGCAGATTCTGCGAAGCCACGACTGAACTGGAAGTTGTTTACAATAGCGGATGTTTTCTCCAGTCGAGACGGTCATACAAGGGCCGGTGAGATATGTCATTCGAATTGGTTTAGGACTCGACGACCTATTCAATTGTTATACAACCTGAAATTTTCGCCGCCCGGAGGATGTTGAAAAATATAAATCAAACCCAAACCCAAGTGAGTACTCTCTCACTCCAATGTAACACTCACATACACACTTTCATTATCAACTTATATTAGTCTATTGTAACACTCAAACTGAATTGAATAAACAGTTGAAGTTTATATCTCGAGCGCTTCACTCGTTTCGATCTTTTCATTGATTTTATTGATTTTAGCCGGAGCTCTCTTTGTATATATTGTAATATGCGAGCTACGGCTCGAGTAGATAAAACAATATTCTGTGAAATTATTTCTTTATTTTCTAGTCTATAGAACAATTCAGGTTCACACTATACTATTCTTCGCAATTCTTTTCTTACAAGGTCTCTGTCCTCTCAAATCAGTTTATCTCCAAATCCAAACTAATTACTTCTTCTTGTTAACTCTCAACTTTCAATTTATCACAAAATTACAACTTCGCCCATTATCACTTTTCTAATCTCTTCGCCACGGTTTTAAAACTACTGCCCCCTTTCGATCGCCATCTGTCCTTATATAGCAGAAGTTTCTGATAGCCAGAAACTTCTAGCAAATTCTTCGACCACTCGAATGAAAATACACTTTGGAATGGGCTGGAGGAGCGTAGTTATTATTCTACATTATTGTAGCATCGTTTTAGGTGATGTTACACTGCCCCCCTCTTAGACGTGTTCGTCCCGAACAAGTGCATCCTCATTTCGGCCATTGTATCGACTCAGTCGGTCCACATGAACCACTTTCATTTTGGCCCTCGGTCCTCGCTGGATGCGGTAGACAACATCGTTGATGCGGGTTACTATTCTGTAGGGACCTTCCCAGTTCCGCTGTAATTTAGGTGGTTTCCCCTTTTGGCGATGGGGATTATACAGCCACACCAGATCTCCTTCCTGGAATCCTGACGTTGTTGCCTTGGCATCATACCTGGTCTTCATGCGGTCGCTCGTCATCTTAATCTGGCTTCTGGTCCTTTGGTGTATGTCCCTAAGCCTTTCCCTAAGGTCCGCCACGTACTCTTCTTCATTTCTGGACTCATTGGTAGGAGATCCAAATTTCACCTCACTGGGTAAACGAGCTATTCCACCAAATAAGATTTCGAACGGCGTATGTCGAGTAGTGCTATAGGCCATCAAAAACAAGGGAATCTGCCGGTCCCAATCCCGTTGGTAGTCACCTACGACCTTCGAGAGATGTTCGTCCAAAGTCCTATTGAAACGCTCCACCATACCGTCCGACTGTGGATGAAGCGGGGTTGTCCTTGTCTTTTTGATTCCGAGTAGTTGACACATCTCTTGGAAGATTCTTGACTCGAAGTTCCGCCCTTGGTCAGAATGCAATTCCAAGGGCACACCGAATCTGCTAACCCAATTGTAGACGATCTACTCCGCCACGGTTCTGGCTTCCTGGTTAGGGATCGGAAACGCTTCCGGCCACTTACTGAAGTAGTCCATCACTACGAGTATATACCGATTACCATTGTCGGTTTCCGGAAAGGGCCCTGCGATGTCAATGGCGATTCGTTCGAAAGGTGCTCCCACGTTGTATTGGTGCATCTTACCTCGAGTTTTGATTCTCGGACCCTTGCTAGCTGCACACACGTCGCATTTTCTGCACCAGTCTTCGATATCTTCCTTCGCTTTTAACCAATAAAAACGTTCTCGTACCTTTTCTAGCGTCTTATTCACTCCCAAGTGGCCTCCGGACGCCCCTCCATGCATCTCCTGTAACACCTCCTTGACCCTCGTCCGCGGTACGACAAGCTGCATTACAAACGACTTTCCGTCGGAGGATTCCCATTTTCTTCTCAGAACACCTTCTTGGACATGGAGGGAGTCACACTGCGAAAGATATGCCTTTAAGGTCGGGCTTCTGTGAGAGATGTCCTGATGATCCGGTTTCTCCATGTTCTCCTTCCATGCCAGAATCGGCTCGATATCCGGGTCTTCCTTCTGAGCGTTCCGGATCTCATCTACGCTCCAGCCGGCGATAGGTTCGGCTCTCATTCTTTGGACGGAAACCAGCTCCCGCTCTTCCTGACGCGCACAATGTTTACAATCCGTTCTGCATGGTCTCCGGAACAGTGCATCCGCATTAGAGTGGAGTTTTCCTTTACGATGCTGTATTTCGTAGTCGTAGATTTGCAGCCTTTCGATCCATCTTGCGACCTGACCCTCAGGACTCTTGAACTGTAATAGCCATTTTAAGGCTGCATGGTCTGTGCGAAGAACGAACTTTCTCCCATAAAGGTATTTGTGAAAATGCTTCGTAGCCAAGATCAAAGCTAGAAGTTCCCGCCTTGTCACGCAGTAGTTTCTTTCTGGCTTAGAGAGCACCTTGCTGAAGTACGCGACCACCTTCTCTTGGCCATCATGCACCTGGGAGAGTACGGCTCCTACCCCGACATTACTAGCATCTGTATCTACAATGAACGTTTCCCCGGGAGTGGGGTAAGTTAGTATCGGGGCATCGAGCCGTTGTTTAAGTGCCATGAAGCTCTTCTCGCACTCAATTGACCATTTGAATTGTTTTCCCTTTTCCGTCAACTGGTGCAGGCTCTTTGCGATCCCGGCAAAATCCTTCACGAACCGTCTGTAGTAGGTGGCTAGGCCCAGGAAGCTCCTTAGTTGGTGTTTATCCCTGGGGACTGGCCAGTTTTTCACCGCTTCGACCTTCTCTGGATCGGTTCTCACTCCTTTCGCTGAAATTATGTGCCCCAAGTACTTGACTTCCGCTCTAAACAGGGCGCACTTCTTGGGGTTGAGCTTCAGGTGGGCACTTCGAAGCCTTTGAAACACATCCCTTAGATTGTCTCGGTGTTGCGCAAACGTTTTTCCTACGACGATGACATCATCCAAGTATACCAAATGTGTTTTCCATGTTAACCCTTGCAGGACACATTCCATCAATCGCTCGAAAGTCGCCGGAGCATTGCACAGCCCGAATGGCATTACCGTGAATTTCCATAGCCTATTTCCTGCGGTGAAGGCGGTTTTCTCCCGGTCTTCTGGATGGATCTGTACCTGCCAGTAGCCACTCTTCAAGTGGAGAGTGGAAAACCATCGGACTCCTGATAGTGTGTCTAGCGTGTCGTCAATCCGTGGCAGAGGATAGCTGTCTTTCTTGGTGACGTAATTGAGCTGCCGATAGTCCACGCAGAACCGCGTGCTGCCATCTTTCTTCTTAACCAGCACAACCGGTGATGCCCACGGACTTTTGGAACTTTCAATCAGACCTTCTTTCTCCATTGCCGACACCATCTCTGCAACTTCTGTCTGCTTTGAAAATGGAAGGCGCCTAGCAGGTTGACGAATTGGTCTAGTATCACCAGTGTCTATTCGATGTTGTACCAGGTGTGTTCGGCCGTATTCTCCGTCCTGTGAGGCAAATACATCAGCGTACTCATTGATAAGATTCTCTGCCATAGTTCGCTGCTCCTGATTCAGCTCACTGGACTGGAGAATCGTCTCTCTCGTTTCCGCTGTCCAAGGTGATGGGAGAGGTTTTGGAGCATCATGTTCAGATATTGTTGCGACGGCAGTAATCGGCGTGCATTTTCCAGTCACCTCCCCTCGCCTTAGTTTGACAATGTGTGGTCTTGCGTTCAAAATTCTCACTGGAACCATGGTGTTCTTTGGTTCGACTAACGTCTTTCCCACGATGTACTCTTGAGAATTCTTCTCTGGGCCTGGTTCTACTATGTAGACTCGGTGGCTCCCAAGATCACATTCCAGCTTTGTCCAAATGATTGTCTCTGAAGACGGCGGCAAAACTTCGTCTTTGCTGATGACTGTCCTGAGAGTTACGGCATTCTCGTTTCCGTACACCATCGGAATCTCCACATTTCGATACCTCAGTACTTGCATCCCGATGTCCAAGATTACTTCATTTGCTTTCATGAAGTCTATTCCGATGATGCACTCGTCGCATATATCTGCCACCAGAAACGCATGGGAGAACGTCAGTACCGCCAGAGTAATCGTAAGACGAACTTCTCCAAACACCTTCGCCATTTCTCCTGTTGCAGTCTTCAGGCAGTAGCTGTTGGTGTTGTGCAGCCATGAGCTTCTGACAATATCTCTTCTTACAATGGAGGCGGTGGCACCTGTGTCGATGGTGGCTACGCACTTCTTCTTGTCGATTAGTGCCTCCACTGTCAGGCTCTTGTTACCCCGTTTGGTTTGCAAAACTTGAATGGAGGTCCTGGGGGCCTCGATTCCAGTAACCAACTTCTGCCCCGCGAAGTTGGTCCTTACGCATTTCCCGACTGCTGGTTTTGGGAAGTCTGACTGACAGGATGGATGTTATCACCGCCAGATGCTTCCTCTCTGCTTCTCCTACTTCCGCAATGTGGACAATTTCCTCGTCTAGGTGCACTTCTGCACTGCCGTTGTAGGTGTCCGGTTTGGTTGCAATTCCAGCAACGGATTTGACTTCCGCGAGCTTTGTCTTCATCCATGACGGCTGTTCTCTGGCATGAGCATTCCACGACAGACATTTCTCTGACACGGTGTATTCCCTGGTATGCTTGGTCCGCAGCCTTCATTGACAAAGCGAATGCCAATGCCTCGGGGAGTGTTCGTTTTTCAGCCATCCTTACAGCCATCCTTACAGCCATTTGCAGTTGTCTATCCTCAATGGCCTGAATAAAAGCTTCCACCGCCATTTCGTTGATAAGCTCCTCACCGGCTTTAGGGTATGAAAGATGGGCTAGTCGCTCTATATCGGCTTGCAACTGTTGGAGCGTTTCTCCCCTTTTCTGGAATCGACTACGCAGCTGAACCCTGTACACCTGCTGCATGTGTTCATCCCCAAACCGCATCTCGATAGCCTGAACCAGAGAGTCGTAGTTCTGCTGTTTATCTTCCGGGATTACAATAGAAACGTAAAGAACTCGAAATAAAATAGAGAGAAATGAACTGGTTGCTCGGAAAACACTCCCAACTCAGTACTGAGAACAAACTGCTTTTATACAAGCAAGTGCTAAAGCCGGTGTGGACTTACGGTATACAACTTTGGGGCTGTACCAAGAAAACAAACGCCAATATTTTACAAACTTTTCAAAATAAAGTGCTAAGAGAAATTGTCCACGCACCGTGGTATACTAGAAACGATGATATCCACAGGGATATCGGAATTCCGACAATCGAAGCTGAAATTAGAAGCTTCGCGAGAAAGCATAGAAACCGACTAATCGGACATGTCAACAATACAATCCTACAAATTCTGGATGAAAGCAATTTATTGCGCCGACTACAAAGGACGAAACCTTTCGACATGCAGGATCTTTCAGTGGAAAGTAACCTGCCAAACGTGTTATTTTTTCATGATAGAAAAATTGCTTGATAAGGTCGTTCTTAGTTGCAATATATAACAAATTAAATCGCAGGGTGGTTTTTTTTAGTCAGCAAGAATCTGACACTACTATGAGCACGCGCTTGCTATCCTCATAGTGTCTATGGAAGATTTTTTCACCAACCCTCGGGAAAAAAAAAAAAAAATCTTCCGGGATGGTCTGCAAGAGCTCCGCAGCTGGACCCCTCAGTGCAAGTGTGAGTGCAATAGACTTCTCTTCATCGTCCCAGCTATTGGTCAGCTTTGTTTCGCTAACCATAAGCACATCAGGGGTTTGGTCTTCAAGCAACTTAAACAATACGGCTCTTCGCTCGATCCTAATCACATTCACCGCAAGGATCTTCAAGGATTGCTCCTTCATGTTCGTACCCTTTACGACTGAAGGTGCGTTAAGCCCGGCAGAAGTGCGTAGATCTGGTCCACCCGCTTCGCCTGCTCCTGTACCTGACGTTGAAGCTGCTCCATCTGCCCTTGGATAGAGAGCAAGATGGTAAGCAAGTCAGATTGAGCCTCCGGTGCTCTAGGCGCTGGGGCCTGAGAAGCAACCTTCGGTCTTTTCTGTTCCGCGTTTCCCCGACCTGCCGCCATTTGGGCGTAGGTCACTTGGGGAGTCACGGATGGTGTTTGAATTGGAGCAGATGGACGTTTCACTACAACCTTCTCCTGCCGAACCAGATTTACTTTCTTAATATACTGGAACTTAGGACAACCCCGATAGTTTGCGGTGTGTCCCGAGTTCCTGCATAAAGCACACGAGAGCTGGCTCTTATCTGCCACTCCATCCTTACCCAGAGTGCATTCCTCTGCTTTGTGGTTCTTTCCACACTTAACACATCGAGGCTGCATTTCGCAGTTCGACGCGGCGTGACCGAACCTTTGGCAGCGAACACATTGTAAAATGTTTTCGCTTCTTCTTAATTTTTCCCATGCGACAACCTGGTAGTCTAGGACTTTAATACTCCTTAGACCATCCAGCTTGCTATTGGGTGAAAGCTGAACCAGGAAAAACGGCAATTTCCGCTTCTCCCTTTTTGCCTTAGCCGTGGTGAATGGCTTGACCCCTACGAATTCGAGCTCGTTGCACTCTTTCTCTTTAAGCAGCGCAAGGAGCGTCTCCGGATCAGTAGACGGGTCTATCCCCCTCAGCAGCATTGTTTGCCGCTTTTCCCCCTTCGGGGTGAAGGAGAAGAACTCCGTCGTCGTGTCCTTTAACAAATCTTTAATTTTTTTATACTGTTCCACTGTATTGCAGTGGATAGCGTGCCTGTCTTCATTTAAACGTTTAATAGAAAAATTGTTGCCTATGGCCGACTTACATAGTTTAATGGTGTCCATAAGCTCAATCTTGTACGTATTTATTGGCGGTACCCTCGCTTTTGTCGTCGTCTTCGATTGTTGTTGCTTCTGCTGCGGTTGCTGTTGTTTCTGCTGCTGCTGCTGTTGCTGCTGTTTCTGCTGCTGTTGTGTCTGCTGCTGCTGCTGCTGTTTCTGCTGCTGCTGCTGCGGTTGTTGCTGCTTTTTCTGCTGCTGCAGCGGTTTTTGCAGCGTTTTCTGCTGCTGTTGTTGTTGCTGCTTATTCTGCTGCTCTTGTTCTTGCTGCTGCTGCATTAGTTGTTGTTGCAGCTGGCCTTCTGGCTGCTTCTGTAGTTGTTGAGCGCGCTGGAGCTCTAGCTGCCGCTCCCTCGCTCTTCTCGCCATTTGTTTGGCTTTAATGGCAAGCACCCTCTCTTCTAGCTGTCTGATGCTGCTAGTCAGACTTTGAACTTCTTCATCTTCATCATCTGATTCGGAGGACGCCAGTACTCCGAAGCTATTCTTCTCATCTCCAACGTAGTGGCCTTCCCCACCGTCGGAGATGTACGCTAATTCGACAGAGTCATCGGACCTCTGTCGCTTTTTTTCTGCTGCTACTCTTGTTGTTGTGCTCGGCGCCCCTTCACTCACTCCACCGGGCAGCTGTTCAGTTGGAGCTGATGTGGAGGGACACTTTACAAGGTTGGGAGAAGGTTTTAACTTCCTTCTCCTTTTCCCTTTACTTGCGGTTGCCACTGTTGCTGAGTGGCCTGCCTGCACTGCATCGGATGATGCTGTCACCCCACCAGCTGGTCCCGCTATTGGGAGCGCGGACCGATCACTATCCATCACCTGATTCTTCTTGTCTACACACTCTTATTTAATTATTAAAAAAAAAAAAAAAAAAAGTTCAAATTTTTCCTGGCTGGGAATTGAACCCAGGACCTTGTGTTGACGGTTCACTACCATCGTTTCGTTTTCGTTTTTAGTGCATTTTTATTAATTCATTTATTAACTTACGTGCTAGACAAAACGCTTAAAACTAGCTTAACTAACTTAACTATTCTTATTCTAACTTACTGGCCCTATGCGGGCGCTCTAAGCTAATCCTAATACTTAAAACTATGTCTTTCGACGTAACGTACGTGAAAAATATTTATTTAATTCATTCTTTTAAATTTAAATAAGTGCTACTAAGAAAATTAAAGAAAAAACTTAGTAAATGAACGTTTTTTGTGTTCTTATAAATAAAACTTATAAACTACCTTAAAATAAATCTTAAAAAACTATCTTATTCTAAATTAACCTATCTTATTCTACCTTACGTATTCTATACGTAAAATTTTTTTTTTTTTTTTTTTTTTTTTTTTTTTTTTTTTTTTTTTTTATATCGAGTGCTGTTTTTTTTTATATTTTTTTTTTTATGTTTTTTATGTTTTTGTGCTTTTTTTTGTACTTTTTTTATCCAAGTGCTGTGGATATGAATTTTTAAATTTTTTTTTTTTTTTTTTTTTTTTTTTTTTTTTTTTTTTTTTTTTTTTTTTTTTATTACTTACACCTACCGAAACCTAAAAAACTACCTAAACCTAAACTATGTAAGTCGGCCATGGGCAAGAACAGCCAACTTTCAACTTCAAAAGGCTACCCTGGATTAGGAGGAAACGACGATGGAGTTTCCTCTCTTTCGGCAAGCCACCAGAAATGACCGTACTGACGTTGTACGTCCTCAATATCGCGACCCGATACCGCCCTACTAAACCGGAGACGCTCCACACTGCCGTGTGCAACGTCTCTGTCGTAGTTGAGTCGCCTATCCACAACTGTCCGAGCAACGTGGAAGATTAGCGGCACCGCCAATCTGTCCTGGATCAGACCTTTCTCATCAAAATAGAGGAACGCCTCTGGGGGAACAAAGCCGTTAAGGCGCACTCTCTCGTGATACTCGTAATTGGGGTAATAAGCCCCGGAGATCAGGTTGTTCGTCGAGCTCATTGCTCTTGCAATGTGCCTTCGAATCAGCTTGATAACGAAATTATCCACTCTTATCAGGTTAGCCCCGTTGTATAGGACCTCATTGGGATAGAATTTTATGTACTGGGACTCTGGTGTTCTGTACAAATGAAGGCAAGCCCGAAGGCAAGCCCTCTCAAACACCCGAATCTTTTCCAACAAGCTTGCTCCCACGTTGAACCACACGGGGCATCCATATACGAGCATGGGCCTAATGAGGGCCATGTAGCAGATTACCTTTACCCTTGCATCGAGTTGCTTGCTATAAAAAAGTCTCTTTGTAAGGGCAAAAGCACCTTTGGCTCTGGCCAGAGCAGCATCTATATGTTTGTTAAAATATAGATATTGGTCTAACCAGAGCCCCAGGTATCTGACTACACTTCGACTCGCAAGTGGCTGTCCGTGCGGTCCCACGATTGAGAACTTTCGCCAATTCTTTCTGGTATCCCTAGAGGCCCCAGACAACGGCGTCCTAAAAAGAATGGTTTCCGATTTCTGGAAGTTGATCTTCAACTTCCAGTCATCGCAATATCGCTGAATCTTATCGAAGTCACGTTGCAAGAGAATTGCAATGACCTCGATTTTTGGTCCTGATCTGTACGCGATCAAGTCGTCCGCGTACGCTATGGCATGGTGAAGTGATCCTATGAGATCGCTCGTGTAAATGTTGAAAAGGATCGGTGAATTAACCGCACCTTGTTGCAGACCGTTTTTAATTAGAAATGTTCCAGCAGAAGTCACATTGCCATTTTTGACGATGAACTGTCTACTGGTGAGCATGTTATAAAGTATGTACAGCAGTGGTTTGCTTATGCCCAGCCTGCTCAGCTTGTAGAAGAGTCCCTCTAACCATACGGTATCGAAGGCCTTCTCCAAGTCAATCAGGCAGGCTCCCGTGCATTGGTTCTTGCTTTTGTTCCATTGGATATCCGATACCAGTTTAGACGCGGCATGTATTGTATCATGCCCCGCCTTAAAACCGAATTGGTTATCCGGAATTATATTACTGTTCTCAGTCCACTTAAGCAGGGCTCTATTGATCACTTTCTCGAATACCTTGCTGATGTTCGGAAGGAGACTTATCGACCGGAGATTTGCCGGATTGGAAGTGTCCTTACCCCTTTTGGGGATGGGTTGTATCAGTGCTGTTTTCCAATGCGCTGGATAATGTGCATTATTCAGTGCATTGTTAAACAGAGTGGTGTAAATGTCCACCACTTCTAGAGGGAGATGTCGAAGCACAATGTTCGACACTCCATCGATTCCTACAGATTTCTTCCTCCTCAATGAGTCGAAGATCGCTTGGAGCTCCACCTTCGATATGTACGGGGGATGTACCCTTTCATCGGCGATGACATTATTTGCCATGTTATCGTCATTGAACTCGGTAAAACCTATGTTCTCGGATCGCCAGTGCTCTATATCATTTCGAAGGTAGAAGTTGTGCACAAGGACGCGATTTTCCAGGTCGTGGTTCGGGCAAATGGTATCATTCACCTTGTACACTTCCTGGAAAGTCGCTCCTATAGCCCCTACCTTCTCCTGCGGATCTTCGATCACAAAGAAGTTGTCATCCTCTACTGCATTATCTGGATCTATACCTGCTGTTATTAGTATTTGTCCATTGTTCGTCGTTCGGGGGATCTTAAGACACGGAAGGTCGTTTTGATTGTTCCTCCGAAATATTTTATTTATCTGCGGGAACATACTCGGATTGTTGGACTTTACAGCCCGAATTTTGTTGTTCCAATGCAGATTTACAGAAAGTCTGTAATTTTCTCTAATTAATTTCTGGAGGTTTTTAATCAACGACTTCAGCGTCCTAACCTCCGAGTTTTGTCTGTCAGTAAACTGTCTGTACAAGGTTTTTAGTCTCGACAGCAGTCTACTTTTGTGTTGGTGTAGTGCGTCAATTGTTGCATTACGGAATATGTCTGCGTTGTCAGTATGTTGATACCGAGGTATCGTATTGTCCATAGTTCGTTTAATTGTCTCGTCCATTTGTTTTAGGTACCAGTCAATCTCCTCGTTTGACAGATTCCTATTGGACGGTGGGTAGAGCGAATTCGAGGATAGTGCTCTTGTTAAAGTTCTTGAGAAGCGAGTCCAACGCGTCCTACTATAATTGTAGGAGTACGTTTGGACAAACTCCTCCAACTCCGCAATTTCGTTGGGAATCGTTATTACGGCACTGAGTCCGCAATGGTCGCTGTCATACACAAAAGTGTGCAGGCAGTTTATAGTTTGTCGGTCCATGTCGGTCAGTTGTAACCGTACGTCGAACAGCATAAGATCCAGATAGGAGCCGCTTCTAGGAAACGACGGACTATCTGTAGCTTTCAAATCGAGTTTATACTCGACACTGTGCCGACCCCACCAATTGAATAGTAGGTTCCCTCTAGGATTTGGTGTGTTATTTCCCCAATCTCTATGTTTGGCATTGAGATCTCCGGCCATGATGAAATAATTCTCCTCCGACTCCAGCCTTAGGAATCGAAAAAGTGTCTCGAGCTCTGAAATAAATAAAGTAGATTGAGTAGCTTCAGGTGCATAGAGTGCGACCAAGTACATCCTCTTTCCACTACGGAGAGGGATGCACACGATACATGCTTCCAGCTCCTGGAACCTTCGCACTTCACCGCTGTACATAACTTTAAATTGCAGTTGTTTGCGTATGAAGATCGCAACACCTCCTCCTTGTGTGGAGTTGGGTCGGTCTCTTCTGACAATATTGTATTTATTGTGCCCCAATTTGTGCTTCTGGGATAGCTTTGTTTCGCTAACCATAAGCACATCAGGGGTTTGGTCTTCAAGCAACTTAAACAATACGGCTCTTCGCTCGATCCTAATCAGTGAATTCACATTCACCGCAAGGATCTTCAAGGATTGCTTCTCCATGTTCGTACCCATTACGACTGAAGGTGCGTTAAGCCCGGCAGAAGTGCGTAGATCTGGTCCACCCGCTTCGCCTGCTCCTGTACCTGACGTTGAAGCTGCTCCATCTGCCCTTGGATAGAGAGCAAGATGGCCAGCAAGTCATTTTGAGCCTCCGGTGCTCTAGGCGCTGGGGCCTGAGAAGTAACCTTCGGTCTTTTCTGTTCCGCGTTTCCCCGACCTGCCGCCATTTGGGCGTAGGTCACTTGGGGAGTCACGGATGGTGTTTGAATTGGAGCAGGTGGACGTTTCACTACGACCTTCTCCTGGCGAACTAAATTTACTTTCTTAATGTACTGGAACTTAGGACAACCCCGATAGTTTGCGGTGTGTCCCGAGTTCCTGCATAAAGCACACGAGAGCTGGCTCTTATCTGCAACTCCATCCTTACCTAGAGTGCATTCCTCTGCTTTGTGGTTCTTTCCACACTTAACACATCGAGGCTGCATTTCGCAGTTCGACGCGGCGTGACCGAACCTTTGGCAGCGAACACATTGTAAAATGTTTTCGCTCCTTCTTAATTTTTCCCAGGCGACAACCTGGTAGTCTAGGACTTTAATACTCCTTAGACCATCCAACTTGCTATTGGGTGAAAGTTGAACCAGGAAGAACGGCAGTTTCCGCTTCTCCCTTTTTGCCTTAGCTGTGGTGAATGGCTTGACCCCTACGAATTCGAGCTCGTTGCACTCTTTCTCTTTAAGCAGCGCAAGGAGCGTCTCCGGATCAGTAGACGGGTCTATCCCCCTCAGCAGCATTGTTTGTCGCTTTTCCCCCTTCGGGGTGAAGGAGAAGAACTCCGTCGTCGTGTCCCTAAGTAACTGCTTAATTTTTTTATAATCTTCCACTGTATTACAGTGGATAGCATGCCTATTTTCATTTAATCTTTTAATATTGAAATTTTTGCCTATGGCCGACTTACATAGTTCGATGGTATCCTTCAACTCCACCTTGTAGGTATTTATTGGCGGTACCCTCGCTTTTGCCGTCGTCTTCGGTTGCTGTTGGTTCTGCTGCGGTTTCTGTTGCTGTTGTTTCTGCTGCTGTTGTTTCTGCTGCTGCTGTTGTTTCTGCTGCTGTTGTTTCTGCTGCTGCTGCTGCTGCTGCTGCGGTTGCAGTTGAGATTCTTGCAGCGTTTTCTGCTGCTGTAGTAGTTGCTGCTGTTTTTTCAGCTGTTGTTGTTGCTGCTGCTTCGGCTGCAGCATTTGCGGCTGTATTGCTGGTTGCCGCTGGTTTTCTGGCGGCTGCTGCTGTAGTAGTTGTTGTTGTTGAGCGCGCTGTAGCTCTAGCTGCCGCTCCCTCTCTCGCCTGGCCATTTGTTTGGCCTTTATGGCACGCACCCTCTGTTCGAGCTGCCTGATGCTGCTAGTCAGACTCTCGACCTCTTCATCCTCGTCATCTGATTCGGAGGACGCCAGTACTCCGAAGCTATTTTTCTCATCTCCAACGTAGTGGCCTTCCCCACCGTCGGAGACGTACGCTAACTCGACAGAGTCATCGGACCTCTGTCGTTTTTTTTCTGCTGCTACTGTCGTTGTTGTGCACGGCGCCCCTTCACTCACTCCACCGGGCAGCTGTTCAGTTGGAGCTGATGTGGAGGGACGCTTTACAAGGTTGGGAGAAGGTTTTAACTTCCTTCTCCTTTTCCCCTTACTTGCGGTTGCCACTGTTGCTGAGTGGCCTGCCTGCATTGCATCGGATGATGCTGTCACCCCACCAGCTGGTCCCGCTAATGGGAGCGCGGACCGCTCACTCTCCATCGCCTGATATTTGTTTCTGTTTATTTGGTTTTCACTTATTTTTGTTAAATGAAAAAAAAAGTCCACAATTTAATATTTCCCAGTCCGGGATTGAACCGAGGTCCCTGGGTTGCCGGTTCACCACCACCACCTCTAGGCTAATTCGCCACTTGAAATAACACTGTCTAATACTGCACTTCAAATCAACCCGATTTTAAATGAGAAGCCGAAACACGTGTATTCACTCTGAAAGTCTGTGAACGACTGACGGTTCACTACCACTGCCACTAGGCTAACTCGTCACTTGAAGAAATACTGTCTAACCTTGTACTTTAGAACACTATTATTTTAAATTAAATGCCGAAACACGTGTGTACTCTAAGAAAGCCTGTGAACGACTGACGGTTCACTACTACTGCCACTAGGCTAACTCGTCACTTGAAGAAATACTGTCTAACCTTGTAGTTTAGAACACTATTATTTTAAATTAAAAGCCGAAACACGTGTGTACTCTAAGAAAGTCTGTGAACGACTGCCTAAGAGCGTCGTGGCGTCAGTCGTTCACAGACTTTCTAAGAGTGTGCACGTGTTTCGGCTTTTAATTGAAAACAATAGTGTTCTCTAGTACAAAATTAGACAGTGTTTCTTCAAGTGGCGAGTTAGCCTAATAGAAGTGGTAGTGAACCGTCAGTCGTTCACAGACTTTCAAAGTGCGAAGACGTGTTTCGGCTTTTCGTTTAAAATTATTGTGTTTTAAAGGAGAGAATTAGACAGTCCAATTTCAAGTGTCGAGTTGGCCTATAGGTAGTGGTGGTGTGCTACCAAACCAGTGGACCCTGGTTCAATCCCGGGCTGGGTAAAATTAAATTCTGTACTTTTTTTTTCATTTGTACACCATAAGTGAAAATAAAGTAGATAAAAAAAAAGTGTTAGCGATGGAGAGTGAGCGGTCCGCGCTCCCAGTAGCGGGACCAGTTGGTGGAGTTACAGCATCAGCCGATGCAGTTCAATCAGGCCACCCAACAACAGTGGCTACCGAGAGTGTGGGGAAAAGAAGAAGAAAGCTGAAACCTTCTCCCAACTTAGTTAAGCGTCCCTCCAAATCAGCTACAGTTGAACAGCTGCCAAGTGGAGCGAGGGAAGGGGCGCCGGGTACAGCAACAGCAGCAGCAGCAGATAAAAAGCGGCAGAGGTCGGATGACTCTGTGAAAGTAACTTATATGTCCGACGGTGGTGAAGGCCGCTACGTGGGAGACGACAATAACAGTTTCGCAGTTCTCGCAGCTTCCGAGTCCGACGATGAAGACGAGGAAGTTGAAAAAATAAACAGCAGCATAAATAAACTGCAACAGAGGGTGCGTGAAATAAAGGCCAAGCAAATGGCCAGAAGGGAAAGGGAGCGGCAGCTACAGCTAGAGCGCGCTCAACAACAACAACAACAACTACAGCAGGAGAGGCCAGAAAGCCAGCGGCAACTACAGCAGCAGAAGCAGCAGCAGCAACTACAGCTGAAGAATAAGCAGCAACAACAACAGCAGCAGAAAACGCTGCAATCAAAAGAACAAAAACCGCAGTAGCAGCAGCAACAGCAGCAGAAAACGCAGCAACTACAGCAAAAAGAGCAGCAGCAGCAAAAACAGCAGCAGCAGAAACATCAGCAACAACCGCAGCAGAACCAACAGCAACCGCAGACGACGACAAAAGCGAGGGTACCGCCAATAAACACGTACAAAATTGAGCTTATGGACACCATTAAACTATGTAAGTCGGCCATAGGCAACAATTTTTCTATTAAACGTTTAAATGAAAACAGGCACGCTATCCACTGCAATACAGTGGAGCAATATAAAAAAATTAAAGATTTGTTAAAGGACACGACGACGGAGTTCTTCTCCTTCACCCCGAAGGGGGAAAAGCGGCAAACAATGCTGCTGAGGGGGATAGACCCGTCTACTGATCCGGAGACGCTCCTTGCGCTGCTTAAAGAGAAAGAGTGCAACGAGCTTGAATTCGTAGGGGTCAAGCCATTCACCACAGCTAAGGCAAAAAGGGAGAAGCGGAAATTGCCGTTTTTCCTGGTTCAGCTTTCACCCAATAGCAAGCTGGATGGTCTAAGGAGTATTAAAGTAATAGACTACCAGGTTGTCGCATGGGAAAAATTAAGAAGGAGCGAAAACATTTTACAATGTGTTCGCTGCCAAAGGTTCGGTCACGCCGCGTCGAACTGCGAAATGCAGCCTCGATGTGTTAAGTGTGGAAAGAACCACAAAGCAGAGGAATGCACTCTGGGTAAGGATGGAGTGGCAGATAAGAGCCAGCTCTCGTGTGCTTTATGCAGGAACTCGGGACACACCGCAAACTATCGGGGTTGTCCTAAGTTCCAGTATATTAAGAAAGTAAATCTGGTTCGGCAGGAGAAGGTTGTAGTGAAACGTCCATCTGCTCCAATTCAAACACAATCCGTGACTCCCCAAGTGACCTACGCCCAAATGGCGGCAGGTCGAGGAAACGCGGAACAGAAAAGACCGAAGGTTGCTTCTCAGGCCCCAGCGCCTAGAGCACCGGAGGCTCAATCTGACTTGCTTACCATCTTGCTCTCTATCCAAGGGCAGATGGAGCAGCTTCAACGTCAGGTACAGGAGCGGGCGAAGCGGGTGGACCAGATCTACGCACTTCTGCCGGGCTTAACGCACCTTCAGTCGTAATGGGTACGAACATGGAGGAGCAATCCTTGAAGATCCTTGCGGTGAATGTGAATTCACTGATTAGGATCGAGCGAAGAGCCGTATTGTTTAAGTTGCTTGAAGACCAAACCCCTGATGTGCTTATGGTTATCGAAACAAAGCTATCCCAGAAGCACAAATTGGGACACAATAAATACAGTATTGTCAGAAGAGACCGACCCAACTCTACACAAGGAGGAGGTGTTGCGATCTTCATACGCAAACAATTGCAATTTAAAGTAATGTACAGCTGTGAAGTGCGAAGGTTCCAGGAGCTGGAAGCGTGCATCGTGTGCATCCCTCTCCGTAGTGGAAAGAGGATGTACTTGGTCGCACTCTATGCACCTGAAGCTACTCAATCTACTTTATTTATCTCAGAGCTCGAGACACTTTTTCGATTCCTAAGGCTGGAGTCGGAGGAGAATTATTTCATCATGGCCGGAGATCTCAATGCCAAACATAGAGATTGGGGAAACAACACACCTAATCCTAGAGGGAACTTACTATTCAATTGGTGGGGTCGGCACAGTGTCGAGTATAAACTCGATTTGAAAGCAACAGATAGTCCGTAGTTTCCTAGAAGTGGCTCTTATCTGGATCTTATGCTGTTCGACGTACGGTTACAACTGACCGACATGGACCGACAAACCATAAACTGCCTGCACACATTTGTGTATGACAGTGACCATTGCGGACTCAGTGCCGTAATAACGATTCCCAACGAAATTGCGGAGTTGGAGGAGTTTGTCCAAACGTACCCCTACAATTATAGTAGGACGCGTTGGACTCGCTTCTCCAGAACTTTAACAAGAGCACTCTCCTCGAACTCGCTCTACCCACCGTCCAATAGGAATCTGTCAAACGAGGAGATTGACTGGTACCTAGAACAAATGGACGAGACAATTAAACGAACTATGGATAATACGATACCTCGGTATCAACATACTGACAACGCAGACATATTCCGCAATGCAACAATTGACGCACTACACCAACACAAAAGTAGACTGCTGTCGAGACTAAAAACCTTGTACAGACAGTTTACTGACAGACAGAACTCGGAGGTTAGGACACTGAAGTCGTTGATTAAAAACCTCCAGAAGTTAATTAGAGAAAATTACAGACTTTCTGTAAATTTGCATTGGAACAATAAAATTCGGGCTGTAAAATCCAACAACCCGAGTATGTTCCCGCAAATAAATAAAATATTTCGGAGGAATAATCAAAACGACCTTCCGTGTCTTAAGATCCCCCGAACGACGAACAATGGACGAATACTTATAACAGCAGGTATAGATCCAGATAACGCAGTAGAGGATGTCAACTTCTTTGTGATCGAAAATCCGCAGGAGAAGGTAGAGGCTATAGGAGCGACTTTCCAGGAAGTGTACAAGGTGAATGATACCATTTGCCCGAACCACGACCTGGAAAATCGCGTCCTACCTTCGAAATGATATAGAGCACTGGCGATCCGAGAACATAGGTTTTACCGAGTTCAATGACGATAACATGGCAAATAATGTCATAGCCGATGAAAGGGTACATCCCCCGTACATATCGAAGGTGGAGCTCCAAGCGATCTTCGACTCATTGAGGAGGAAGAAATCTGTAGGAATCGATGGAGTGTCGAACATTGTGCTTCGACATCTCCCTCTAGAAGCGGTGGACATTTACACCACTCTGTTTAACAATGCGCTGAATAATGCACATTATCCAGCGCATTGGAAAACAGCAGTGATACAACCCATACCCAAACGGGGTAAGGACACTTCCAATCCGGCAAATCTCCGGTCGATAAGTCTCCTTCCGAACATCAGCAAGGTATTCGAGAAAGTGATCAATAGAGCCTTGCTTAAGTGGACTGAGAACAGTAATATAATTCCGGATAACCAATTCGGTTTTAAGGCGGGGCATGATACAATACATGCCGCGTCTAAACTGGTTTCGGATATCCAATGGAACAAAAGCAAGAACCAATGCACGGGTGCCTGCCTGATTGACTTGGAGAAGGCCTTCGACACCGTATGGTTAGAGGGACTCTTCTACAAGCTGAGCATGCTGGGCATAAGCAAACCACTGCTGTACATACTTTATAACATGCTCACCAGTAGGCAGTTCATCGTCAAAAATGGCAATGTGACTTCTACTGGAACATTTCTAATTAAAAATGGTCTGCAACAAGGTGCGGTTAATTCACCGATCCTTTTCAACATTTACACAAGCGATCTCATAGGATCACTACACCATGCCATAGCGTACGCAGACGACTTGATCGCGTACAGATCAGGACCAAAAATCGAGGTCATTGCAATTCTCTTGCAACGTGACTTCGATAAGATTCAGCGATATTGCGATGACTGGAAGTTGAAGATCAACTTCCAGAAATCGGAAACCATTCTTTTTAGGACGCCGTTGTCTGGGGCCTCTAGGGATACCAGAAAGAATTGGCGAAAGTTCTCAATAGTTGGACCGCACGGACAGCCACTTGCGAGTCGAAGTGTAGTCAGATACCTGGGGCTCTGGTTAGACCAATATCTATATTTTAACAAACATATAGATGCTGCTCTGGCCAGAGCCAAAGGCGCTTTTGCCCTTACAAAGAGACTTTTTTATAGCAAGCAACTCGATGCAAGGGTAAAGGTAATCTGCTACATGGCCCTCATCCGGCCCATGCTCGTATATGGATGTCCCGTGTGGTTCAACGTGGGAGCAAGCTTGTTGGAAAAGATTCGGGTGTTTGAGAGGGCTTGCCTTCGGGCTTGCCTTCATTTATACAGAACACCGGAGTCCCAGTACATAAAATTCTATCCCAATGAGGTCCTATACAACAGGGCTAATCTAATAAGAGTGGATAATTTCGTTATCAAGCTGATTCGAAGGCACATTGCAAGAGCAATGAGCTCGACGAACAACCTGATCTTCGGGGCTTATTACCCCAATTCCGAGTATCATGAGAGAGTGCGCCTTAACGGCTTTGTTCCCCCAGAGGCGTTCCTCTATTTTGATAAGAAAGGTCTGATCCAGGACAGATTGGCAGTGCCGCTAATCTTCCACGTTGCTCGGACAGCTGTGGATAGGCGACTCAACTACGACAGAGACGTTGCACACGGCAGTGAGGAGCGTCTCCGGTTTAGTAGGGCGGTATCGGGTCGCGATGTTGATGACGTACAACGTCAGTACGGTCATTTCTGGTGGCTGGCCGAAAGAGAGGAAACTCCTTCGTCGTTTCCTCCTAATCCAGGGTAGCCTGTTTGATGTTGAAAGTTGGCTGTTCTTGCCCATGGCCGACTTACATAGTTTAGGTTTAGGTAGTTTTTTAGGTTTAGGTAGGTGTAAGTAGTGAATAATAAAAAAAAAATAAAAAAAAAAAATATAAATATATCCACAGCACTTGGATGAAAAAAAATACAAAAAAAAAACACAAAAAACACAAAAAACATAAAAAAAAAATTATAAAAAAACAGCACTCGACAAAAAAAAAAAAAAAATTTAAAAAAAAAAAAAACAAAAAAAATTTACGTATAGAATACGTAAGGTAGAATAAGATAGGCTAATTTAGAATAAGATAGTTTTAAGATTTATTTTAAGGTAGTTTATAAGTTTTATTTATAAGAATACAAAAAAAATGTTCAGACACTAAGTTTTTGACCACTTTTCTTAGTTTAAATTTTAAAAGAACGAATAAATAAACAAGTTTCATGTTCGTTACGTCGAAAGACATAGTTTTAAGTGTTAGGTTTAGCTTAGAGCGCCCGCATAGGGCCAGTAAGTTAGAATAAGAATAGTTAAGTTAGTTAAGCTAGTTTTAAGCGTTTTGTCTAGCATGTAAGTTATAATGAATTACTCAATAAAAAAATGCATTAAAAATGAAAATGAAAAAAAAAATGGTAGTGAACCGTCAACCCGGGGGCTTGGGTTCAATCCCCCGCCAGGAAAAATTTCAATTTGGACTTTTTTTTTTTTAAATTAAATACAATAGTGGACACAAAACAAATAACAATCAGGCGATGGAAAGTGAGCGGTCCGCGCTCCCATTAGCGGGAACTGCTGATAACAAAGCATCAGCCGATGAGTCAGCCAAAACAGGCCACCCAGTAACAGTGGCTGCAGATGGTACATCTAAGCGGAGAAGGAAATTGAAACCATCTCCCAATTTGGTAAAGCGCCCCTCCACATCAGCTTCAGCTGTACAGCTGCCAGGTGGAGTGAGGGAAGGGGCGCCGACCACAGCAACAGCAGTAGCAGCAGAGAAGAAGCGGCAGAGGTCGGATGACTCTGTTGAAGTAACGTATATGTCCGACGGTGGTGAAGGCCGCTACGTAGGCGATGACAACAACAGTTTCGCTGTTCTCGCAGCTTCCGAGTCTGACGATGAAGACGAGGAAATTGAAAACATATACAGCAGCATCAATAAACTGCAACAGAGGGTGCGTGAAATAAAGGCCAAGCAAATGGCCAGGAGGGAAAGGGAGCGGCAGCTAGAGCTAGAGCGCGCTCAACAAGAACAACAACAACTACATCAGCAGAGGCCAGAAAGCCAGCGGCAAAAACAGCAGCAGAAGCAGCAGCAGCAACAACAGCTGAAGAACAAGCAGCAACAACAACAGCAGCAGAAAACGCTGCAATTAAAAGAACAAAAACCGCAGCAGCAGCAGAAAACGCAGCAACTACAGCAGAAAGAACAGCAGCAGCAGCAACAGCAGCAGAAACAACAGCAAAAACAACCACAGCAGAAGCAACAGCAAAAGATGACCATTACAAAAACGAGGGTGCCGCCAATTAACACATATAAAATTGAGCTGAAGGATACCATCGAACTATGTAAGTCGGCCATAGGCAAAAATTTTAATATTAAAAGATTAAATGAAAATAGACATGCTATCCACTGTAATACAGTGCAAGATTATAAAAAAATTAAAGAATTACTTAGGGATACGACGACGGAGTTCTTCTCCTTCACCCCGAAGGGGGAAAAGCGGCAAACAATGCTGCTGAGGGGGATAGACCCGTCTACTGATCCGGAGATGCTCCTTGCGCTGCTTAAAGAGAAAGAGTGCAACGAGCTCGAATTTGTAGGGGTCAAGCCATTCACCACAGCTAAGGCAAAAAGGGAGAAGCGGAAATTGCCGTTTTTCCTGGTTCAGCTTTCACCCAATAGCAAGCTGGATGGTCTAAGGAGTATTAAAGTAATAGACTACCAGGTTGTCGCATGGGAAAAATTAAGAAGGAGCGAAAACATTTTACAATGTGTTCGCTGCCAAAGGTTCGGTCACGCCGCGTCGAACTGCGAAATGCAGCCTCGATGTGTCAAGTGTGGAAAGAACCACAAAGCAGAGGAATGCACTCTAGGTAAGGATGGAGTTGCAGATAAGAGCCAGCTCTCGTGTGCTTTATGCAGGAACTCGGGACACACCGCAAACTATCGGGGTTGTCCTAAGTTCCAGTACATTAAGAAAGTAAATCTAGTTCGCCAGGAGAAGGTCGTAGTGAAACGTCCACCTGCTCCAATTCAAACACAATCCGTGACTCCCCAAGTGACCTACGCCCAAATGGCGGCAGGTCGGGGAAACGCGGAACAGAAAAGACCGAAGGTTGCTTCTCAGGCCCCAGCGCCTAGAGCACCGGAGGCTCAAAATGACTTGCTGGCCATCTTGCTCTCTATCCAAGGGCAGTTGGAGCAGCTTCAACGTCAGGTACAGGAGCAGGCGAAGCGGGTGGACCAGATCTACGCACTTCTGCCGGGCTTAACGCATATTCAGTCGTAATGGGTACGAACATGGAGGAGCAATCCTTGAAGATCCTTGCGGTGAATGTGAATTCACTGATTAGGATCGAGCGAAGAGCCGTATTGTTTAACTTGCTTG
This sequence comes from Pocota personata, assembly GCA_963082735.1. Lineage (NCBI taxonomy): Eukaryota > Metazoa > Arthropoda > Insecta > Diptera > Syrphidae > Pocota > Pocota personata. Next base: position 148,658,395 of record OY720429.1, read on the forward strand.
AAGACCAAACCCCTGATGTGCTTATGGTTAGCGAAACAAAGCTATCCCAGAAGCACAAATTGGGGCACAATAAATACAATATTCTCAGAAGAGACCGACCCAACTCCACACAAGGAGGAGGTGTTGCGATCTTCATACGCAAACAATTGCAATTTAAAGTTATGTACAGCGGTGAAGTGCGAAAGTTCCAGGAGCTGGAAGCGTGTATCGTGTGCATCCCTCTCCGTAGTGGAAAGAGGATGTACTTGGTCGCACTCTATGCACCTGAAATTACTCAATCTACTTTATTTATTTCAGAGCTCGAGACACTTTTTCGATTCCTAAGGCTGGAGTCGGAGGAGAATTATTTCATCATGGCCGGAGATCTCAATGCCAAACATAGAGATTGGGGAAATAACACACCAAATCCTAGAGGGAACCTACTATTCAATTGGTGGGGTCGGCACAGTGTCGAGTATAAACTCGATTTGAAAGCTACAGATAGTCCGTCGTTTCCTAGAAGTGGCTCTTATCTGGATCTTATGCTGTTCGACGTACGGTTACAACTGACCGACATGGACCGACAAACTATAATCTGCCCGCACACTTTTGTGTATGACAGTGACCATTGCGGACTCAGTGCCGTAATAAAGATTCCCAACGAAATTGCGGAGTTGGAGGAGTTTGTCCAAACGTACTCCTACAATTATAGTAGAACACGTTGGACTCGCTTCTCTAGAGTTTTGACAAGAGCACTCTCCTCGAATTCGCTCTACCCACCGTCCAATAGGAATCTGTCAAACGAGGAGATTGACTGGTACCTAAAACAAATGGACGAGACAATTAAACAAACTATGGACAATACGATACCTCGGTATCAACACACTGACAATGCAGACATATTCCGTAATGCAACAATTGACGCACTACACCAACACAAAAGTAGACTGCTGTCGAGACTAAAAACCTCGTACAGACAGTTTACTGACAGACAGAACTCGGAGGTTAGGACGCTGAAGTCGTTGATTAAAAACCTCCAAAAATTAATTAGAGAAAATTACAGACTTTCTGTAAATTTGCATTGGAACAACAAAATTCGGGCTGTAAAATCCAGCAACCCGAGTATGTTCCCGCAAATAAATAAAATATTTCGGAGGAATAATCAAAACGACCTTCCGTGTCTTAAGATCCCCCGAACGACGAACAATGGACGAATACTTATAACAGCAGGTATAGATCCAGATAACGCAGTAGAGGATGACAACTTCTTTGTGATCGAAGATCCGCAGGAGAAGGTAGAGGCTATAGGAGCGACCTTCCAGGAAGTGTACAAGGTGAATGATACCATTTCCCCGAACCACGACCTGGAAAATCGCGTCCTTGTGCACAACTTCTACCTTCGAAATGATATAGAGCACTGACGATCCGAGAACATAGGTTTTACCGAGTTCAATGACGATAATATGGCAAATAATGTCATCGCCGATGAAAGGGTACATCCCCCGTACATATCGAAGGTGGAGCTTCAAGCGATGTTCGACTCATTGAGGAGGAAAAAGTCAGCAGGAATCGACGGAGTGTCGAACATTGTGCTTCGACATCTCCCTCTAGAAGCGGTGGACATTTACACCACTCTGTTTAACAATGCGCTGAATAATGCACATTATCCAGCGCATTGGAAAACAGCAGTGATACAACCCATACCCAAACGGGGTAAGGACACCTCCAATCCGGCAAATCTCCGGTCGATAAGTCTCCTTCCGAACACCAGCAAGGTATTCGAGAAAGTGATCAATAGAGCCCTGCTTAAGTGGACTGAGAACAGTAATATAATTCCGGATAAGCAATTCGGTTTTAAGGCGGGGCATGATACAATACATGCCGCGTCTAAACTGGTATCGGATATCCAATGGAACAAAAGCAAGAACCAATGCACGGGTGCCTGCCTGATTGACTTGGAGAAGGCCTTCGATACCGTATGGTTAGAGGGACTCTTCTACAAGCTGAGCAGGCTGGGCATAAGCAAACCACTGCTGTACATACTTCATAACATGCTCACCAGTAGGCAGTTCATCGTCAAAAATGGCAATGTGACTTCTACTGGAACATTTCTAATTAAAAATGGTCTGCAACAAGGTGCGGTTAATTCACCGATCCTTTTCAACATTTACACGAGCGATCTCATAGGATCACTACACCATGCCATAGCGTACGCAGACGACTTGATCGCGTACAGATCAGGACCAAAAATCGAGGTCATTGCAATTCTCTTGCAACGTGACTTCGATAAGATTCAGCGATATTGCGATGACTGGAAGTTGAAGATCAACTTCCAGAAATCGGAAACCATTCTTTTTAGGACGCCGTTGTCTGGTGCCTCTAGGGATACCAGAAAGAATTGGCGAAAGTTCTCAATAGTTGGACCGCATGGACAGCCACTTGCGAGTCGAAGTGTAGTCAGATACCTGGGGCTCTGGTTAGACTAATATCTATATTTTAACAAACATATAGATGCTGCTCTGGCCAGAGCCAAAGGTGCTTTTGCCCTTACAAAGAGACTTTTTTATAGCAAGCAACTCGATGCAAGGGTAAAGGTAATCTGCTACATGGCCCTCATTAGGTCCATGCTCGTATATGGATGCCCCGTGTGGTTCAACGTGGGAGCAAGCTTGTTGGAAAAGATTCGGGTGTTTGAGAGGGCTTGCCTTCGGGCTTGCCTTCATTTGTACAGAACACCAGAGTCCCAGAACATAAAATTCTATCCCAATGAGGTCCTATACAACAGGGCTAACCTAATAAGAGTGGATAATTTCGTTATCAAGCTGATTCGAAGGCACATTGCAAGAGCAATGAGCTCGACGAACAACCTGATCTCCGGGGCTTATTACCCCAATTACGAGTATCACGAGAGAGTGCGCCTTAACGGCTTTGTTCCCCCAGAGGCGTTCTTCTATTTTGATAAGAAAGGTCTGATCCAGGACAGATTGGCGGTACCGCTAATCTTCCACGTTGCTCGGACAGTTGTGGATAGGCGACTCAACTACGACAGAGACGTTGCACACGGCAGTGTGGAGCGTCTCCGGTTTAGTAGGGCGGTATCGGGTCGCGATATTTATGACGTACAACGTCAGTGCGGTCGTTTTTGGTGGCTAGCCGAAAGAGAGGAAACTCCTTCGTCGTTTCCTCCTAATCCAGGGTAGCTTGTTGCATATTTGAGGTTGGCTGTTTGTTGTCCATGGCCGACTTACATAGTTTTAAGGTTTAGGTAGTGTTATGTAAATAGGTTGTAAGTAGTATTTTAATAAAAAAAGGAAAAAAAAAAATCCACAGCACTTGGATGCAAAAATACAAAAAAAAACACAAAAAACATAAAAAAACATAAAAAAAAAGCAGCACTCGATAAAAAAAAAAAAAAAAAAAAAAAAAAAAAAAAACAAAAAAAAATATATATATATATAAAAAAAAAAAATTTACGTAGAATAAGATAGGCTAATTTAGAATAAGATAGCTTAAGATTTATTTTAAGGTAGTTTATAAGTTTTATATATACGAACATTTAAAACAAAAAAAGTTCATATACTAAGTTTTCTCATTTGATTAAACATTTTTCTTAGTAGTAATAGCCAATAGGATAATAAAATAAATAAATAAAGAATCTTAAGTTAGTTACGTCGAAAGACATAGTTTTAAGTATTAGGTTTAACTTAGAGCGCCCGCATAGGGCCAGTAAGTTAGAATAAGAATAGTTAAGTTAGTTAAGCTAGTTTTAAGCGTTTTTTTGTCTAGCAAATAAGTTACAATGAATTTAATAAAAATGCATTAAAAATGAATGAAATGAGCGTCGTGGCGTAGTGGTTAGTGTGTCGGATCACTACGCAAGAGGTTCCAAGTTCGAATCCCAGAAAACACCAAAAAGTTTTTTCACGATCCCACCTCTCGCGAACGTCTGATAAACATCCGAGAGTATTGTTGTCACGAGAAAGCTTCTCAAAACAAATTGCCGTTCGGATACGGCACTAAACTGTAGGTCCTTTCCATTCGTGTGAAAAATATAACGCAAACAACACGAGTGGTTGCGAGAAGCTAGGCCCTGGCACTCAAAGAGCTGTTGCGCCAAATATTTATTTTTTTATTTTTTTACCTAAGAGCGTTGGTTGACCCAGGGTCTGAAGCAATGTTTATAACAGAGACACCAATGCAGTCACTGAATCTGAAAACAGAGCTGACTGTGGAAGGCCACGAGTGGAGCTTGTCAAAGCTATGTAAACATGACATTCGGATTACACAACTCGAGTTTAGAATCCTTCGACCCACCCGGATGGATCTCTCCCTGCGTTGTGAAGGCGGAGATGCTAATGCAATAGTTGTAGTGATGTGAGCCGGATTGGAAAAGTCCCATTCCCTCGGAGCTGGTGAAGACTTGGCAACATTTCCGAGAACAACTGCAGCTCATCGAATGTATCTGTATTCCAAGATGAGTTCGAACATACAACACACAGAAAGGTCAACAATTATATGGATTTAGTAATGCTTCAGAGAGAGCATATGGAGCAATAATATATATTCGAGTATTGGACAACAACGAAAACATCTATGTGCACTTGTTGTTTTCAAAGACCAAGGTTGCTCCTCTGAAGACTGCTTCGTTACCTCGGCTTGAACTGTGTACAGCCGTCATCCTAGCTGGACCCACTCGACTATTACCTTGTCTTGGATTGCTGCGCCGCCACCGAAGTGAACATCTTCCGTTGGCAATCGAGTAGCCGAAATCCAGAGATTGACTAACACCAGCTCTTGGAAGCACATACCAACCCAACTGAATCCAGCGGATCTTGTATCCCGAGAAGTTCTACCATCTAAAGTGGAAGACAACAAGCTTTCGTGGAAAGGTCAAGAGTTTCTGCACTTTGTATGAACACATCAGCGAACCATCCTTCATACTGATGAAGAGCAACATTCCATTAGGTATGTAAAAAATGAGAATGATATATCCGAGCTCATTCTAAGGCACTCTAGACTGTTGAAATTGAAGGGTTATTGCATTTTATAAGAGGTTTGCACTCTAGAAGGTTACCAAAACACAAGATTTTCGGTACACTGTCCCCTGCAGAATTGCACTCAGCAACACTTTTAGCGATAAAATTTTACAGATGGAGGAGTATAATAAAACAATTCCTTAGTTCAAAGGTAGTAACTATGTAGATTCTGGTGGCATTCTGAGAGTAGAAAGCAGATTAAATGACATCCTATTATCTTCAACTCCAGTTATCACCTCACGAAGTTGTTAACCCTCGGTGCTCATGTCATAGTTAACAGTCTCTTAAAACATACCTTACCAGTCTTCCAAATGATGATAGTACAGAATACTCACTCTGGTAGGCAACAAAGAAACTAGTTAAAAACAGAGGAGATGACTAAGCAAAAAGCAACCAAGAAAAGACGAATCTACTTGCTGAGTATCTCGCAGGCGTCTTCCATCCCTATGAAGACATCGACTACCAAGGAACGGAAGAATTCTGTCAAGAGGAGAGACTTATTCAACCGGTAACCGCGAAAGAACTTGCCAAAGAAATAAAAGAAGATATCAAAACAGAAAAAAGCCCGGGATTTGATTTGATAACAGCAAAAATCCTAAAACAATTCCCAAAAAAAGGTTTAAAGAAACTAGCGCAGATTATAAATGCTGCATTCAGAATAAGATATGCTATGTACGTAACATGTGGAAAGTGGCGAGGTAATTATGATACCAAAACCAGGTAAACCACCTAGTGAAGGCACTTCTTACCCCCGAATATCGATACTGCCTATGTTGTCCAAGCTGAAAAGAGGTGAATTAAACGTATGCATAAAATAATCGAAGAAAAATCGCCAATTTCGCCAATTTCGAATCGAATTTTGACATGAGTGTCAGATAAACGCACTTCATTTGTTCGCGACAAAAGTTTTCAAGTTTTTACTCAGTTTTAAACTCCCACATTTTCCCAAAACGTTTTAAAGTATTCTTTAAACAGTTCTTTCCGGAAATATTGCCTTAGTTTTTCACAACTCGCGATATTTCTTTTTGTGTAATAGCTAAACTATTTGTTTGCATACGGAACCCAGTTGTTGTTGGTTTCTTTTCGCGCGCAAATCAGCTGCCAAAATGACTGAAGCCCCACACAGACCAGAAACCAGACTGCTGGCAAAAATTGCCAAGCCACAAACACCAAATTCGTCTAAGGATGAAAAATTTGGCAAATCATTCGAGACACGACTAGCCAAACAGCTTGAGGAGTACAACTCTCAACTAAAATCTACCATAATGGAAATGCATAACATCTTGCTGGTAAAACTTGACGCTATAGTCGCAGATTTCACCACTCGATTCGAAGATGTCAACAAATCTATATCTGCGCTCACAGTGCGAGTCGAAGTCCTCGAACAAACGTCAGAGTCAGTCCGGTGCTCACTGCTGGAAAATGAAGTATTATGCTTAAAAGATAAAGTTGATTCAGTCGCACGTGATAAGCTGGCCACTGATATTATCATTCATGGAGTGCCGACGACTAACAAAGAAGATCTCCAAAGTGTTTACAACCGACTGTGTACCGCTGTCGAATGTACTCAAGCACCTACACCCAAAGCGATCTTCAGAACCAAACCTAAAGGCAAACTAGGCAGTTCTTCGATAATCGTAAAATTTCCATCGGTAGGAGACAAAATCACTCTATTAACTTCGGCAAATGCCGCATTCAAAAAAACCAAGAAACGACTTTGTTTACAACAGATCGGGATTCAATCAGACAAACTAATTTTTGTCAACGAAAGCTTAACGACAAATAATCTCGCTATATTTCGGAAAGCTCACGAGTTAAAACAACAACATCAGCTGTCTTCTGTCTTCACACGAGGGGGACGGGTGTATGTACGCCAAAAACCAACTGGCAAAGCTTTTTTGGTCGACTGCATCACACGCTTGGATTCTTTTGCTGCTGCAGTTACCAACCACGATGAACATCGAAATGCTACCTAATCGAAGCTTTTTTAATAACCACATATTTATTTTGTATATTGTAATTAGTAAGTATCTTTTGTATCTGCGTAACTTATTGTCTGTTAGCCATTTGAGAGTCTACATGTTTTGTGTTCTGAGTTTTCTTGCACTGGAGGAACATTTATTTATAATTTTCACCAATGGGTGATACCAGCAATTCTTCCGTTGGCAGTGGCACGAATGATAATTTGCGTGTATTGATTAACATCCTCTGTACACAGCGCGCGGGCCTGAAAGTATGCCACATAAATGCTCAGTTTGTCCAAATGCAAATTTGATGAATTTAGAAGTTTGTTTGTCGGTTCCAATGTTGATATAGTATGTGTTTCGGAAACATGGTTTGATCCGAAAATACCTAATTGTGCATACTCAATGCCAGGATATAACATTTTTTGCGATGATAGGCAAAATCGAATCGGGTGTTGCAATTTACGTCCGTAGGCCGCTGCCTATAAAGCTAATTGCAACCTCACCTACTGATAGTCCGTTCGAGTATTGTTTTATTGAACTTGCATGTGAGAGAAGGAAATATCTACTGGGTGTCGTTTATCGACCAAGAAATTACATTGACCTTTCACAGCTTTATTGCTTTCTTGAAAATAATACAACATCGTTTTGGAAAATTATTGTTTGTGGTGATTTCAACTGCAATATTTTAAATCCTGCTATTTCGTTTTCCCTAATTGAAAATATGAAAGCACTAAATCTTGATCTTCTTAATTCGACCATTCCGACTCATTTCACTGACTCAAGTAGTACCCTCCTGGACTTATTTCTTGCAAGTGACACTCAGAATGCTTTTTACAGCCAAGTTTCCGCGCCAGTATTTTCCAAACACGATCTCTTCTTTGCCTGTTTTGATATCGCCACTTGTATAGAACAATTGAAATACTCATACAGGGATTTCAAAAATGTGCGAGCGGATATTCTTGAGCGAGACTTACAACGTGTAAACTGGCTACCAATATATTCGGAACCTTCAACCGACATGCAAGTTGAATATCTGCAAAGCGTGATTACACAGTTGTTTGACTGCCATGTTCCTCTTAGAACTAAGCTTGCAAAATGCAACATCAATCCATGGTTTACCCCAGAGATTCTCAGACTAAAAAATGAACGAGATGCTGTATACATGAAGTGGAAATATTTTAGGGTCCCTGAATTTTTCTCGTCTTATAAAGCACTAAGAAATCTTGTGTGTTCAAAAATAAGGCAAGCCAAGCGTATTTTTTACAGTGAACATCTTAACTATAAACTTCCCAGCAAGATATTATGGAAGAACTTACGTCAGCAAGGCATTTGTGGTAAAATTGATTCAGGAGTTGATAATGTTGATCCAAACCAGCTAAACCGTGATTTCATCAAAATTCAATCGACAAACACTGGAATATCTCCGGTAATCGCACCAAGCGGATCCTTTGAATTTCCCAGGGTTGAGCAAACGGATGTTGTTAGAGCTGTCCTCAAAATAAAGTCGAAAGCTATTGGTGTTGACGGGACTATTTTATAAAAATGATTCTACCGTACATCCTTCCAGCAATAACTCATCTTTTCAACACAATCATAACAACATCCAATTTCCCAAAGTCCTGGAAAGCTGCAAAGATTATCCCAATCCTTAAAAAGAAAGCAACACAAAGAGCCCCAGCAGAATACCGACCTATCGCAATACTTCCATACTTATCCAAAGTCTTAGAAAAAACTGTCCACTATCAAATGTCTGCTTATCTTCGACAAAACAACCTTCTTTGTATGTACCAGTCTGGTTTTCGGCAGCATCACAGTTGTACTTCAGCATTGCTTAAAGTAACGGACGATATAAGGGCAGCAACTGATAAAAACTACGTTACTTTTCTAACTTTGCTAGACTTTTCAAAGGCTTTTGACACGGTTGATCATAGGCTTCTTGTCGCAAAACTTCAAAATTTGTTTGCTTTCTCATCATCCGCTGGAAAATTAATTTGTTCGTACCTGACAGGTCGCGTACAAGCAGTTTTCGTAAACGGTGACCAATCCGAATTCTTAACGAGTTTCACAGGTGTCCCCCAAGGATCCATATTGGGCCCACTGCTTTTCACCATCTTTATTAATGACCTCCCGAACGTTGTTCACAACTCCGCAGTGCATATGTATGCCGACGATGTGCAACTGTACATAAGTAGTGCACGCGGTCTTATCGATAATGCTGCTTATAAACACAATGAGGATCTGAAGAATATCCTTACTTGGTCCAAGGACAATTTTTTAAGTATAAATCCAGATAAATCCAAATGCCTTGTAATCAGCAGAAATGTTCATGATTCAAATATTTTACCCCCTATTTATCTTGGAAATGCTCAAATTGAATTTGTCCACAATGCCAAAAATCTGGGGGTTTGGTTCAGTGAAACGCTGTACTGGGATAACCACATCTTGACGTTAATTGGCAAAATCTATGGATGTCTCCGAAATCTATCTTTATCGCAAAACTTCACACCGACAAATACAAGACTAATTTTGGCACGAACTCTACTCGTGCCTCTAATTACATACAGCTGTCAAATTTTCTGTTGCAATAACGCTATTATTACACGCAAATTACAAGTTGCATTTAATAATATAACGCGTTATGTGTTTGGGTTTCCGCCTATGCTAAGAAAATACTTGGTTGTACACTAGAAAAGTATCTTGAGTTTTGCACAATCAAGTACTTACATAAAGTCATAACCACCAAACAGCCTCAATACTTATACGAAAAACTAAAATTCGCACAATCACAACGTTCTTTGACGTTGGTTCCACCTCGCGTTACTTATCAGGTCTCGGAACGCCAATTCTTTATTCATGCCATTCGCCTTTGGAACGCACTTCCTCTCAGCGAAAGAAGACTCCACGACGCGAATAATTTTTGTGATACTCTCTTTCGGCATATTACGTCTACATAAATTGCAGATACAAATAATACTATCTAATATTAAAAATTTTCTCATTTCTCTATTGAAATTATTTTAACCTCAGAATTTAACATGAAGTTCTAATTTTAATTTTCAATTCTAATTTTAAATAATGTAATGAAAATGTCAACATTTATGCCTTAAAGACTGTTAAAGGCTATTGTAAGTGTTGTTGAAAAGTTGAATAAATGAAATTCCTAGCTATCAATTTTGGTTTTAGAAACAAGCACTCCCCGATTGATCAGGTGCATCGAATAACAGATAGCAACGAAAAAGCATTTGAAGAGAAGAAAATATGCTGTACTATATTCTTCGATAAACTACAAGCTTTCGATAAAGTATGACACAAAGGACTGAGCCATAAATTGCAAAAGCATTTGCCAATGCAATTTTCAGAAATTCTGGAGTCTTATATATTACAACGTTTTTTTTTAGAATTAAATAAGGAGATGAGTACTCCACATTGAGAGAAATAGAAGCTAAAGCATAAGGTAGTGTGCTTTAGAGGGTGCAATGAATGTCTTGAAATCAGTTCCAAGACATTCATTTTATTTCAGGTACACTTCATTACTACACTCACAGCTTAAAAAGTAAAATAAATTAAACACGTGATATTTGATTGCCAAGTGAGTACTTCACCCAATGATAATAAAACACTTAGTGTAGTGTACTCATAACCAACGGGTGTTCACAAACGAGTACCCATAAACATAGTGTACACTGCTCTGAAGTACACTGAGTATTCATTTTCTTATGAAAGTAAATAAATTATTTAGAATAGTTTCTCTTGACAATGCATTGGATGAGAGTGATAATAGTGACGTAGAGAGGCCGTGGATGGGGGAGGAGTGGTCGAGTGATAATTCGCATAGGAAGAACAAAGTGTAGAAACATTGGAATCATTTGTCGAATCCTAAAATTAAAATACATACATATATACATATTGTAGCATAATAATAACTACGCTCCCTAAAAGTATGACGCAACAAATTCCGAAGTGACTTTTCATTCTGGCAGAATTTCGGTTCGAACTGTCCTGTTATTCGAGGTTCGTGTCTGGGATGAAGTCTCCACAGCTCATGTCAACGAAAGAGACGGATAATATCAGGGATAAAAGGGAATTATAACTGCAAGAATTATTACATCAGAATTTCTCTTGTTCCAGTGGTCGAAGAATTTGCTAGAAGTTTCTGGCTATCAGAAACTTCTGCTATATAAGGACAGATGGCGATTGAGAAAGGAGCAGTAGTTCTTAAACTGTGGCGAAGAGATTAGAAAAGTGATAATGGGCGAAGTTGTAATTTTGTGATAAATTGAAAGTTGAGATTTAACAAGAAGAAGTAATTAGTTTGGATTTGTGAATTAAGTAATTGAAAGGAGATAAAGTGATGTGAGAGGACAGAGACCTTGTAAGAAAAGGATTGCGAAGAATAGTATAGTGTGAACCTCAATTGCTCTACAGACTAGAAAATAAAGAAATAATTTCACAGAATAATTGTTTTATCTACTCGAGCCGTAGCTCGCATATTACATTGGTGTCAGAAGCGGGATAAAACTTATTCTGTGAATAACTATTTCCGTGGTGTGAAATTGCACAAAAAAAAAAAAAACGATTTCTGTGTTGAGTTAATTAGTTGAGCAAAATGGGTCGCAAATTGGGAAAACTAACTATAACTCAACTAAAGGCAGAACTCAGTAAGCGGAACCTCGACACAACTGGGGGAAAAGATGCCCTACTGATTCGTCTGGAAGAAGCAGTAACGCAGGAAGGTGAAAATCCGCATGACGTAGAGTTTGACGTGGAAGAGGAACCAGCAAGTACAGCAGCCGACCCGGGTATAACGAGTCTGCTCCTGCAACTTAAGTTAGTCATGGACGAACAAAAGAAAGCAATAGAAGACCAAAGGAATTCTATAGAACTTAAGCTGGACGAACAAAATAATTCTCTAGAACTTAAGCTGGATGAACAAAAGAAAGCAATGGACGAACAAAGGAAAGCAATGGACGAACAAAAGAGAGCAATGGACTGGAAAGCAAACTTGATGAGCAAAACAAGAACTTGGAATCCAAATTCGAAGTGATCGAAGAGAAAATCGAGAAGGTCGAGACGCAACTCGGAAAAGTCGAAACTAGATTCGATGAAAATTTTGAGAAACATGAAATTCAGTTCGGGAAAATAGAGACTCAGTTTGAAAAAGTGGATACGCAATTCGAGATAGTAGGGAAGCAAGTCGAAAATCTTGCTAAGGAGCTCAGCAGCGTGAAGAGACAGAAAGCACGGGAATATTCCACTGACGGTCTGAGAAGAAAGGAGATGCAGCCTCCTATCTTCGATGGTCAAACATCATGGCCAATTTATAAACGGCAATTCGAAGCGGCCGCAATGACCAATAGCTGGGACGATGAAGAGAAGTCCATTGCACTCACACTTGCACTGAGGGGTCCAGCTGCGGAGCTCTTGCAGACCATCCCGGAAGATAAACAGCAGAACTACGATTCTCTGGTTCAGGCTATCGAGATGCGGTTTGGGGATGAACACATGCAGCAGGTGTACAGGGTTCAGCTGCGTAGTCGAGCCCAGAAAAGGGGGGAAACGCTCCAACAGTTGCAAGCGGATACAGAGCGACTAGCCCATCTTTCATACCCTAAAGCCGGTGAGGAGCTTATCAACGAAATGGCGGTGGAAGCTTTTATTCAGGCCATAGAGGACAGACAACTGCAAATGGCTGTAAGGATGGCTGAAAAGCGAACACTCCCCGAGGCATTGGCATTCGCTTTGTCAATGAAGGCTGCGGACCAAGCATACCAGGGAATACACCGTGTCAGGGAAATGTCCGTCGTGGAATGCTCATGCCAGAGAACAGCCGTCATGGATGAAGACAGAGCTCGCGGAAGTCAAATCCGTTGCTGGAATTGCAACCAAACCGGACACCTACAACGGCAGTGCAGAAGTGGACCTAGACGAGGAAATTGTCCACATTGCAGAAGTAGGAGAAGCAGAGAGGAAGCATCTGGCGGTGATAACATCCATCCTGTCAGTCAGACTTCCCAAAACCAGCAGTCGGGAAATGCGTAAGGACCAACTTCGCGGGTCAGAAGTTGGTTACTGGAATCGAGGCCCCCAGGACCACCATTCAAGTTTCGCAAACCAAACGGGGTAACAAGAGCCTGACAGTGGAGGCACTAATCAACAAGAAGAAGTGCGTAGCCACCATCGACACAGGTGCCACCGCCTCCATTGTAAGAAGAGATATCGTCAAAAGCTCCTGGCTGCACAACACCAACAGCTACTGTCTGAAGACTGCAACAGGGGAAATGGCGAAGGTATTTGGATAAGTTCGTCTTACGATTACTCTGGCAGGACTGACGTTCTCCCATGCGTTTCTGGTGGCAGATATATGCGACGAGTGCATCAACGGAATAGACTTCATGAAAGCAAATGAAGTAATCTTGGACATCGGGATGCAAGTACTGAGGTATCGAAATGTGGAGATTCCGATGGTGTACGGAAACGAGAATGCCGTAACTCTCAGGACAGTCATCAGCAAAGACGAAGTTTTGCCGCCTTCTTCAGAGACAATCATTTGGACGAAGCTGGAAGGTGATCTTGGGAGCCACCGATTCTACATAGTAGAACCAGACCCAGAGAAGAATTCTCAAGACTACATCGTGGGAAAGACGTTAGTCGAACCAAAGAACACCATGGTTCCAGTGAGAGTTTTGAACACAAGACCACACACTGTCAAACTAAGGCGAGGGGAGGTGACTGGAAAATGCACGCCGATTACCGCCGTCGCAACAATATCTGAACATGATGCTCCAAAACCTCTCCCATCACCTTGGACAGCGGAAACGAGAGAGACGATTCTCCAGTCCAGTGACCTGAATCAGGAGCAGCGAACTATGGCAGAGAATCTTATCAATGAGTACGCTGATGTATTTGCTTCACAGGACGGAGAATACGGCCGAACACACCTGGTACAACATCGAATAGACACTGGTGATACTAGACCAATTCGTCAGCCTGCTAGGCGCCTTCCATTGCCAAAGCAGACAGAAGTTGCAGAGATGGTGTCGGCAATGGAGAAAGAAGGTCTGATTGAAAGTTCCAAAAGTCCGTGGGCATCACCGGTTGTACTGGTTAAGAAGAAAGATGGCAGCACGCGGTTCTGCGTGGACTATTGGCAGCTCAATTACGTCACCAAGAAAGACAGCTATCCTCTGCCACGGATTGACGACACGCTAGACACACTATCAGGAGCCCGATGGTTTTCCACTCTCGACTTGAAGAGTGGCTACTGGCAGGTACAGATCCATCCAGAAGACCGGGAGAAAACCGCCTTCACCGCAGGAAATGGGCTATGGCAATTCACGGTAATGCCATTCGGGCTGTGCAATGCTCCGGCGACTTTCGAGCGATTGATGGAATGTGTCCTGCAAGGGTTAACATGGAAAACCTGTTTGGTATACTTGGATGATGTCATCGTCGTAGGAAAAACGTTTGCGCAACACCGAGAAAATCTAAGGGATGTGTTTCAAAGGCTTCGAAGTGCCCACCTGAAGCTCAACCTCAAGAAGTGCGCCCTGTTTAGAGCAGAAGTCAAGTACTTGGGGCACATAATTTCAGCGAAAGGAGTGAGAACCGATCCAGAGAAGGTCGAAGCGGTGAAAAACTGGCCAGTCCCCAGGGATAAACACCAACTAAGGAGCTTCCTGGGCCTAACCACCTACTACAGACGGTTCGTGAAGGATTTTGCCGGGATCGCAAAGAGCCTGCACCAGTTGACGGAAAAGGGAAAACAATTCAAATGGTCAATTGAGTGTGAGAATAGCTTCAAGGCACTTAAACAACGGCTATGCGATGCCCCGATACTGGCTTACCCCACTCCCGGGGAAACGTTCATTGTGGATGCAGATGCTAGTAATGTCGGGGTAGGAGCCGTACTCTCCCAGGTGCATGACGGCCAAGAGAAGGTGGTTGCGTACTTTAGCAAGGTGCTCTCTGAGCCAGAAAGGAACTACTGCGTGACAAGGAGAGAACTTCTAGCTTTGATCTTGGCTACGAAGCATTTTCACAAATACCTCTACGGGAGGAAATTCGTTCTTCGCACAGACCATGCAGCCTTAAAATGGCTATTACAGTTCAAGAGTCCTGAGGGTCAGGTCGCCAGATGGATCGAAAGGCTGCAAATCTACGACTACGAAATACAGCAACGTAAAGGAAGGCTCCACTCTAATGCGGATGCACTGTCCCGGAGACCATGCAGAACGGATTGTAAACATTGTGCGCGTCAGGAAGAACGGGAGCTGGTTTCCATCCAAAGAATGAGAGCCGAACCTATCGCCGGCTGGAGCGTAGATGAGATCCGGAACGCTCAGAAGGAAGACCCGGATATCGAGCCGATTCTGGCCTGGAAGGAGAACATGGAGAAACCGGATCATCAGGACATCTCTCACAGAAGCCCGACCTTAAAGGCATATTTTGCGCAGTGGGACTCCCTCCATGTCCAAGAAGGTGTTCTGAGAAGAAAATGGGAATCCTCTGACGGAAAGTCGTTTGTAATGCAGCTTGTCGTACCGCAAACAAGGTTCAAGGAGGTGTTACAGGAAATGCATGGCGGGGCGTCCGGAGGCCACTTGGGAGTGAATAAGACGCTAGAAAAGGTACGAGAACGTTTTTATTGGTTAAAAGCGAAGGAAGATATCGAAGACTGGTGCAGAAAATGCGACGTGTGTGCAGCTAGCAATGGTCCGAGAATCAAAACTCGAGGTAAGATGCACCAATACAACGTGGGAGCACCTTTCGAACGAATCGCCATTGACATCGCAGGGCCCTTTCCGGAAACCGACAATGGTAATCGGTATATACTCGTAGTGATGGACTACTTCAGTAAGTGGCCGGAAGCGTTTCCGATCCCTAACCAGGAAGCCAGAACCGTGGCGGAGTAGATCGTCTACAATTGGGTTAGCAGATTCGGTGTGCCCTTGGAATTGCATTCTGACCAAGGGCGGAACTTCGAGTCAAGAATCTTCCAAGAGATGTGTCAACTACTCGGAATCAAAAAGACAAGGACAACCCCGCTTCATCCACAGTCGGACGGTATGGTGGAGCGTTTCAATAGGACTTTGGACGAACATCTCTCGAAGGTCGTAGGTGACTACCAACGGGATTGGGACCGGCAGATTCCCTTGTTTTTGATGGCCTATAGCACTACTCGACATACGCCGTTCGAAATCTTATTTGGTGGAATAGCTCGTTTACCCAGTGAGGTGAAATTTGGATCTCCTACCAATGAGCCCAGAAATGAAGAAGAGTACGTGGCGGACCTTAGGGAAAGGCTTAGGGACATACACCAGAGGACCAGAAGCCAGATTAAGATGACGAGCGACCGCATGAAGACCAGGTATGATGCCAAGGCAACAACGTCAGGATTCCAGGAAGGAGATCTGGTGTGGCTGTATAATCCCCATCGCCTAAAGGGGAAATCACCTAAATTACAGCGGAACTGGGAAGGTCCCTAAAGAATAGTAACCCGCATCAACGATGTTGTCTACCGCATCCAGCGAGGACCGAGGGCCAAAATGAAAGTGGTTCATGTGGACCGACTGAGTCGATACAATGGCCGAAATGAGAATGCACTTGTTCGGGACGAACACGTCTAAGAGGGGGGCAGTGTAGCATAATAATAACTACGCTCCCTAAAAGTATGACGCAACAAATTCCGAAGTGACTTTTCATTCTGGCAGAATTTTGGTTCGAACTGTCCTTTCATTCGAGGTTCGTGTCTGGGATGAAGTCTCCACAGCTCATGTCAACGAAAGAGACGGATAATATCAGGGATAAAAGGGAATTATAACTGCAAGAATTATTACATCAGAATTTCTCTTGTTCCAGTGGTCGAAGAATTTGCTAGAAGTTTCTGGCTATCAGAAACTTCTGCTATATAAGGACAGATGGCGATTGAGAAAGGAGCAGTAGTTCTTAAACTGTGGCGAAGAGATTAGAAAAGTGATAATGGGCGAAGTTGTAATTTTGTGATAAATTGAAAGTTGAGATTTAACAAGAAGAAGTAATTAGTTTGGATTTGTGAATTAAGTAATTGAAAGGAGATAAAGTGATGTGAGAGGGCAGAGACCTCGTAAGAAAAGGATTGCGAAGAATAGTATAGTGTGAACCCGAATTGCTCTATAGACTAGAAAATAAAGAAATAATTTCACGGAATAATTGTTTTATCTACTCGAGCCGTAGCTCGCATATTACAATATCTACAAATATGTTCATTTATCTAACTCACATCAATTACATCCATTTTGTAATAAAACTAAAAACTTTCTTATTAAAGTACCAACTTTTCATAAACTTCATTGAATGGACGCTAGAAACCAATTAACCGTTGCACCCGTTTCATTCAGTGCACTCAGTGTACTCAGTGTATTAGTAACCGTTATCACTGAACCTTTCTTGTTAAATTCAAGCACCCACGCAAAACAAAGAAAGCAAACAGTGAACTCATTTGGTATCAGGTGATCAAGATTGTATAGTATTTGTGTTTTGAATTGTGGTACTAATTTTTAGGGTACTCTTGTTCGTAGAATTGCAGTAAATAGAGTACACTGAACTACTGTACTCGTTTAATGGGAGCAAATGAATGGATTCATGCAGACCTCTAGTGTGCTTGGTCCTGTATTATATCTTTCATTTACAAGCGATCTGCCAGAGAGTGAAGAAATAACTGTGGCAACATTTACACATTACACTACTGTACTTGCAGTTGGAGAAACTGTAAAAGTAGCGACGAAAAAGCTGCAGAAGGCAGTAAATACTATAACAAAATGAACCAAGAAATGGCAAATCAAATTCAACGACCTAAAGTCGGTCCATATGAATTTTACGAATACAAATGTCCAGCACATCCCAGTACTAATAAATAATAATGGAGTAGAATACGCAAACACAGCCAAATATCTTGGCATGACACTAGATGCAAAACTAACCGCATGTAAAGAAAAAAAAGAGAAAAACTGAACATGCGCTATAGGGAGATACACTTGTTTGTCTAACTACAATTGTCATGAAATTATACTATAAAAAGGCGTTAATTTAAATTACAAATGTAACCGACGCACAAGCTTTGACACCACGCGAACAGAGCCAATCTTCGATTAACTTTTTCCTCTGAACACACTCATAAAGTAAACTGTCAAAGACCGCTTGTTTAAATCAGAACATCCCCAGAATCGTCTGAAATCGGAAGCTTGGGCCGAGGAGTCACAAAAAGAGTAAGTAGCATGGGCAACTATTTGTAATTAATCAATTTGATATTAAACATTTCAGAGAATAAACGTCGTATTGTATTTGCGTTCCACATTTTCGCGTTTCATTTGGGAAACATTTTGGCATTGTATTCAGGACTTCCCTCCGATCCGACAGAGACAAGCTTTATTCTTTTTTTTATAAGAAGAATACGTTTTGCCATCACGTGACATGTTGCCGCCTGCAACAAAGATGAATGCGATTCGCCATCACGTGACCTGTTGTCGGCTGCAACAAAGAAGAATACGTTTGGCCATCACGTGATCTGTTGCCGATTGCAACAAAGCAGAATATTTCACCATCACGTGATCTGTTGCCGCCTGCAGTAAAGTAGAATATTTCACCATCACGTGATCTATTGCCGCCTGCGACAAAGCTGAATATTTCACCATCACGTGATTTGTTGCCGCCTGCAACAAAGCAGAATACTTCACCATCGCGTGATTTGTTGCCGCCTACAACAAAGGAGAATATTTCGCCATCACGTGATTTTTTGCCGCCTGCAACAAAAGAGAACACTGCCATCACGTGATATGTTGCCGCCTGCAGCAAATCTCGCCAGTAGAACATTTGCAATCCACGTGACCGGTTGCTTCCGCCAGGAAATCATCGCCTGCAACAACCTTGCCAGGAGAAACTTTCCACAGCCAGTGAAATAATTTGCTTGCCCGCAGCCAGCGGAAGATTTGTTTGCCCGCAGCCAGCGGAAAATTTGCCAGTCCGCAGCCAGCGAAATATTTGTTTGCCCGCAGCCAGTGGTAGATTTGCCAGCCGTTGCCACAGTCAACAGCAAATCTGCCAGATATTTGTCAGCCATAGCCACAGTCATCGTAGAATACGGTAGATCTACAAGCCGTTGCTATAGTCAACAGCAAATCTGCCAGATATTTGTCCGCCAAAGCCGCCAAAGCCGCCAAAGCCGCCTTCGCAGATAATACATACATATATACGTATGTCGAACAGTGAACAGCCAAGAAGAAGTCCACGCACAACAGCAACGAAGTCACATTCAAGCGCAGTTGTAGTGGAGCTTAGAGTTGTCCCGGAACATTCTGAAACGGACAGCGATCCACTAGAACCCGACTTCGAGATGACGATCGTCAATGCACCCCGGCGACACAGATCAGCAGACGACAGTTCAAACAATGGAGGAACTGTTGAAACAGATGAGTGAATTGCGTTCACAAGTGGAAGAAGCCGTTTCCAATGCCGCAGCCGAAAAGGCTGAACGTACCCGCTTGTAGGAACTCGCAAATCAACTCAAGTGTTTTGAATACTTCGACAACTGTAGCAGCTGCCAACACTAAATCCATCGCTACAGCAGTTGCCCATACGTCGACGATGTCAACAACGACGACTGCAATCGCCGCCGGATCCTTCACTTCAACAACGAACTTGGGTTTGCCTGAGATAGCGACAGTAAGTGCACCCGTCGTGCACAGCAACATCGGATGTTCGAGTGCCTTGCCTTTGCCGATGTGCCAGTCATCGTATCCTCTTCAACCCGCATCTTCAACAACAGCGACATGTACATCGTATGCACATGCAGTGCCAACATTCTTGCCACCGTTAAGTGCATCTCAGTCATATACGAGTAGCCAACAATTCATGCCGTCGCAATTCTTCACATCACCTCCGACTTGTGCGCCAGGCTATTCTTAACGGCAGGTGGAAAACGTTGGAAATTGTCGTAGACCGCAAGATTTGCCTGCATTGACTGGTAGGCCTGAGGAATGGCCAATGTTTTCCACAGCATTCCGAGAATCTACTGTGATGCTTAACTACTCGAGGGTGGAGAACTTGTTTCGCTTGCGGAATTCCATTAAATTTAACAAAACTTTATTTACTTAATCTACTATAACAATATTGAAATTAAGAATAGGTAGTGACATTTTGTATTTATAAATTAACAAATAGTGATAATGCCACTTCATATAAAAAAAAATTTTCTTTGAAATGTGGGGTGAATAGTATTTAATTCATTTATCAAAAAATGTACACAAAAAAAAAAAAATTACAAAAAAAGAAGAGAAAGCGTAAAGAGATAGCATATAAAGAGAAAGTAGAACAAAGAGGCAATATGATGTATTTAAATAACATAGGGCAGCAAAACTTTAATTTCTTCATGATCAAAATCGAGAAGCCATAATTTAACTTGCTTTAAGAATTCGGGCAAAGATCTAATGCCTTGAATATTCATAGGAAGTTTATTAAATAATTTGCAGGACACAACGGCGCAAAAGTTTTTGAATAAAGTGGTACGAAAAGGAGGAATAACAACAACATTAATTGAATTGCGTCGCAAATTGCGGGTGTTAGAAATTGGACTCTGTAAATAACCACCTCTCATAAAGAAAATTTTACAAACTTTAAAATAGTACAAGTGTTTTAGTGGTAGAATTTTCAATGTTCTGAACAAAACCATAGAATGAGCTAAACGATTGGCTCCACATACTTTTCTGATAGCGCACTTTTGCAAAACAATCAATGGCTTAAGCTTTGTTTGGTAAGCACCACCCCAGCAACTTATTCCATACTGTGATTTTGATTCAAATATTCCAAAATACACTGTTTTTAAAGTTTTGTTGTCACAGAATTTTCTGAGACGATAAAAGCTTCAGACTGCAGGGGCCCTACTCTGTATTTCGTTTCGAAAGTGAAATTTTTCGAAAACGAATAGTTTGTACTCTCTATTTCGAAAGCGGAATGAAATCTACTACTTTCGGATTTACAATTCCGAAAGTGGAATTTTGGTACTTAGCAACTCGTTTCCTAATGTCAAAAGCATTGAAATACGGAAAATTTGTTTCTACAACAAATGCGATAACGAAATGATTTGAAAGTATCTTAAAATGTAAGTTTTTTAAGAAAATCTTAGTGATAATAACAATTTAAGCAAACAAATTTTAATTTACAGGGAATCTTCAAACAAAAGTTTGCATACGAAACAAGAACAATTTGAGATTTTGTTCTCATGTGCAAATCCAGATTTGGCCAAAGGACAAATAAAAACTGCTGATGCGAAGCAAACATCACATAATTAGTGGAAAAGGCCTGCGTCCGATTTAAATGTAGAAGGGCCACCAATGCGGGATCCAGTTGTTACTTGATGCTATTTGTTGTGCCATGCCAATGTAGTAATCATGTAATATTTGGTGCTGATAGCCTCCTTGTGCTAAAAACTTTAGAGTAACAGCTACTTTTAAAATTACAGGAACTACAGTCGATCTCAAAGGAGCAGCAAGTTCATCTCGTATGCAATTTAAAACATACAAAAAAGCATCCTTCGACAGGCGAAAGTTCTGAACAAAACTAAAATAATAAATAATAGTTAACGGTGATATGAATCCTTGCTACCAATCGAGTTTTACCTTTTATCACTTATTTCCATAATATTTGATTTTTCCCGTATAATTTTCCGCTCAATCCGTTCTTTTCATCGTCGATCCAAAGTGCAACAGAATCCATTTTATTTTGCCTACCTATATTTGTATTTGTTTTGGTTTGTTTATTTGACAGATCTCGAAAGAAATAAATCGAGACTCGACAAAGAAAAATCCTTAAGTGGAAAAAGCATCTAGTACTATTTTTTACATTTCGAAAGTGTTACAGAGTACCAATTCAAAAGCGAAACGAAAAGCAATTTCGAATAGGATTGACTTTCGGAACGAAATAGAGAGTAGGGCCCCAGAACATAAATATTGTTTCAGAATTGAAATATGTTCGGACCAACTCATATTTTGGTCAATAGTAATACCTAAATATTTAAGCTGATTTACTATTTCAATTTTAAAACAATGTGTGTCACAAGATGCTTGTTCATTAAACATTGTCCTTGTAGCTTCCACAGTACAAACACAATTTGACACATTTGATCAAAAGCAATTTTTAGCATGAAAGAAAATTTCGTCAGTGCATCAATTTACTTTTGTTACTGACAACTAGTTTGTGTTCCGAAAACCATTCATTTTTTAATGCATCTTTATTTTTTTTAAATTCATTGTAACTTAATTGCTAGACAAAATGCTTAAAACTAGCTTAACTAACTTAACTATTCTTATTCTAACTTACTGGCCCTATGCGGGCGCTCTAGGTTAAACCTAACACTTAAAACTACGTCTTTCGACGTACCGTACTTGAACATTTTTTTATTTATTTCATTTATTTAATTCTAACTGTAACTAAGAAAATTATATAAAAACTTAGTGACTGAACTTTTTTGTATTCTTATATATATAAAACTTATAAACTACCTTAAAATAAATCTTAAAACTGTCTTATTCTAAATTAGATTATCTTATTCTACCTTACGTATTTTCTACGTAAATTTTTTTTTTTGTTTTTAAATGTTTTTTTTTTTTTTTGGTTTTTTTATCGAGTGCTGTTTTTTTTTTTTTTTTATTTTTTTATTTTTTTTTGTGTTCTTTGTGTTTTTTTTTAATTTTTTCATCCAAGTGCTGTGGATAAACTACCTAAACCTAAACTATGTAAGTCGGCCATGGAATAGAAAAGCCAACCTCAAACATCCAACAGGCTACCCTGGATTAGGAGGAAACGACGAAGGAGCTTCCTCTCTTTCGGCTAGCCACCAGAAATGACCGTACTGACGTTGTACGTCATAAATATCGCGACCCGATACCGCCCTACTAAACCGGAGACGCTCCACACTGCCGTGTGCAACGTCTCTGTCGTAGTTGCGTCGCCTATCCACATCTGTCCGAGCAAAGTGGAAGATTAGCGGTACCGCCAATCTGTCCTAGATCAGACCTTTCTTATCAAAATAGAGGAACGCCTCTGGGGGAACAAAGCCGTTAAGGCGCACTCTCTCGTGATACTCGTAATTGGGGTAATAAGCCCCGGAGATCAGGTTGTTCGTCGAGCTCATTGCTCTTGCAATGTGCCTTCGAATCAGCTTGATAACGAAATTATCCACTCTTATTAGGTTAGCCCTGTTGTATAGGACCTCATTGGGATAGAATTTTATGTTCTGGGACTCTGGTGTTCTGTACAAATGAAGGCAAGCCCTCTCAAACACCCGAATCTTTTCCAACAAGCTTGCTCCCACGTTGAACCACACGGGACATCCATATACGAGCATGGGCCGGATGAGGGCCATTTAGCAGATTACCTTTACCCTTGCATCGAGTTGCATGCTATAAAAAAGTCTCTTTGTTAGGGCAAAAGCACCTTTGGCTCTGGCCAGAGAAGCATATATATGTTTGTTAAAATATAGATATTGGTCTAACCAAAGCCCCAGGTATCTGACTACACTTCGACTCGCAAGTGGCTGTCCGTGCGGTCCAACTATTGAGAACTTTCGCCAATTCTTTCTGGTATCCCTAGAGGCCCCAGACAACGGCGTCCTAAAAAGAATGGTTTCCGATTTCTGGAAGTTGATCTTCAACTTCCAGTCATCGCAATATCGCTGAATCTTATCGAAGTCACGTTGCAAGAGAATTGCAATGACCTCGATTTTTGGTCCTGATCTGTACGCGATCAAGTCGTCTACGTACGCTGTGGCATGGTGAAGAGATTATATCAGATCGCTCGTGTAAATGTTGAAAAGGATCGGTGAATTAACCGCACCTTGTTGCAGACCGTTTTTAATTAGAAATGTTCCAGCAGAAGTCACCTTGCCATTTTTGACAATGAACTGTCTACTGGTGAGCATGTTATGAAGTATGTACAGAAGTGGTCTGCTTATGCCCAGCCTGCTTAGCTTGTAGAAGAGTCCCTCTAACCATACGGTGTCGAAGGCCTTCTCCAAGTCTATCAAGCAGGCACCCGTGCACTGTTTCTTGCTTTTGTTCCATTGGATATCCGATACCAGTTTAGACGCGGCATGTATTGTGTCATGCCCCGCCTTAAAATCGAATTGGTTATCCGGAATTATATTATTGTTCTCAGTCCACTTAAGCAGGGCTCTATTGATAACTTTCTCGAATACCTTGCAGATGTTCGGAAGGAGACTTATCGACCGGAGATTTGCAGGATTGGAGGTGTCCTTACCCCTTTTGGGGATGGGTTGTATCACTGCTGTTTTCCAATGCGCTGGATAATGTGCATTATTCAGCGCATTGTTAAACAGAGTGGTGTAAATGTCCACCGCTTCTAGAGGGAGATGTCGAAGCACAATGTTCGACACCCCATCGATTCCTACAGACCTTTTCCTCCTCAATGAGTCGAAAATCGCTTGGAGCTCCTCCTGCGATATGTACGGGGGATGTACCCTTTCATCGGCGATGACATTATTTGCCATGTTATCGTCATTGAACTCGGTAAAACCTATGTTCTCGGATCGCCAGTGCTCTATATCATTTCGAAGATAGAAGTTGTGCACAAGGACGCGATTTTCCAGGTCGTGGTTCGGGTAAATGGTATCATTCACCTTGTACACTTCCTGGAAAGTCGCCCCTATAACCTCTACCTTCTCCTGCGGATCTTCGATCACAAAGAAGTTGTCATCCTCTACTGCATTATCTGGATCTATACCTGCTGTTATTAGTATTTGTCCATTGTTCGTCGTTCGGGGGATCTTAATATGTTTTATTTATTTGCGGGAACATACTCGGGTTTTGGATTTTATAGCCCGAATTTTGTTGTTCCAATGCAAATTTACAGAAAGTCAGTAGTTTTCCCTGATTAATTTTTGGAGGTTTATAATCAACGACTTCAGCGTCCTAACCTCCGTGTTTTGTCTGTCAGTAAACTGTCTGTACAAGGTTTCTAGTCTCGACAGCAGTCTACTTTTGTGTTGGTGTAGTGCGTCAATTGTTGCATTACGGAATATGTCTGCGTTGTCAGTATGTTGATACCGAGGTATCGTATTGTCCATAGTTCGTTTAATTGTCTCGTCCATTTGTTTTAGGTACCAGTCAATCTCCTCGTTTGACAGATTCCTATTGGACGGTGGGTAGAGCGAATTCGAGAGTGCTCTTTTTTTTAAAAGTTCTTGAGAAGCGAGTCCAACGCGTCCTACTATAATTGTAGGAGTACGTTTGGACAAACTCCTCCAACTCCGCAATTTCGTTGGGAATCTTTATTACGGCACTGAGTCCGCAATGGTCACTGTCATACACAAATGTGTGCAGGCAGTTTATACTTTGTCGGTCCATGTCGGTCAGTTGTAACCGTACGTCGAACAGCATAAGATCCAGATAGGAGCCGCTTCTAGGAAACGACGGAATATCTGTAGCTTTCAAATCGAGTTTATACTCGACACTGTGCCGACCCCACCAATTGAATAGTAGATTCCCTCTAGGATTAGGTGTGTTATTTCCGCAATCTCTATGTTTGGCGTTTAGATCTCCGGTCATGAGGAAATAATTCTCCTCCCACTCCAACCTTAAGCATCGAAAAAGTGTCTCGAACTCTGAAATAAATAAAGTAGAATGAGTTGCTTCAGGTGCATAGAGTGCTATCATGTACATCCTCTTTCCACTACGGAGAGGGATGCACACGATACACGCTTCCAGCACCTGGAACCTTCGCACTTCACCGCTGTACACTACCTTAAATTGCAGTTGTTTTTTAATTAAGATCGCAACACCTCCTTGTGTGGAGTTGGGTCGGTCTCTCCTGACAATATTGTATTTATTGTGCCCCAATTTGTGCTTCTGGAATAACTTTGTTTCGCTAACCATGAGCACATCAGGGGTTTGGTCTTCAAGCAACTTAAACAATTCGGCTCTTCGCTCGATCCTAATCAATGAATTCACATTCACCGCAAGAATCTTCAAGGATTGCTCCTCCATGTTCGTACCCATTACGACTGGAGGTGCGTTAGGCCCAGCAGAAGTGCATAGATCTGGCCCACCCGCTTCGCCTGCTCCTGTACCTGCCGCTGAAGCTGACCCATCTTCCCTTGGATAGCGAGCAAGATGGCCCACAGGTCATTTGCCGCCATTTGGGCGTAGGTCACTTGGGAAGTCACGGATTGAGTTTGAATTGGAGCAGGTGGACGATTCACTACGACCTTCTGCTGACGAACCAGATTTACTTTCTTAATATACTGGAACTTAGGACAACCCCGATAGTTTGCGGTATGTCCCGAGTGCGCGCTGGAGCTCTTGCTGCCGCTCGTTCTCCCTCCTGGCCATTTGCTTGGCCTTGATAGCACGCACTCTTAGTTGCAGCTGTCTGATGCTGCTATTTAGACTCTCTACCTCTTCGTCTTCGTCTTCCGATTCTGAACCCACCAGAACAGAGAAGCTATTATTTTCTCCCATGTAACGGCCTTCCCCACCGTCGGAGACGTATGGGTATTCATCGCTATCATTTGACCTCTGCCGTTTTTTTTTTTCGTCTGTTGCTGCTGTTGGGAGTTTGTTTTATCTTTCTCCTCTTTCCAGTACCTGCTTTAGCCACCATTGCTGGGTGGCCTGATTGACCCGTCTCGTCTGCTGATATGGTTTCAGCTAATCCCGCTAATGAGAGCGCGGACCGCTCGTTATCGTCTAACTTCTGCTGTCGACACTCTTCTTAGTTTTATTTAAACTTTTTTATTTAATTTAAAAAAAAAAAAGTCCGCAATACTACTTTCCCCGCCGGGAATCGAACCCGAGTACCCGGGGTGATAGTCCACTATCACTACTGTTGGGCCAACTTGCCACTTGAAAACGTAATCTGTAATTTTCTATTTCAAACCACTTTGAATTTAAAAGAGAAGCCGAAACACACGTGCACTCTGTGAAAGTCTATGAACGACTGAGAATGCTACAAGTCTCACATAGACTGTGAACCATCTTATTCTTACAATTGGTAATAATTAGAGTGACAGTTGACAGTTGACAGTTGACAGTTCGAGAAATGTCTCTATTAACGTTTACACAAAGGGAAACTATACCATGAACGAGTTTCACAAAATTTCATTATTTACTCTAGCAACATAAACAATTTCAGTTTCAATTTTTGAATTGACAAAAAAAAAATAATTTCACATTGATTGAATGAAAATTAACAAACAAATTTTGCAATGCTATATGCATTCGGCTGTTCTCTGGTCGTCGCTCATCATCGGTATGTGTTGTTGTGCTCACCTTGTGCTGTTACTGGGGCCTTATTTTGTATTGCGTTTCTATAGCAAATGTATTCGAAATTCGGAAATTGGCATTTTCTATTTCTATAGAAAAGACCTTTATCCGAATTCGGAAAAAAAAGTGATACCAATCCTTTTTCGGAAATTTGGCATTTTGTATATCGAAAGCGCTTGTCAAGGTCATCTGTTTTTGCGGATATTCATTCGAAAGATTTGTTGTTAGCGAATGTGGGATTTGGTAAGAATTTTCGGATAAAATGTAAGTATTTCATAAATAAGTGTATGTTTAAAAATAAATAATGTGTTTTATTTAATTATATAAAGCGAAGCGGCCAAAAGTTCACATATGAAACCTGCACAATTCGAAGTCTTGGTGCAATTTATTGAGACGCACGCAGATCTGGCCAAGGGATTCATTCAATCGTCGGAGGGAAGGCAGAAATCGAACCAGCTGTGGACTAGGCTGATGGAAGCCTTAAATTCGAAGGCCTGCCTATTCGTGATGTTAACGGGTGGAAGAAGGTAAGAGTGAAATTAGTTGACAACATTTGTTTACAAACAATGTATTTCTAGATGTGGGCTGACTTTAAAAACCATGCCAAATCCAAGGTTCAATTGTTTCCCACGTGTAGAGGAATGCTTCCTTCGACAGCCGAAAGTTTTTCACAAAGCTATATTATATATATATATTTTTTTTTGTTTTTTTTTTTACCTATCTACAATAAACCTAAAATACCTAAACCTAAACTATGTAAGTCGGCCATGAATATAAAACAGCCAACCTTAAACATGAAACAGGCTACCCTGGATTAGGGGGAAACGACGAAGGAGTTTCCTCTCTCTCAGCTAGCCACCAGAATTGTTCGTACAGACGTTGTACGTCCTTTACATCGCGACTCGATACTGCCCTACTAAACCGGAGACGCTCCACACTGCTGTGTGCGACGTCTCTGTCGTAGTTGAGTCGCCTATCCGCAGCTGTCCGAGCACCATGGAAGATTAGCGGCACTGCCAATCTGTCCTGGATCAGACCTTTCTCATCGAGATAGAGGAATGCCTCTGGGGGAACAAAGCCGTTAAGGCGCACTCTCTCGTGGTACCTGTAATTGGGGTAATAAGCCCCAGAAATCAGGTTATTCATCGAGCTCATTGCTCTTGCAATGTGCCTTCGAATCATCTTGATCAGGAAATTATCCACCCTTATTAGGTTAGCCCTGTTGTACAGGACCTCATTGGGATAGAATTTTATGTACTGGGATTCTGGTGTTCTGTATAAATGAAGACAAGCCCGAAGGCAAGTCCTCTCAAACACCCGAATCTTTTCCAACAAGCTTGCTCCCACGTTGAACCACACGGGGCATCCATATACGAGCATGGGCCGAATGAGGGCCATGTAGCAGATTGCCTTTACCCTTGCATCGAGTTGCTTGCTATAAAAAAGTCTCTTTGGGGCAAAAGCACCTCTGGCTCTGGCCAGAGCAGCATCTATATGTTTGTTAAAATATAGATATTGGTCTAACCAAAGCCCTAGGTATCTGACTACACCTTGACTCCCAAGTGGCTGTCCGTGCGGTCCAACGATTGAGAACTTTCGCCAATTCTTTCTGGTATCCCTAGAGGCCCCAGACATCTTCAACTTTCAGTCATCGCAATATCGCTGAATCTTATCGAAGTCACGTTGCAAGAGCAGTGCAATGACCTCAATTTTTGGTCCTGATCTGTACGCAATCAAGTCGTCTGCGTACGCTATGGCATGGTGAAGTGATCCTATAAGATCGCTCGTGTAAATGTTGAAGAGGATCGGCGAATTAACCGCACCTTGTTGCAGATCGTTTTTAATTACAAATGTTCCAGCAGAAGTCACATTGCCATTTTTGACAATGAACTCTACTGGTGAGCATATTATAAAGTATGTACAGCAGGGGTTTGCTTATGCCCAGCCTGCTCAGCTTGTAGAAAAGTCCCTCTAACCATACGGTATCGAAGGCCTTCTCCAAGTCTATCAGGCAGGCACCCGTGCAATGGTTCTTGCTTTTGTTCCATTGGATATCCGATACCAGTTTAGACGCGGCATGTATTGTATCATGCCCCGCCAAATTGGTTATCCGGAATTATATTATTGTTCTCAGTCCACTTAAGCAGGGCTCTATTGATAACTTTCTCGAATACCTTGCTGATGTTCGGAAGGAGACTTATCGACCGGAGATTTGCCGGATTGGAGGTGTCCTTACCCCTCTTGGGAATGGGTTGTATCACTGCTGTTTTCCAATGCGCTGGATAATGTGCATTATTCAACGCATTGTTAAACAGAGTGGTGTAAATGTCCACCGCTTCTAGAGGGAGATGTCGAAGCACAATGTTCGACACTCCGTCGATTCCCATAGATTTCTTTCTTCTCAATGATTCAAAGATCGCTTGGAGCTCAACCTTCGATATGTACTGGGGATGTACCCTTTCATCGGTGATGACGTTGTTTGCCATAATATCGTCATTGAACTCGGTAAAACCTCTGTTCTCGGATCGCCAGTGCTCTATATCATTTCGAAGGCAGAAGTTATGTACAAAGACACGGTTTTCCAATTCGCGGTTCGGGCAAATGGTATCATTAACCTTGTACACTTCCTGGAAAATCGCTCCTATAGCTTCTACCTTCTCCTGCGGATCTTCGATCACAAAGAAGTTGTCATCCTCTACTGCGTTATCTGGATCTATACCTGCTGTTATAAGTATTCGTCGTTCGGGGGATCTTAAGACGTGGAAGGTCATATTGATTATTCCTCCGAAATATTTTATTTATTTGCGGGAACATACCCGGGTTGTTGGATTTTACAGCCCGAATTTTGTTGTTCCAATGCAAATTTACAGAAAGTCTGTAATTTTCTCTAATTAATTTCTGGAGGTTTTTAATCAACGACTTCAGCGTCCTAACCTCCGAGTTTTGTCTGTCAGTAAACTGTCTGTACAAGGTTTTTAGTCTCGACAGCAGTCTACTTTTGTGTTGGTGTAGTGCGTCAATTGTTGCATTGCGGAATATGTCTGCGTTGTCAGTATGTTGATACCGAGGTATCGTAATTTCCATAGTTCGTTTAATTGTCTCGTCCATTTGTTTTAGGTACCAGTCAATCTCCTCGTTTGACAGATTCCTATTGGACGGTGAGTAGAGCGAATTCGAGGAGAGTGCTCTTGTCAAAGTTCTTGAGAAGCGAGTCCTACGCGTCCTACTATAATTGTAGGAGTACGTTTGGACAAACTCCTCTAACTCCGCAATTTCGTTGGGAATCGTTATTACGGCACTGAGTCCGCAATGATCACTGTCATACACATATGTGTGCAGGTAGTTTAAAGTGTGTCTGTCCGTGTCATTCAGTTGTAACCGTACGTCGAACAGCATAAGATCCAGATAAGAGCCGCTTCTGGGAAACGACGGACTATCTGTAGCTTTCAAATCGAGTTTATACTCGACACTGTGCCGACCCCACCAATTGAATAGTAGATTCCCTCTAGGATTAGGTGTGTTATTTCCGCAATCTCTATGTTTGGCGTTTAGATCTCCGGTCATGAGGAAATAATTCTCCTCCCACTCCAACCTTAAGCATCGAAAAAGTGTCTCGAACTCTGAAATAAATAAAGTAGAATGAGTTGCTTCAGGTGCATAGAGTGCTATCATGTACATCCTCTTTCCACTACGGAGAGGGATGCACACGATACACGCTTCCAGCTCCTGGAACCTTCGCACTTCACCGCTGTACATAACTTTAAATTGCAGTTGTTTGCGTATGAAGATCGCAACACCTCCTCCTTGTGTGGAGTTGGGCCGGTCTCTTCTGACAATATTGTATTTATTGTGCCCCAATTTGTTCTTCTGGGATAGCTTTGTTTCGCTAACCATAAGCACATCAGGGGTTTGGTCTTCTAGCAACTTAAACAATACGGCTCTTCGCTCGATCCTAATCAGTGAATTCACATTTATCGCAAGAATCTTCAAGGATTGCTCCTCCATGTTCGTACCCACTACGACTGGAGGTGCGTTAGGCCCGGCAGAAGTGCGTAGATCTGGTCCACCTGCTTCGCCTGCTCCTGTACCTGAAGTTGAAGCTGCTCCATCTTCCCTTGGATAGAGAGCAAGATGTCCAGCAAGTCAGTTTGCACCTCCGGTGCTCTAGGCGCTGGGACCTGAGAAACAACCTTCGGTCTTTTCTGTTCCGCGTTTCCCCGACCTTGCGCCATTTGGGCGTAAGTCACTTGGGGAGTCACGGATTGTGTTTGAATTGGAGCAGATGGACGTTTCACTACGACCTTCTCCTGACGAACCAGATTTACTTTCTTAATATACTGGAACTTAGGACAACCCCGATAGTTTGCGGTGTGTCCCGAGCGCAAGGAGCGCCTCCGGATCAGTACCCGGATCTATCCCCCTCAGCAGCATTGTTTGCCGCTTTTCCCCCTTCGGGGTGAAAGAGAAGAACTCCGTCGTCGTATCCCTAAGTAATTCTTTAATTTTTTTATATTCTTCCACACTATTACAGTGGATAGAATGTCTATTTTCATTTAATCTTTTAATAGAAAAATTACTGCCTATGGCCGACTTACATAGTTCGATGGTATCCTTCAGCTCAATTTTGTAAGTATTAATTGGAGGAATCTTTGTCTTTGCAGTCATCTTCTGTTGCGGTTGTTGCTGTTGCTGTTGTTTCTGCTGCTGCTGCTGTGTCTGCTTCTGCTGTTTTTGCTGCTTCTGCAGTTGCTGCTTTTTCTGCTGCTGCGGTTGTTGCTGCGTTGTTTGCTGCTGTAGTTGTTGCTGCGTTTTCTGCTGCTGTTGTTGTTGCTGCTGTATTCGCGGGTGACTTTGTTGTTGTTGCAGCTGGCCTTCTGGCTGCTTCTGTTGTTGTTGTGAAGCGCCCTGGAGCTCCAGCTGCCGCTCCCTCTCTCTTGTGGCCATTTGTTTGGCCTTTATAGCACACACCCTTTGTTCCAGCTGTTTAATGCTGGAAGTCAGGCTCTCGACTTCTTCATCTTCGTCCTCTGATTCGGAGGACGCCAAAACGGCGAAGCTATTGTTTTTGTCGTCTCCAATGTAGCGGCCTTCCCCACCGTCGGAAATATATGCGTATTCGGCCGAGTCATCTGACCTCTGCCGCTTCTTTTCTGTTGCTGCTGTTATTACTGTGCTCGGCACCCCTATCCTCACTCCACCTGGCAGCTGTTCAGCTGAAGCTGATGTGGAGGGACGCTTTACGAGGTTGGGAGTAGACTTAATTTTCCTTCTCCTTTTGCCCTTACTTTCGGTCACCACTGTTACTGGGTGGCCTGACTGAACTGCGTCATCGACTGATGCAGTCACTCTACCCGCTGGTCCCGCTAATAGGAGCGCGGACCGCTCGCCTTCCTTCACGTGTTTTGTTTTTATTTTAATTTCACTTTTTTTTTAAATGAAAAAAAAAGAAAAAGTTTATAATTTTATTTTCCCTGGCCGGGAATTGAACGAGGGTCTCTGGCTTGATAGACCAGCACCACTACCACTAGGCTAACTGGCCACTTAAATTCACACTGTCTAATTATTTACTTGAAATTTACTGAAAATTTCACTCAAAGCCGAAACACGTCTACACTCCGTGAAAGTCTGTGAACGACTGTAGCACACCACCACTACCACTAGGCTAACACGCCACTTGAAAATGTGCTGACTAACTTTTTACTTTATTTCACACCGAATTTAAATGAAAAGCCGAAACACGTGCGCACTCTTTGAAAGTCTGTGAACGACTGTTCCGAAAACCATATTCCTAAAAGGTGTACATCGTAGTTTATATCAGCGCTTAGGTTTAAAGGATTATCTGAGCGGTATGCAATGCCAAGATCATCTGCGAATGCTGTAACTTTCCCTATGAACGGTTGACGAAACAAAGAGTTGATATAAATTAGGAACAGTATGGGACCAAGAACTGATCCCTGTGGCACACCTAAGTTTATAGTTTTCGAGCCACCAACAAGGTTACCTATTTTGACTTTTTGAGTTCTATCCTTCAAGTAGGACTCAATCCAATTATGTACAAAACCACGAAATCCTGCATAATCACCCCAATTACGTTTGTCGGGAGTCGAAAATGCCTCAAGTCGGCTGTCGGGTCGGGTCGATGAAAAATCTAGATTCTATAGTTTCTTCGACCGACAAGACGTGTAGTAGATTTTTTCCGACAGCTGCCACATTTTTTTTTTTTTTTTTTGACAGCTCGCAATTGAAATTTGTTATCGTGGAAGGCTTTGTATTTTGAAGAAGTTAAAAACAAATAAATAATGAAAATAATTTAAACAAATAAAATGCTAAGTATTGAACACTTCATTAGTAGCAGCGAAGATGAAGAAAATGAAAACAAAAAGAAACTGCTACGTTTAAATAGGAAAACCCTGTGAACTAAGGCCAATCTCTTTGAATTGCCTGACACAAAGTAAGTTTTCTACTAAATAGTTAAAGCAAATGTAATTATTAAATTGTTAAAATAGGTTCGTGTAATACTTCAGGGTTACCAAAGACTCATTTGGTGTTATTCTTCGGCAGGTGGAAGCCAAACTGAGTTCGAAACGAATTTCATCGATACCTGCTTCAATAAAGTTGGCCACTGCTTTGAGAATATTTGCTGAGGGTCTGCAAAATTTTTAAGGAAGTCTGTAATGTTTTAGAGGCCGAGCTGTGCCCCAAGTGGATTTCTTGGATTACCTCGGACCAGCAGAAAGAAGAAGCGAAACTATTCTTTTTTGAACATGGTGGTTTCCCAGGAGCCATTGGTTGCGTTGATGGTACCCGCGTATCGATAATAACTCCAGGCAAAGAACAACAACATCTGTTCTTAAATAGAAAGGGCTTTTATAGTGTTAACGTTATGATCGTAAGTGTTGTTTTTTTTATGAAAATAATTTAAAAAACATTAAATTTAAGGTGTGTGACCATAAGATGCGGATACGAGTGTAGATGCTAGGTTTCCCGGAAGTTGCCATGACGCACACATTTGGAATCTTAGTGATATACGGCGAATGATGCGCGACAAATATGAAAATGGGGAAAGACGTACATGGTTACTCGGTATGATACATCCTATATTTTCTATTATGAAATGATAATTTTATTTTGTTTCAGGTGATGCAAGCTACCCCCTTGAACCGTATATTATAACACCCTTCAGATCGGCTGTAAGTGGAAGCTCTGAATGTTTGTTTAACAGCAAACATGCAAGAGCGAGAAACATCGTGGAGAGAACAATAGGTGTCTTGAAGAATCGTTTCCGTTGTCTATTGGGAGCCCGCCAACTTCATTATAGTCCGAGAAAGGCGACACAAATTGTAAATATATGTGCGGTATTGCACAATATTTGCATAAATGATGGCATCCAATTACCCGTAGAATTTGAAGAAGAAAACATGGATTCGATGCATGAGGAAACTTAATATAAGGAATGAAATTGCAGAAAATTTTGTTATGCTATAAACATTTTTTAAGTAAAAAATAAAAATTTCATTGTGGATAAAATGCTTTCATTTGTGTACTACAGAGGCTTGTTAGGAGCCAAACGAAACTTAAAAAAAAGTAAATTCTATACTTTAACACAGATAAAGTACTTAAATTGTTACTGTTTACTGAAGTACTGAAGTTTTTAAGTCTTTTTTTATGGTGTTTCTAAACTATTTTCTATTTCGTTTCTTTTATCCCAGTTAAATTTTTTCTCCTTGATGTCCACTTTTCTCCTTTGTATCTCCAAGTCCATTCTTATCAAGTCATTTTTTTCTACCTTTCTCGTGTTTTCTCGTAGACAGTTTTCGATATTATTAAGCTTATCATTAATTTCTTTTAATGCATTTTCTTGGGATAGTAATTGTATTTCTAGCAACTGCTCTTTAGTTGTTAGTTTCTTTCTTGGTGTAGAGTGCTCCGGATAAAGTACTGAGATGGAACGTGAGGTTGAAGATAATTCCTCTGCATTTGAGGTTAAAGGAGTCAATGATTGATCATCAGAAATGACTTGGTCCGGATTACCGAACGAATGACCTTCAGGCTGAACCACATCATTCATGGATAGCATAGCCACCACAGCCTCCCCCGTAGCAGAAAGAGCTTCTTGGTCAAATGGACCCCCACCAGTCGATTGTGTTTTCATTTTGTTTCTGAACACCTTCTTTTTTGTTTTATATTTTAAATCTCTCCAACCCATGATCAAAACTATATTTTAATTTTCAATTTCACCTTTATTACCAACTTCATACAAACCTTATGCCAACCGTCACCGTCTCTTGATGGAGGACCTAAACTATTTAACCTAATAGCGAGCGAACTCCACTCATCCTTCACATCAATCTTATTTAATGATTTTGTAAAGCCCTTAGCAAGGTGAGGCTTTTCTTGCATTGCAATCAAAATCTCAAACTGCCTTTTATTTGTTATTTTCATCATAAACTAGATAAATTTTTCTTTTTTTAGCCAAAAATGAGCTTCTTATCAACCTTAACACCTAAAATTGAAAAAAAAAAATATACAATAATAATAAAAAATATAAAATAATATAATATACAATTTACTTTGTTTACGCAGAAGCAGTCGTCTATGTTTTTGCCATCGACTCGAAATGCCAATTATCCGCCCGCCGTCCGTCAAACAGAATAACAACTGAAGTCGAAAAATGTTCCAATCTACTACAAAATACAAATCCGCCAAATGGAATGTGCTATGTTTCGAGTCGGTCGGAATCAAGTCGATTATTAGCCGAATCCGACAAATGTAATTGGGGTGAATATAATTTGTTTAGCAGAATTCTGTGGTTAACCATGTCAAAAGCTTTGGTGATGTCCATGGAGAGTCTGGCGCTACATTTTGTATCATCTAGTGCTTTGTAGATAAAAGAGCAAAACTCCAAGAGGGCATCTTCTGTGGCAAGGCCTTCTCTAAATCCAAACTGAACAGGACTAAGGAAATTTATTTTTCCCAGGTAACTCAGCACTCTACTCTTAATAGCTTTTTCAAAGACTTTTGAAACTGATGACAATAAGGAAATTGGCCTATAATTGTTTTTGTCGCTTTTACTACCCTTTTTGAAAAGAGGGATCACATTAGCACATTTTAATTTATCAGGAAAAATTTCGGTAAAAATACTTAAGTTAAAAATATAGGCTAGTATGTCTACTATATTTAGAGCTATGTTTTTAAGGGTAGGAATGGGAATACCATCATTGCCACAAGAGCTTGAGTTGCTGAGAGAACATATAATTTTGTAAAGCTCGAAGCCTGTTATTTCTTCATAAAAGAAGCTATAATTCCTAACATAGTGGTCGACTAAATGGGACTTAGCACAACCGTTGCAATATGTAGGAGACTCATTAGGAGAAGACATCAGACCAACCGAAGAAAAGAAATCATTAAATATGTTTGATATTGTTATAACATCATCAATAGTAACATCATCATTACACAGTACTATAGATTTAGAAATATTGTTAGAGTTGCCATCAATGATACTGTTTATAGCCTTCCATTCCTTTCTAGGGTTACCAAGCGCACTTCGTACCTTAGAGTAAAAATATCTGTCCCGAGCTATCCTTATATCCTTATTTACTTTCATACTCAACATTCTGAAACGAATTTTCACCGCTGTGTTAAGCGGATGTTTAAAGCATTTTTTCCTTAATTTATTTTTAAGTTTAATTTTTTTTAACACATAATAGTTAATCCAAGGCTTTAATCTCTCCTCAGATTTTTTACGAACAACGGTGTATTTAAAATTACTTATATAATTTTGAAGAAATGTTAAAAACAAGTCATAAGCCTTAGAAGCATTACCTTCCACATAAATTTCACCATTTCATTTCATTTTTATAAAACGACCAAATACATGGTCAAGACAAGTACTTGAAATTGGTCTAGTAATTGCATTTACGAAAGAAGAAAGACCATGCACAGCCATTGTAGCAAGATAAAAATCAGGGGTCGAATTACCGCATCAGTTATCGAGCAACACGTAACTGATAAATGTTGATTTGACATGACCGCTTAAGAGATCGAGTATCGAGTATCGAAATTTGGCATTCTCTCATCAGTGATCGTGTATTTATTTATTCGATATGGTTTCTGCTGACGAGCTGAGGTGCATTTGGGAGAAAATATGTGAGAATATCTTTGTTTGTTATTTTTGCGTCTGGTTCAATTTATTATTTGGAATTTATTTCACGTTGAGTCTAAATAAAAGTAACCCTCTGCAAAACAAGATTTTGGTAAATATTATGAGCTGGGACAGCTGTTTAGGTGCATCCTCTAAAATTGATCTTCTCCAGTATAAATAAAAATGCACTCTTATTTGCCCTGACTGTTTTGATAGAACTGCAATCAAAAGTGTATGTCTGAATCAGAAGATGAAAAATAAAGTAAATATTGAATTTTTAATTGAAGACGATAAATACAAAACTTTTCCTTACACAAAAATAAATAGTTTTGACATTTGTCAGCCATCTCAATTCAATGTAGTAGAATTGTACTAGTACAATCTTCAAAGTGATCATCCCAATGTAGTTACTCGATCACTTGATAGCGTATGGATTTCATTCACTCGTTAACTGATGTCGTAAATCGTTCGTAGCAAGCCCATCTATCGGGCGATGCTTCAGCATATTCGCCAAAAACTTAAGGGCTAAATTAAATCCGAGAGTAGTCAACGGGATAAAAATCCCCGAAAACTACCTTAACTTACTGCAAAAAGTTTACTTGGAACACTTTGTAAACTACAAAATACGGGTGACACAGAGAATTGTAGAGGATGTTGCGAGTGAGGGGCGGAAGTTCATTATAATAGAAAATGAGCACAGGAGAGCCCACAGGGGTCCCATTGAGAATAGGGAACAAATCCTTGAAAGATTTTACTTTCCACGTATGATGGTTCAGATTAGGCAGTTTGCTGCTTCATGCGAAATTTGTAACTCAAACAAGTACGATCGACACCCGATATCTCCAGAATTACGGGAGACGCCTATTCCTAAGTATCCATGCGAAATTCTTCACATGGATATCATGGAAATACAGAATGAGAATTCACAAAGCTCACATACGCAATGTAATGAAAAAGTAAGAATCAATTAACACTGTAAAAGAAACCATTTCCAAAAGCCCAGGATACTAAAGTAGCTAAAATAATTATGTCTAGGGGCCAACTCTCACGAAAAAAGGGGCCGGTTCTCTGAGAATTAATTCATTTTAATCATTCGTGGTGAAGGTACGAGGTACCATTAAGAGGATTCATACGAGCCTTCCGAGCGACAGCAACTACCCCGAAATGTTAATGGAGAGCGCTCAGCGGGCATCTAGGGAAATAATAATAAGTAATCCTGGGCAAATAAGTAAAATATGAGAAAAAAATATATATAAAAATTTTTTCAAATGAATGCAATAAAAATTAAAAAATTTTCTTGAAATGAATGCAATAAAAAATAAAAAAAAAATAGTAAAATGAATACCATTGTTACTATCATAAGTAGAACGAGTGAAGACACTCAAGCATTTCTATAATTATAAAGTAATAAACTAATTAAAGGGAAGAATATATGACAATTGTATTAAAACCATACTCTGTATAAAATATATAATACATTAATGAAGTAATGACATTATATTACAGTCTAGCTCTTCTGGCTTACGTGCAAACCTTGCACATTTTTTTATATGAATTACCAATTGTGACGATTAAAGAAGGAAACGCCTGGTTGACCAATGGTTACTTTAAGCTTATACACGTAATAGACCTACAACAGTATGACATACTCACCGAACAGACTGAACAACTGGTCGCCAAACATATCTCTGACAAAGAAGTCCGGCTCGTATTGGACTACCATCTGAACCAAATCAAAGACCGGATAGCGGAATTAACTGGCACTAGAAGTAGAAGAACGAGATCTATAAACTGGATAGGATCCGCTTGGAAGTGGTTGGCCGGCTCTCCCGACGCAGCGGACTGGGACAAACTTCTACAAGTACAAACGGACATAATAGACAACAATAATCAACAGTATAAAATTAACCGCCAATTATTTAACAAGACGAACGAATTAGTAGATAAATTCAACCAGGTACTGGACCGTTACACAAACGCAATACTGAAGCAGGATACGGAAAGGTTAGAGCGTGACTTACTAAGCAAGCTACTGATACTAAAAGAAGGTATAAACGAGATTATGAGGGCATGTCAAATGGCCAAGACTGGGATAGTTAACAGTAACATTCTCGACTCAGAGGAGGTCAATACTATATTAAATGAATTGGAAGTCCTGCCATACCAGAATGTCGTAGAGGCCAGGGAATACGGACGTCCCTCTGTATTTAGCAACGGAACCCTATTGCTATATGTCCTATCGGTTCCAAAAGTTGCAGCAGAAATGTTTCATCTGGTGTCTGCCCGTGCTGCAGTCAAGAACGGAAAACAAATTGAACTAGACTACACAAGGCTACTAATTAACCACGACAAAACTTACGGACTGACCGGTGACTGTTTTAGTATAGGCAATACATCCGTGTGCGAGGAAGGTGCAGTAAAAAAATTACCAGAGGATTCATGTCTACCTAGGATCCTTAAGGGAGGCACAACCAGATGCAATCTTAAAAGCACGAATAAAGAAATTATAGAGCTAATAGGAGAAAACACAATCTTCTTAACTAACTTTAATGGTTTTCTCTTAAATAAGAATTCATCTATTCCATTAGAAGGTACTTATTTGATCCAGCTGGACAACGACACAGTCTACATCAGGGACCGGATATACTCCAGTGAGAGTGCGAGTAGCCTGCAGCCACTTCCTCCTGTTTTGGCCAACATCACCAATGGAAGGACCAGACCTGGCCTGGATTACTTACATCACATTAGTGTCGAAAATATTCAACGAATTAGATCCTTGAAAGAACGTTTTAATTTCTTTATACTTACAGAAATTTCTATTATCATCTTGATCGTCATTTCTATTTGCCTATTATGGAAAAAAATCTACGAGAAGGTCAACATTCCGGAGCTTCATTTCCCTTCCCGGATTAAGCGCATACCTCTTGATCTTGTACCGGAGGTTCAACAACCCACCAGAAGGTTAAGCTGCTCTACATGCTCAGCAATTGATCTGCGGGACGCAGATATTTAAGAGGGGGGCAGTTAACACGGGCGGCTATCCACACGCGCAGCCAGATTCTCACGCTCAACATACGGATGTAACCCAAGATAGTATCGGATTCAGCATAGACGCATCGCTTGCACTTTTTGCCTTGCATGCACGGACGTGTTCGAGTCATCGTGGGAATGTCGTGATCATGGTCAGCCAGGGCGAGCTTAGATTTAAATTATTAAATAAATGTAAAGGCAGTCTTACCTGGATGGCCGAGGAATAAAGATCTTTTTGTGTAAACTGAAATACTCGTGTTTGATTGTAAAACCGCTGGTGCACGCTTAAGGTCGTGCTGGTATTAATTTTTTTTAAAGCATGAAGGAGAAAATTTCTAATTTATAGCTTGTGAAACAATCATTAATGAAAATGTTGTCTTTTGTGCCCGCGACAAATACAGACTAATTTAACTTCTTCATTGCAGTTTTCTTGGCTTTTAATTCTTTTTCTTTAGTCTTTAAGCTAGAGAAGTGTACACAAAGTATATCATTAACCTCGTTGTTGTTATTGTTTTTCTTCCATACACGTTTGACGTAGCATTTTTGGATATCTGTAGGTGGAACGGAGACACCCAACGTGTTGCCAAAAATTGTATTAGCACATTCTCCTGCATTCTCATTGTTGACTCCAGGCACACCAATAATCTCGATGACATTTTCAACATTCTTTTGCTCTCTCCAATTCAGTCTACTTTCCAGCGATGCAACTTTCGACTTTAGATTTTCGTTCTCTTCTCTTAGCTGATTATTTGTGCCGAGGAAGTCGCAGTTGATTTTCTTCAAACATATAATTTCCTCATAGAGCATTTGCAGTGTAACTGTGCCGTCGGCAGACTGTTGTGGTAGATCACATAGTGCTGTTGCTTGTCGTTCAACTGCCGACTCAGTGGCACTCTGTAGCCTAGGGACTGTTTGCTGATTCCGCTTTTGACTCTGCTTCGTTATTGATGCTACTGCTACTGTTGTTGCTGCCGATGGTACCAATACACTTTGTTGTTGTAGAGATTTACGTCGAACAGCGGTGCATTTCTCGCAACAATATGGAACATTGTGAGTGTTCATGTATTCTATATCCGACGGATTTAGTTTTACACACGAACAATGGTAATACACATTACAGTCGGCGCAGGTGATTTTGGTCTCACAACTGCGATCTATTCTTTTATTGCAAATTAAACAAAGAATTTTTAGAAATTTATATGCAAAGAACTAAACGTAAATAAACAAAAAGTTTATACCCCACGAAACTTACAGTAAACACGTCCGTTCTCTCAAGGGATTCGAATTCATTTGTAGTCGAAACGCTGCTCATCCATCCTGAAAATGTCGACCAGGTCATGGCTGCCTTAGAATTCAGGTACGGTGGTCCCGAATGCCTTTTGCGATGCCAGTTGGGCAAACTGAGGTCGATTTCACAAATTTCGGAGAGTAAACTTGAAATGCTGGTGCATTCGCCTCAGCGGTGCAGAACCTCGTAACATTTTTAGAGGCTAGCGGTTTGCGCCAACATTTGGCAAACCAAACGCTCATGGACGAATTGGTAAGGAAGCTGCCCATGAGCAATCGGCTTGAATGGGCTCAACGGAGCATCGGCATCGCGCCATATACCACTGTTAGGCATTTTGCTGAGTGGGTGTCTGAGGTTGCCAGACTTGTCTGCTTAGTGACATCAACTTCCTTATTGCCGCCAGCCAATTCAAAACAGTATAGGCACATGCTGTCGGATGGGAAGATCCAGTCCCACTAGAAATTTTCGAGAGGTGGAAGCAGTGGAAACCAGAGCTTCCGTCATTAACTCGGTTCAGAATTCAAACATGCCATGATCCACACCTGGCGATGGTAAAGAACATCACTCTTCACACTTCCGTCGATGCCACTGAAGAGGCGTTTAGCGCAGTTTCATTTCTTCGAATCGAATTTGGAGGAAGCGTTCGGGTATCATTCATCTCCGGCAAAACCAAATGTGCTCCTAGGAAGCCTATGTCTGAACTTATCCGCAGCTATCCTGGGGAACATACTTACCAACACAATTGTGGAGAGCCATGACTTGCCATTTAGCGGTCGCATATTTTGGACCGACTCGAAGAATATTGTAATATGCGAGCTACGGCTCGAGTAGATAAAACAATTATTCTGTGAAATTATTTCTTTATTTTCTACTCTATAGAACAATTCAAGTTCACACTATACTATTCTTCGCAAATTCTTTTCTTACAAGGTCTCTTTCCTCTCAAATCACTTTATCTCCTTTCTATTACTTAATTCACAAATCCAAACTAATTACTTTTTCTTGTTCACTCTCAACTTTCAATTTATCACCAAATTACAACTTCGCCCATTATCACTTTTCCAATCTCTTCGCCACGGTTCTAAACCAACTGTCCCTTTTTTGATCGCCATCTGTCCTTATATAGCAGAAGTTTCTGATAGCCAGAAACTTCTAGCAAATTCTTCGACCACTGGGACAAGAGAAATAATTCTTGCAGTTTTAATTCCCTTTTATCCCTGATATTATTCGTCTCTTTCGTTGACATGAGCTGTGGAGACTTCGTCCCAGACACGAACCTCGAATGAAAGGACAGTTCGAACCAAAATTCTGCCAGAATGGAAAGTCACTTCGGAATTTGTTGCGTCATATTTTTAGGGGGCGTAGTTATTATTATGCTACACTGCCCCCCTCTTAGACGTGTTCGTCCCGAACAAGTGCATCCTCATTTCGGCCATTGTATCGACTCAGTCGGTCCACATGAACCACTTTCATTTTGGCCCTCGGTCCTCGCTGGATGCGGTAGACAACATCGTTGATGCGGGTTATTATTCTGTAGGGACCTTCCCAGTTCCGCTGTAATTTAGGTGATTTCCCCTTTTGGCGATGGGGATTATACAGCCACACCAGATCTCCTTCCTGGAATCCTGACGTTGTTGCCTTGGCATCATACCTGGTCTTCATGCGGTCGCTCGTCATCTTAACCTGGCTTCTGGTCCTTTGGTGTATGTCCCTAAGCCTTTCCCTAAGGTCCGCCACGTACTCTTCTTCATTTCTGGGCTCATTGGTAGGAGATCCAAATTTCACCTCACTGGGTAAACGAGCTATTCTACCAAATAAGATTTCGAACGGCGTATGTCGAGTAGTGCTATGCACGGCACTTCTATAGGCCATCAAAAACAAGGGAATCTGCCGGTCCCAATCCCGTTGGTAGTCACCTACGACCTTCGAGAGATGTTCGTCCAAAGTCCTATTGAAACGCTCCACCATACCGTCCGACTGTGGATGAAGCGGGGTTGTCCTGGTCTTTTTGATTCCGAGTAGTTGACACATCTCTTGGAAGATTCTTGACTCGAAGTTCCGCCCTTGGTCAGAATGCAATTCCAAGGGCACACCGAATCTGCTAACCCAATTGTAGACGATCTGCTCCGCCACGGTTCTGGCTTCCTGGTTAGGGATCGGAAACGCTTCCGGAGTATATACCGATTACCATTGTCGGTTTCCGGAAAGGGCCCTGCGATGTCAATGGCGATTCGTTCGAAAGGTGCTCCCACGTTGTATTGGTGCATCTTACCTCGAGTTTTGATTCTCGGACCCTTGCTAGCTGCACACACGTCGCATTTTCTGCACCAGTCTTCGATATCTTCCTTCGCTTTTAACCAATAAAAACGTTCTCGTA
Organism: Pocota personata; assembly: GCA_963082735.1. NCBI lineage: Eukaryota > Metazoa > Arthropoda > Insecta > Diptera > Syrphidae > Pocota > Pocota personata. Next base: position 148,702,525 of record OY720429.1, read on the forward strand.
CCTTTTCTAGCGTCTTATTCACTCCCAAGTGGCCTCCGGTCGACCCGCCATGCATTTCCTGTAACACCTCCTTGACCCTCGTCCGCGGTACGACAAGGTGCATTACAAACGACTTTCCGTCGGAGGATTCCCATTTTCTTCTCAGAACACCTTCTTGGACATGGAGGGAGTCCCACTGCGCAAAATATGCCTTTAAGGTCGGGCTTCTGTGAGAAATGTCCTGATGATCCGGTTTCTCCATGTTCTCCTTCCAGGCCAGAATCGGCTCGATATCCGGGTCTTCCTTCTGAGCGTTCCGGATCTCATCTACGCTCCAGCCGGTGATAGGTTCGGCTCTCATTCTTTGGATGGAAACCAGCTCCCGTTCTTCCTGACGCGCACAATGTTTACAATCCGTTCTGCATGGTCTCCGGGACAGTGCATCCGCATTAGAGTGGAGTTTTCCTTTACGATGCTGTATTTCGTAGTCGTAGATTTGCAGCCTTTCGATCCATCTTGCGACCTGACCCTCAGGACTCTTGAACTGTAATAGCCATTTTAAGGCTGCATGGTCTGTGCGAAGAACGAACTTCCTCCCGTAGAGGTATTTGTGAAAATGCTTCGTAGCCAAGATCAAAGCTAGAAGTTCCCGCCTTGTCACGCAGTAGTTCCTTTCTGGCTTAGAGAGCACCTTGCTGAAGTACGCAACCACCTTCTCTTGGCCGTCATGCACCTGGGAGAGTACGGCTCCTACCCCGACATTATTAGCATCTGCATCCACAACGAACGTTTCCCCGGGAGTGGGGTAAGCCAGTATCGGGGCATCGCATAGCCGTTGTTTAAGTGCCTTGAAGCTCTTCTCGCACTCAATTGACCATTTGAATTGTTTTCCCTTTTCCGTCAACTGGTGCAGGTTCTTTGCGATCCCGGCAAAATCCTTCACGAACCGTCTGTAGTAGGTGGCTAGGCCCAGGAAGCTCCTTAGTTGGTGTTTGTCTTTGGGGACTGGCCAGTTTTTCACCGCTTCGACCTTCTCCGGATCGGTTCTCACTCCTTTCGCTGAAATTATGTGTCCCAGGTACTTGACTTCCGCTCTAAACAGGGCGCACTTCTTGGGGTTGAGCTTCAGGTGGGCACTTCGAAGCCTTTGAAACACATCCCTTAGATTGTCTCGGTGTTGCGCAAACGTTTTTCCTACGACGATGACATCATCCAAGTATACCAAACAGGTTTTCCATGTTAACCCTTGCAGGACACATTCCATCAATCGCTCGAAAGTCGCCGGAGCATTGCACAGCCCGAATGGCATTACCGTGAATTGCCATAGCCCATTTCCTGCGGTGAAGGCGGTTTTCTCCCGGTCTTCTGGATGGATCTGTACCTGCCAGTAGCCACTCTTCAAGTCGAGAGTGGAAAACCATCGGGCTCCTGATAGTGTGTCTAGCGTGTCGTCAATCCGTGGCAGAGGGTAGCTGTCTTTCTTGGTGACGTAATTGAGCTGCCGATAGTCCACGCAGAACCGCGTGCTGCCATCTTTCTTCTTAACCAGTACAACCGGTGATGCCCACGGACTTTTGGAACTTTCAATCAGACCTTCTTTCTCCATTGCCGACACCATCTCTGCAACTTCAGTCTGCTTTGCCAATGGAAGGCGCCTAGCAGGCTGACGAATTGGTCTAGTATCACCAGTGTCTATTCGATGTTGTACCAGGTGTGTTCGGCCGTATTCTCCGTCCTGTGAGGCAAATACATCAGCGTACTCATTGATAAGATTCTCTGCCATAGTTCGCTGCTCCTGATTCAGCTCACTGGACTGGAGAATCGTCTCTCTCGCTTCCGCTGTCCAAGGTGATGGGAGAGGTTTTGGAGCATCACGTTCAGATATTGTTGCGACGGCGGTAATCGGCGTGCATTTTCCAGTCACCTCCCCTCGCCTTAGTTTGACAGTGTGTGGTCTTGCGTTCAAAACCCTCACTGGAACCATGGTGTTCTTTGGTTCGACTAACGTCTTTCCCACGATGTAGTCTTGAGAATTCTTCTCTGGGTCTGGTTCTACTATGTAGAATCGGTGGCTCCCAAGATCACCTTCCAGCTTCGTCCAAATGATTGTCTCTGAAGACGGCGGCAAAACTTCGTCTTTGCTGATGACTGTCCTGAGAGTTACGGCATTCTCATTTCCGTACACCATCGGAATCTCCACATTTCGATACCTCAGTACTTGCATCCCGATGTCCAAGATTACTTCATTTGCTTTCATGAAGTCTACTCCGATGATGCACTCGTCGCATATATCTGCCACCAGAAACGCATGGGAGAACGTCAGTCCTGCCAGAGTAATCGTAAGACGAACTTCTCCAAATACCTTCGCCATTTCCCCTGTTGCAGTCTTCAGGCAGTAGCTGTTGGTGTTGTGCAGCCAGGAGTTTTTGACGATATCTCTTCTTACAATGGAGGCAGTGGCACCTGTGTCGATGGTGGCTACGCACTTCTTCTCGTTGATTAGTGCCTCCACTGTCAGGCTCTTGTTACCCCGTTTGGTTTGCGAAACTTGAATGGTGGTCCTGGGGGCCTCGATTCCAGTAACCAACTTCTGCCCCGCGAAGTTGGTCCTTACGCATTTCCCGACTGCTGGTTTTGGGAAGTCTGACTGACAGCCAGATGCTTCCTCTCTGCTTCTCCTACTTCCGCAATGTGAACAATTTCCTCGTCTAGGTGCACTTCTGCACTGCCGTTGTAGGTGTCCGGTTTGGTTGCAATTCCAGCAACGGATTTGACTTCCGCGAGCTCTGTCTTCATCCATGACGGCTGTTCTCTGGCATGAGCATTCCACGACGGACATTTCCCTGACACGGTGTATTCCCTGGTATGCTTGGTCCGCAGCCTTCATTGACAAAGCGAATGCCAATGCCTCGGGGAGTGTTCGCTTTTCAGCCATCCTTACAGCCATTTGCAGTTGTCTGTCCTCTATGGCCTGAATAAAAGCTTCCACCGCCATTTCGTTGATAAGCTCCTCACCGGCTTTAGGGTATGAAAGATGGGCTAGTCGCTCTATATCCGCTTGCAACTGTTGGAGCGTTTCCCCCCTTTTCTGGACTCGACTACGCAGCTGAACCCTGTACACCTGCTGCATGTGTTCATCCCCAAACCGCATCTCGATAGCCTGAACCAGAGAGTCGTAGTTCTGCTGTTTATCTTCCGGGATGGTCTGCAAGAGCTCCGCAGCTGGACCCCTCAGTGCAAGCGTGAGTGCAATAGACTTCTCTTCATCGTCCCAGCTATTGGTCATTGCGGCCGCTTCGAATTGCCTCTTATAAATTGGCCATGATGTTTGACCATCGAAGATAGGAGGCTGCATCTCCTTTCTTCTCAGACCGTCAGTGGAATATTCCCGTGCTTTCTGTCTCTTCACGTTGCTGAGCTCCTTAGCAAGATTTTCGACTTGCTTTTCTACTTTTTCAAACTGAGTCTCTATCTTCCCGAACTGAGTTTCATGTTTCTCAAAATTTTCATCGAATCTAGTTTCGACTTTTTCGAGTTGCGTCTCGACCTTCTCGATTTTCTCTTCGATCACTTCGAATTTGGATTCCAAGTTCTTGTTTTGCTCATCAAGTTTACTTTCCAGAGCATCTAGAGAATTCTTTTGTTCGTCCATCTTAAGTTCTAGAGAATTCTTTTGTTCGTCCATTGCTTTCTTTTGTTCGTCCAGCTTAAGTTCTAGAGAATTCCTCTGGTCGTCCATTGCTTTCTTTTGGTCGTCCAGCTTAAGTTCTATAGAATTCCTTTGGTCTTCTATTGCTTTCTTTTGTTCGTCCATGACTAACTTAAGTTGCAAGAGCAGACTCGTTATACCCGGGTCGGCTGCTGTACTTGCTGGTTCCTCTTCCACGTCAAACTCTACGTCGTGCGGATTTTCACCTTCCTGCGTTACTGCTTCTTCCAGACGAATCAGCAGGGCATCTTTTCCCCCAGTTGTGTCGAGGTTCCGCTTACTGAGTTCTGCCTTTAGTTGAGTTATAGTTAGTTTTCCCAATTTGCGACCCATTTTGCGCAACTAATTAACTCAACACAGAAATCGTTTTTTTTTTTTTTTTTTTTGCTTGTGCAATTTCACACCACGGAAATAGTTATTCACAGAATAAGTTTTATCCCGCTTCTGACACCAATGTAATATGCGAGCTACGGCTCGAGTAGATAAAACAATTATTCTGTGAAATTATTTCTTTATTTTCTACTCTATAGAACAATTCAAGTTCACACTATACTATTCTTCGCAAATTCTTTTCTTACAAGGTCTCTTTCCTCTCAAATCACTTTATCTCCTTTCTATTACTTAATTCACAAATCCAAACTAATTACTTTTTCTTGTTCACTCTCAACTTTCAATTTATCACCAAATTACAACTTCGCCCATATCACTTTTCCAATCTCTTCGCCACGGTTCTAAACCAACTGTCCCTTTTTTGATCGCCATCTGTCCTTATATAGCAGAAGTTTCTGATAGCCAGAAACTTCTAGCAAATTCTTCGACCACTGGGACAAGAGAAATAATTCTTGCAGTTTTAATTCCCTTTTATCCCTGATATTATTCGTCTCTTTCGTTGACATGAGCTGTGGAGACTTCGTCCCAGACACGAACCTCGAATGAAAGGACAGTTCGAACCAAAATTCTGCCAGAATGGAAAGTCACTTCGGAATTTGTTGCGTCATATTTTTAGGGGGCGTAGTTATTATTATGCTACACTGCCCCCCTCTTAGACGTGTTCGTCCCGAACAAGTGCATCCTCATTTCGGCCATTGTATCGACTCAGTCGGTCCACATGAACCACTTTCATTTTGGCCCTCGGTCCTCGCTGGATGCGGTAGACAACATCGTTGATGCGGGTTATTATTCTGTAGGGACCTTCCCAGTTCCGCTGTAATTTAGGTGATTTCCCCTTTTGGCGATGGGGATTATACAGCCACACCAGATCTCCTTCCTGGAATCCTGACGTTGTTGCCTTGGCATCATACCTGGTCTTCATGCGGTCGCTCGTCATCTTAACCTGGCTTCTGGTCCTTTGGTGTATGTCCCTAAGCCTTTCCCTAAGGTCCGCCACGTACTCTTCTTCATTTCTGGGCTCATTGGTAGGAGATCCAAATTTCACCTCACTGGGTAAACGAGCTATTCTACCAAATAAGATTTCGAACGGCGTATGTCGAGTAGTGCTATGCACGGCACTTCTATAGGCCATCAAAAACAAGGGAATCTGCCGGTCCCAATCCCGTTGGTAGTCACCTACGACCTTCGAGAGATGTTCGTCCAAAGTCCTATTGAAACGCTCCACCATACCGTCCGACTGTGGATGAAGCGGGGTTGTCCTGGTCTTTTTGATTCCGAGTAGTTGACACATCTCTTGGAAGATTCTTGACTCGAAGTTCCGCCCTTGGTCAGAATGCAATTCCAAGGGCACACCGAATCTGCTAACCCAATTGTAGACGATCTGCTCCGCCACGGTTCTGGCTTCCTGGTTAGGGATCGGAAACGCTTCCGGAGTATATACCGATTACCATTGTCGGTTTCCGGAAAGGGCCCTGCGATGTCAATGGCGATTCGTTCGAAAGGTGCTCCCACGTTGTATTGGTGCATCTTACCTCGAGTTTTGATTCTCGGACCCTTGCTAGCTGCACACACGTCGCATTTTCTGCACCAGTCTTCGATATCTTCCTTCGCTTTTAACCAATAAAAACGTTCTCGTACCTTTTCTAGCGTCTTATTCACTCCCAAGTGGCCTCCGGTCGACCCGCCATGCATTTCCTGTAACACCTCCTTGACCCTCGTCCGCGGTACGACAAGGTGCATTACAAACGACTTTCCGTCGGAGGATTCCCATTTTCTTCTCAGAACACCTTCTTGGACATGGAGGGAGTCCCACTGCGCAAAATATGCCTTTAAGGTCGGGCTTCTGTGAGAAATGTCCTGATGATCCGGTTTCTCCATGTTCTCCTTCCAGGCCTGAATCGGCTCGATATCCGGGTCTTCCTTCTGAGCGTTCCGGATCTCATCTACGCTCCAGCCGGTGATAGGTTCGGCTCTCATTCTTTGGATGGAAACCAGCTCCCGTTCTTCCTGACGCGCACAATGTTTACAATCCGTTCTGCATGGTCTCCGGGACAGTGCATCCACATTAGAGTGGAGTTTTCCTTTACGATGCTGTATTTCGTAGTCGTAGATTTGCAGCCTTTCGATCCATCTTGCGACCTGACCCTCAGGACTCTTGAACTGTAATAGCCATTTTAAGGCTGCATGGTCTGTGCGAAGAACGAACTTCCTCCCGTAGAGGTATTTGTGAAAATGCTTCGTAGCCAAGATCAAAGCTAGAAGTTCCCGCCTTGTCACGCAGTAGTTCCTTTCTGGCTTAGAGAGCACCTTGCTGAAGTACGCAACCACCTTCTCTTGGCCGTCATGCACCTGGGAGAGTACGGCTCCTACCCCGACATTATTAGCATCTGCATCCACAACGAACGTTTCCCCGGGAGTGGGGTAAGCCAGTATCGGGGCATCGCATAGCCGTTGTTTAAGTGCCTTGAAGCTCTTCTCGCACTCAATTGACCATTTGAATTGTTTTCCCTTTTCCGTCAACTGGTGCAGGTTCTTTGCGATCCCGGCAAAATCCTTCACGAACCGTCTGTAGTAGGTGGCTAGGCCCAGGAAGCTCCTTAGTTGGTGTTTGTCTTTGGGGACTGGCCAGTTTTTCACCGCTTCGACCTTCTCCGGATCGGTTCTCACTCCTTTCGCTGAAATTATGTGTCCCAGGTACTTGACTTCCGCTCTAAACAGGGCGCACTTCTTGGGGTTGAGCTTCAGGTGGGCACTTCGAAGCCTTTGAAACACATCCCTTAGATTGTCTCGGTGTTGCGCAAACGTTTTTCCTACGACGATGACATCATCCAAGTATACCAAACAGGTTTTCCATGTTAACCCTTGCAGGACACATTCCATCAATCGCTCGAAAGTCGCCGGAGCATTGCACAGCCCGAATGGCATTACCGTGAATTGCCATAGCCCATTTCCTGCGGTGAAGGCGGTTTTCTCCCGGTCTTCTGGATGGATCTGTACCTGCCAGTAGCCACTCTTCAAGTCGAGAGTGGAAAACCATCGGGCTCCTGATAGTGTGTCTAGCGTGTCGTCAATCCGTGGCAGAGGGTAGCTGTCTTTCTTGGTGACGTAATTGAGCTGCCGATAGTCCACGCAGAACCGCGTGCTGCCATCTTTCTTCTTAACCAGTACAACCGGTGATGCCCACGGACTTTTGGAACTTTCAATCAGACCTTCTTTCTCCATTGCCGACACCATCTCTGCAACTTCAGTCTGCTTTGCCAATGGAAGGCGCCTAGCAGGCTGACGAATTGGTCTAGTATCACCAGTGTCTATTCGATGTTGTACCAGGTGTGTTCGGCCGTATTCTCCGTCCTGTGAGGCAAATACATCAGCGTACTCATTGATAAGATTCTCTGCCATAGTTCGCTGCTCCTGATTCAGCTCACTGGACTGGAGAATCGTCTCTCTCGCTTCCGCTGTCCAAGGTGATGGGAGAGGTTTTGGAGCATCACGTTCAGATATTGTTGCGACGGCGGTAATCGGCGTGCATTTTCCAGTCACCTCCCCTCGCCTTAGTTTGACAGTGTGTGGTCTTGCGTTCAAAACCCTCACTGGAACCATGGTGTTCTTTGGTTCGACTAACGTCTTTCCCACGATGTAGTCTTGAGAATTCTTCTCTGGGTCTGGTTCTACTATGTAGAATCGGTGGCTCCCAAGATCACCTTCCAGCTTCGTCCAAATGATTGTCTCTGAAGACGGCGGCAAAACTTCGTCTTTGCTGATGACTGTCCTGAGAGTTACGGCATTCTCATTTCCGTACACCATCGGAATCTCCACATTTCGATACCTCAGTACTTGCATCCCGATGTCCAAGATTACTTCATTTGCTTTCATGAAGTCTACTCCGATGATGCACTCGTCGCATATATCTGCCACCAGAAACGCATGGGAGAACGTCAGTCCTGCCAGAGTAATCGTAAGACGAACTTCTCCAAATACCTTCGCCATTTCCCCTGTTGCAGTCTTCAGGCAGTAGCTGTTGGTGTTGTGCAGCCAGGAGTTTTTGACGATATCTCTTCTTACAATGGAGGCAGTGGCACCTGTGTCGATGGTGGCTACGCACTTCTTCTCGTTGATTAGTGCCTCCACTGTCAGGCTCTTGTTACCCCGTTTGGTTTGCGAAACTTGAATGGTGGTCCTGGGGGCCTCGATTCCAGTAACCAACTTCTGCCCCGCGAAGTTGGTCCTTACGCATTTCCCGACTGCTGGTTTTGGGAAGTCTGACTGACAGCCAGATGCTTCCTCTCTGCTTCTCCTACTTCCGCAATGTGAACAATTTCCTCGTCTAGGTGCACTTCTGCACTGCCGTTGTAGGTGTCCGGTTTGGTTGCAATTCCAGCAACGGATTTGACTTCCGCGAGCTCTGTCTTCATCCATGACGGCTGTTCTCTGGCATGAGCATTCCACGACGGACATTTCCCTGACACGGTGTATTCCCTGGTATGCTTGGTCCGCAGCCTTCATTGACAAAGCGAATGCCAATGCCTCGGGGAGTGTTCGCTTTTCAGCCATCCTTACAGCCATTTGCAGTTGTCTGTCCTCTATGGCCTGAATAAAAGCTTCCACCGCCATTTCGTTGATAAGCTCCTCACCGGCTTTAGGGTATGAAAGATGGGCTAGTCGCTCTATATCCGCTTGCAACTGTTGGAGCGTTTCCCCCCTTTTCTGGACTCGACTACGCAGCTGAACCCTGTACACCTGCTGCATGTGTTCATCCCCAAACCGCATCTCGATAGCCTGAACCAGAGAGTCGTAGTTCTGCTGTTTATCTTCCGGGATGGTCTGCAAGAGCTCCGCAGCTGGACCCCTCAGTGCAAGCGTGAGTGCAATAGACTTCTCTTCATCGTCCCAGCTATTGGTCATTGCGGCCGCTTCGAATTGCCTCTTATAAATTGGCCATGATGTTTGACCATCGAAGATAGGAGGCTGCATCTCCTTTCTTCTCAGACCGTCAGTGGAATATTCCCGTGCTTTCTGTCTCTTCACGTTGCTGAGCTCCTTAGCAAGATTTTCGACTTGCTTTTCTACTTTTTCAAACTGAGTCTCTATCTTCCCGAACTGAGTTTCATGTTTCTCAAAATTTTCATCGAATCTAGTTTCGACTTTTTCGAGTTGCGTCTCGACCTTCTCGATTTTCTCTTCGATCACTTCGAATTTGGATTCCAAGTTCTTGTTTTGCTCATCAAGTTTACTTTCCAGAGCATCTAGAGAATTCTTTTGTTCGTCCATCTTAAGTTCTAGAGAATTCTTTTGTTCGTCCATTGCTTTCTTTTGTTCGTCCAGCTTAAGTTCTAGAGAATTCCTCTGGTCGTCCATTGCTTTCTTTTGGTCGTCCAGCTTAAGTTCTATAGAATTCCTTTGGTCTTCTATTGCTTTCTTTTGTTCGTCCATGACTAACTTAAGTTGCAAGAGCAGACTCGTTATACCCGGGTCGGCTGCTGTACTTGCTGGTTCCTCTTCCACGTCAAACTCTACGTCGTGCGGATTTTCACCTTCCTGCGTTACTGCTTCTTCCAGACGAATCAGCAGGGCATCTTTTCCCCCAGTTGTGTCGAGGTTCCGCTTACTGAGTTCTGCCTTTAGTTGAGTTATAGTTAGTTTTCCCAATTTGCGACCCATTTTGCGCAACTAATTAACTCAACACAGAAATCGTTTTTTTTTTTTTTTTTTTGCTTGTGCAATTTCACACCACGGAAATAGTTATTCACAGAATAAGTTTTATCCCGCTTCTGACACCAATGTAATATGCGAGCTACGGCTCGAGTAGATAAAACAATTATTCTGTGAAATTATTTCTTTATTTTCTACTCTATAGAACAATTCAAGTTCACACTATACTATTCTTCGCAAATTCTTTTCTTACAAGGTCTCTTTCCTCTCAAATCACTTTATCTCCTTTCTATTACTTAATTCACAAATCCAAACTAATTACTTTTTCTTGTTCACTCTCAACTTTCAATTTATCACCAAATTACAACTTCGCCCATTATCACTTTTCCAATCTCTTCGCCACGGTTCTAAACCAACTGTCCCTTTTTTGATCGCCATCTGTCCTTATATAGCAGAAGTTTCTGATAGCCAGAAACTTCTAGCAAATTCTTCGACCACTGGGACAAGAGAAATAATTCTTGCAGTTTTAATTCCCTTTTATCCCTGATATTATTCGTCTCTTTCGTTGACATGAGCTGTGGAGACTTCGTCCCAGACACGAACCTCGAATGAAAGGACAGTTCGAACCAAAATTCTGCCAGAATGGAAAGTCACTTCGGAATTTGTTGCGTCATATTTTTAGGGGGCGTAGTTATTATTATGCTACAATATCATCAGCTGGATTAGGTCGGAGCCCAGCCGACACAAACAATTTGTGGCACTTCGGATTACTGAAATTCTGGAAAGCAACCAGGTTAGCCAATGGCGTTGGGTCCCTTCCAAGCTGAACCCCGCTGATGAGGCAACACGAGCGCGATACCCGCCGAAGTTCGACCTTAAGGACAAGTGGATAAGCTAACGAATTCACGAAGTTAATTGTGCATCACCACCATTGCAGACTACGCCACCAAAACCACGACACAATCGCCAACCAAATCCAATTCAGCTTTTGGGTGCCAGATCTACGGTCGGCCGTCAGAGGGGCAAAAAACGACTGCATTTACTGTCGAATTCGATCCGCTAAACCGCAACAGCCACTGATGGGACAGCTTCCGAAAGACCGTCTGACACCGTATGTTAGGCCGTTTACGTACACGGGTCTTGACTATTTCGGCCCAGTGTACATTACTGTTGCATGGCGGAGGAAAAAGAGGTGGATTGCCATCTTTACGTGCATGACGATACGGGCTGTGCACCTCGACATTGCTGAAAGCCTTTCTACTGATGGGTTCATATTATGTATTCGCAATTTCGTCAACCGCCGTGGAATTTTGAGACGTATTCGGAGCGACAATGGCACCAATTTTGTGGGTGCCAAGAGAGAGCTTTTGAGAGCGGATATTTTCGATAACGAAACCATCAAAGCCGAACTCTTATGCAAAGGCATCGAGTGGTCGTTCAACTGTCCTTCGAACCCACATGCAGGTGGTTGCTGGGAAAGGCTGGTACAGTCCGTGAAGAGAGTCCTATCGCATACGCTAACGAGATTGCGCCTTAATAGAGGCCGAGGACATCGTCAACAGTCGACCGCTTCCTATAGTAAGGGTTTTTCCTGGTCAAGATGGGCAGGTTCGTGTAGCAGAGGTGAAAACAAGTGTAGGAGTTTTTCGCAGGCCTGCTGTGAAGATTGCCGGTATAGATGTTGGTAAGGCTTCGGAACCGGAGCGCCTCACGGGGGGTGGGATGTCATGAAATTGTATAATGCTATAAAAAGCCGTTAATTTAAATTTCAAATGTAACCGACGCACAAGCTTTGACACCACACGAACAGAGCCAATCTTCGATTAACTTTTTCCTCTGAACACACTCATAAAGTAAACTGTCAAAGACAGCTTGTTTAAATCAGAACATCCCCAGCATCGTCTGAAATCGGAAGCTTGGGCCGAGGAGTCACAAAAAGAGTAAGTAGCATAGACAACTATTTGTAATTAAGAATCAATTTGATATTAACCATTTTAGAGAATAAACGTCGTATTGTATTTGCGTTCCACATTTTCGCGTTTCATTTGGGAAACATTTTAGCGTTGTATTCAGGACTCCCCTCTGATTCGACAGAGACAACAATAAATTATTGCTTTATAAGCAAGTTTTAAAACCTGTATGGACCCATGGGCTCCAACTGTGGGTATGCAAATGCAAAACAAATATGCAAAAAATACAATAAATACGGAACATAGTAAATACACTGATTTGCACACAGACCTAGAAATAGATTTAGACCTAGAAATAGATTTAGACCTAGAAATAATTAAAAAAAGTAACAAATAGGCATAAACGTAGGCTTCTAAACCACGTCATTTTAGAAATGACAACTGCTAAATACTGACAATCTGGCTAGGAGATTAAGAAGATTAAAACCTTTTGAACTACATTGCTAGGAAAAAAAAAAATAACAAACAGAATCACACGAAAAGATTGATTGAATATCAGTCAATTTAAGAACTTTCAAGTATTGAAAATGAATTGCTAATTAGTTTGACGATTAGGTGCGATAATTAGAAGGATGATGCAAATCATGCCTTTTCCGGGTGTTTTCAGTGCATTAAAGTCCCATACTATCGCAAAGCTCGCATGTGATGTCTTTTGACCCAGCTTAACGCAAAAAAAAACAAAATCTTTTTTGCGAAGTAAATACTGGATAAAGAGTTTAAAAATTGCGTGAAGAAATGCATCCATGTCTGCAACACTTGCTTTAGGTATCGAGCTAAACCAACCCAACTTATGGGAAACTAACCTGCTCCAAGAATTCGCAGGTCCAAGCCGTTTACCAACACTAGTGTTGACTACGCCTGCTCGTAGTACTCCAAAACCAACCACTCAAGATTTCCTAGCAGCTTTCAGGCAAGGGGACCAATTGTGGCACCAAATTTGTCGTCGTCAACGCTGAGGAAATAGCAACAACAATTGCCAGCGAAGGCTTCTAGAACTTTATTCCGTCTGCTTCCAAATATTTCGGTGGATTACGGGAAGTCAAAATGAAATCGATAAAGCACTACCTTAGACGCATAATTGGCCTTGAGACATTCACCTCCGAGGAACTCACCACGTTTCTTGGGAAAGTAGAATTGTGTCTTAATTCGAGACCTTTTTGTCCAATGATTCAGATAACCTCACCACTTAAACGCCGAGACACTTCCTAATCAGACAACCGGTGAATATGCCTCACACAGATCAAGAAGAGGAAAAACTTGGTTATCTTGATCGTTGGAATTGAATCAGCAATTGTTCTGGAAGAAGTGTAGCTCAGAATACTTGGCACGGCTACAGCAGCGCCCAAAATGTTTCAAAACTCAACCTCAACCTCCTATAGGAGACCTGCAGAAAGAAACAGAGTGAAAGAAAGATTGATGTAGTAGTTTGAAACTCAGGTGGCATCAAGTTTTAGTAAACTCCAAGGGTGGCACCCAGATAACTGGGGAGCATTTTTGTTTTGCCGTTTTTGTAGTTGCTTATGATTCATAGTATTTTTTGTTCCGTCCTCCTGATCAATATAATTTTACCATCGAACAAATCACCAGCGTAAGATACTCTAATCTGATAACCAACAATTTAATGGAGCAAATCACAATCACCTTGAATCAAATCAATCTTATTTAACACAAATTTGAATTCTCTACTATCATATCTAACTTATCTCTAATAAAAATGGAAGTACTTATAAGTTACTATTCTACTGATTTACACCGACCTCAACGCAACACAGTAAGACTATTAAAATAAAATAAACCCCAATTATAATGATTATAATATACCGTAATGGACAAAAAAAACACCATGCATGATTTATCCTAAGTGAACTACATTTGGATTTTTTTCTATGGAAAATTGTATAACGGTTAAAAACTGTTATTTTGATTACATTTTGTTTGTCTCGCATGATTTGAAGCTCAGTTTCGTTTCTGCTCCAGAGTAGTTACAATGGGTAAACAGCTTACCAGTGAGTTAAAAACAGCTGTAGTTTTTAAATAAATAAGGTTCGTCAGCAAGGGCTATTGGTAAAAAAAATTAGATGCAGCCACGTGACAATAATAAAATTGTTAAACTACAATAAATTAATCTGTTTGGTACCACAAAAAGGAAACAAAAAGACAACCTGCAAAGAGGACAAGTAAATTTACAGTTTTTCGAAGAAACATCTTAAAAAAATTAGTAACAGAACGGTCATCAGAAGACTAAATTTGTTCGGATTGTTAGCCAGAAGACCAAGAAAAAAACCATCTTTGACTCTAAAAATGAGAGCTGCAAGGTTAAAATTTACCAGAGCTCATCAGAATTGGACTGAAAATGATTTGAAGGCTGTAATCTTCACCAACGAAACTAAATGCAACCTCAATTCATTCACGACGGAGAACCGGAGAAGATTTAAACAAGGAGTGTGTCTTAACCAGAAACAAATTTCCCGTTAGTTTTATGCTGTAGGGCTGCATTTAATTTTTAGGTCAAAAGGAATTAGTGTTTTGCACTGGTTCAATGAATGGAGACAGCTACATTGAGATCATAGGGGACCATTTGGTGCCTTATTTTGTATTATTTTGTAAGTCACTTAAATCTTACAAATAAAATGGTACGATTTTAGCCATCATTTGGATACCTATTTTTGCTAGCTAAAATAGTTTGTCTCAAGTAATATGTTAAAAACACTGGACTGGCCTGGCAACAGCCCCGATTTATATCCTATTGAGAATTCTTGGGCTCTTTGAAAGGCAAAAATAGCATCAAGAAATCAAAAGGGCAAAAAAAGAATTGAAAACAGCAACTCAGGAAGCTTGGAAAATGGCGCCACAATAGAATACTGTCAAAAATTAATAACTTCTATGCCTCGCAGAGTTCGAGCTGTTATCAAATCCCGCGATGGTCACACAAAATATTAATCTCATTTATTATACTCCAATTAAACCCTGCTAATGAAATGAAGTAAAATATGAAATATTCTGTCAAATTCGAGTATTGCTATTTTTATTTTATTTAATTAAATGTGTTTGAAATGAAAATCTCTTCAGCTCAGTTTTTATCCTATTATTGTTTTGAACACTAGAAATAAATGCAGACTTCCCAAATTAAACATTTTTAGTCTCAGATTATTTGTTAACAATTACTGAAAATATAAACGCTAAATTTTATAACCATTCGTATCCAGAGACTCTCTGCGAAATTTGATTAAGTTTTATTTGTTCACTACGGTATAAAATAAAAATATATAACAGAACAAATTTCTACAGCCAATCATAGAAAATGTCACCAAGTCATCGGACACTACACTCGAAGTCATCGCTGTCTCTACACACAAATAACTACCTCACTGACTCCGCATAGCACAAGTCAATCATTAAAAACAACTATTTGTAGCCGCAAAGCGATCAAAATAAAATCATATACACACACTGACGTTACCACGTCTCGATGATTTACAGTCGAATCAGCTACAAATGAAGCAATTGCTAGTTTGCGCCGAACTAGAACTAGCCGACCATAAAATAGAAGTTGTCCTTATATGAGGGTGGGTCAATAAGTCCCTGAAAAATTAAATAAGGAACACTCTTTTCGTTATAAAAAAATTTTATTTTTCAACACAGTCTCCTTTTAGCTCTATACATTTCATCCAACATTTCTCCAATTTTTTGATGCCCTCCAAATAATACGATTTCTCGAGCCCCTCAAAATAAGCGTTTGTTTCAGCAATGACCTCTTCATTCGACCCAAATCTCTTACCTCCGAGCCATTTCTTCATGTTTGGAAACAAGAAATAGTAGCAGGGGGCTAAATCTGGAGAATATGCTGGATAAGGGAGGAGTTCGTAGCCTAATTTATGCAATTTTGCCATTGCGACTGCGGACTTGTGCACCGGTGCTTTGTCCTGATGAAAAAGAACTTTTTTCTTCCCCAAATGCGGCCATTTTTGCTTCAAATCAGCTTGACATCGATCCAGCAGCTCTGCGTAATATGCGCCGGTGATCGTTTTACCATTTTCAAGGTAACTGATGTGAATAACACCGCGCGCATCCCAAAAAACTGTCACCATGAACTTGTTTGCTGTTAAACCCGCCTTGGCCTTCTTCGGCTTCGATTCACCAGGAGAAGTCCATTGTTTTGACTGTTCCTTGGTTTCTGGTGTGTTTAGGTGAATCCAGGTTTCATCCACAGTTACGAAACGGCGCAAAAACTCAGCCGAATTTTGCTGGAACATCGCCAAACACACCTTTGAAGTTGTCAAAGGAATGCGTTTGTTGTCGATTGTGAGCAAACGCGGCACACATCTTGCGGAAAGTTATGTAAAATCAAAATCACTGAGTCATGTGATAAGCCTGTGGCTTCTTCAAACTCGCGCACTTTCGCTCGCCGATCGTCCATTATCAAACCATGGATTTTGACGACCATTTCTGGCGTGGTGACCTCAATTGGGCGACCAGAACGTTCGGCGTCACTTGTGCTTGAAAGATCGCACCGAAATTGAGTAATGTGTTTAGTGATTAGTGTTTAATGACCACTCGAAATTCATTTTTTTTTCGATTTTAACGAAAATGCTAGTAGGCGTCTATATAAAATGGCTGCCACAACAAAACTATTTGACAGATCTGTCTGAAAATTTGGGTGCGTTCTTTTGGAAGATGATTCTTGACAAAAAAAAATAAAATTTAAGGTGACGACACAATTTGTGTTAATTTTCAGGTACTTATTGACCCACCCTCGTATGGGTAAATCATAGATTTAAATGTGTGTAAAAATTCTTTAATTTAGGGTGTGCGTGTGTAAGAATTCATTAATTTGGGGTGTGTGTGTGTGTATGTAAGAATTCATTAATTTAATGTAGGTTAGATTAGAGATTGATCGGCGGTTATCTTGTTGCTCGGAAGCAGACAGATCTTTGCAATAGATCGTTTCAGTTCTCCGGTTTGTGTTTTTAGGTTGACGAGGCGAATTAGATTGTCTATTCCAGGGTGTAATTTTATAACGCTGGCCATCATCCATTTTGAAGGTGGAATCCTCTCATCCTCATCAGTAGAACCAAGTCTCCTAGCTGCGGTTGTTCTTAGATCTTCAGCCATTTTGGGCGTTGCTGGAGATGCGATAAGTACCCCGAACTCCACTCCTTTTCCAACGATCGTTGTAGCAGATGTTTTCATCGACGGTATTTGATTCCGGTATACATTGCATGGGTTCGCCTATCAAAAAGTGTGCTGGGGTTAAGGCGGTGAAATCTTCAGGACTGCTGGTGAGTGGACGCAGAGGCTTTGAGTTTAGGCACCTTCTATTTGTGTAAAAGGGTTGTCAATTCTTTAAATGTAAGAGTAGAGTTCCCAGCAACTCGTTTTAAATGGTACTCCAACGATTTATCTCCAGATTCCCATAATCCGCCAAAGTGTGGCGATGCTGGAGGGATGAAACTCCATTTAGTGCCGTCTGTAAGTAGAGTTGCTGCTACCTGCTTCTCGGAGTTGTTTGCTGCTTTCCGAAGGTTCTGCAATTCCTTTGCGGCACTCACGAAATTTTTCCCGCAGTCGCTAAATAACTTCCTGCAGATTCCCCGCCTCGCAGAGAATCTTCTAAAGGCAACGATGAAAGCCTAAGTCGTCATGTCGCTAACCAGTTCCAAATGAAGCGCCTTGGTAGCTAAACAAGCAAAATCTGCAAAATATGCCTTAAAGGTTTTTGACCCTCGACCCTTCCATGCCTTGACCTCAATATGACCAGCATAATCAACTCCGGTGTAGGAATAGGGCCGGGAAATCCTTACCCTCGGTGCTGGCAAATTGCCCATGAGTTGGCCAATAGGTTTTGCCTTTTGCCTAAAACAAATGTTGTAGTTATGGATACATTTTTTTACAGCGTTTTTGAGGCTTAATATCCAAAACCATTGACGAAGCTGAGTTAACATCTGCTGCGTTCCACCATGGTACGTTGTAGCATGCGCGTCCCTTACAATCAGTCGACTAAAATGGTGACTTGGTTTCAAGATGATAGGATGTTGTTGCTCGTAGCTTAGCTTCCAAACCAAAGAACAGCTCAGAATTTTGCCAAATTGCCATTTCCCTGCCAGGACCGTTGCAGGCGGTGGTAGCGGTAACGGTGGCCTGCAATAATGAAAGACGGGGAGAAGTGCTCCCCAACAATGTTCAATGTTCCAGGAGGTGCTCCGCGGGACACAACGCTGTAAAATCTCGACAAAAATTTCTTTTTAAGTGCGAAAGTCCTCCTTAGCTCCCCCAAATTAAATTCAATCATTTTGGGGACTTCCAGTGAACAGAGAAAACATTTTTTTTTTTATTTTGATGAAGTGAATCGCCCTGAGGCAATTTCTGCATATTAGTGAAATATTTTTTTTTGAGTTTTTGGATTCCACATAGTATAATTTATTTTTATTTTTTTTAATAAAAAGGATAAATTACAATTACATTAGTGATATTAAATTTAAATTAGTTTTAGTTAGTGCTATTAAGAAAAAAGAGAACATTTTTTTTGGATTTCTATAGTGTATTACAATGCAGTAATTGAATTTGAATTCTAAAGAAGAAAAAAAAAATCGCATTTGTGAAATTCTGCTACGAATCGTGTTTCGCGTCGTAATTTAATCCAACATTAGGAAGGAACACCATCCATCCTTACATGTGCTGCTGGCAGGACAACGGGGGACCTAGTAAAAAAAACCGTGAGTACTCTTTTTTGGTCAATAGCATTAAAAAAAAAAAAAATATTCATAGCAGAATTGGATTAGAGATAGTGCGGATAACCTTTTTTCTTTTGGTGTGTGGAAGGCCGGTCGGGCCGTTCTTTTGTATATAAACGGGGACAAGACAGGATGACTACGGACAATAATGACATAACGTGACGACTAAGAGACTTCTTCTACGACGGACTTAGGTCGTGTCTGGGGAGCACGTTTAGGGGTTATCTCTCACAATCATTGGCCAGAGAGATAGCAATCGGTTGTGTCACCAGACACAAAGGGTGGGCAGGCCAGCTTTTGCCACTTCCACCAGGCATACCTCGGGTACTTGGTTTTTTTTTTTATAATTTGCAAGTGTTAAAGGGGATATGAATACCCTTATACTAATTGAACCCGTTTGGCGAGGAGAAAAAAGGGGAAGGACAATTGGCGCGATAGGAAGTAGCTATAGGTTAGTTTAAGATAGTTATGTTTAGATTAGGATTGAGTTTAAGGCATTAGGTTAGTTTAGGATATATAGGGTAAGTTTCGCGGAGTCTATTTATTTATTTATTTATTTAGCTTAATTCAAGCAGAACTTAATAACTACACTAAAACTAGACTATTACTAAACACAACTTAAGACTAAGGCTAAGTACTTAAAAACTAGACTTAAAACTAAAACTAAAGTTATTAGGGCGGAGGAGTGGAAGTGGAATTCTGGAGGGCGTTTCTAAGTGCAAATCTGCTGCAGTGAAAATTAAAAAAGCTGTTGGCCAAACGTAGCATTCTAGACATAGGCTTGTTACAACCATAATTGGTGCGATGAAAATTGAGACGGAAGATGGGTACAGACCTCAGGAGGCGTGGGTGTTAAGGGAGATCATTTGGAGCAGATTAGGGCAGTCGATGTTTCTTGCTAACAGCTGATGTACAAAGAGTATGTCAGCAATTTCTCGACGTACTTCAAGTGGCTGTACGTTAATTAATTTCAAACGATTCTCATAGGGGGGTAAGTTATGCCTGTCAGACCAAGGAAGACCGCTAAGAGCAAAACGGATGAACCTGCGTTGAACAGCCTCTATTCAAAGGGAATGGGTATCATGATAGGGGGACCAAACTTGGCTAGCATATTCGAGGATTGGCCGAACAAATGTGAAGTAGAGAGATTTCGTGATGTAGGGGTTCGAGAATTCTTTAGACCAACGTTTTACGAAACCGAGCGCAGAGTTGGCTCTGCTAATAATGTTGTCAATATGGCAGCGGAAATTTAGTTCTCTGTCGCAGATAACACCCAAAGTCCTAACACCCGGAGTCCTTCATAATCTTTCTCCTGGCCATGGGCACAAGTCCTTGGATTTTCCTTTGGATATTACCTGATAGCAAGTACTGGTAAGGAAGGAAAGGATTGACTTTAACACCTCGTCAAGTATCCGAGGCACCAGTCACTACCCGACGATACTGACATTACCCTAACGTATACGGACAGACTTACATCTACAGACTGGTTGCTGGAAAACTTGACCAAAAATCCACACACCAAAGCATGAATATATTACACCATATTACACATACATACATAAGTTTTTTTTAGTTTATGGAATTTTTGCTTTATTCTACTGGGCTTTTTTTTACCTTTTTCTATTTTGGCTTTTTTTTATTATCATTTTTTTTACAATTAATTTTAATCCTTTTATTACTATTTTTTCTTTCTTTTCGGACCGACAGACATCCGACTTACTTGAAGACTGAGAGAACAAACAATACGAACCCGACTAACAGAACAGACCTGACTAGGAGTCTTTCTTCAACTCCGCCGGCGTGTCATTCTACTTCCCATAGTCTGACGTGCTTTAGTTGTGGTCAAAGAAATATTAACTTTAGTTGTACACAGTGTCAGGGAAACCTGAGAGTGCGACCGGGATGAACCAGCCGACAAAGACCACACTCCCGGAAAGCGAGGAGAAGACTTCCAAATTTTGAAGAGGGTTCCAGAAGGTGATGATACCTCCACGAAGAAGGAAATCCCTCAAAGGAAGAGTCTTCACCAACGCCTGCAGGAGTATAAAGCCGCCAGAAAGCGTATCTTTGGAGAGGAAGTGACAGCGCCGGTGGAGAAGGGCAGGAACTATTTGAAAATTAGGAGGCTAAGGGAACTGGAGAGAATCATGCTGCTGTTTCCCTCTTGCGCGATGTTGGGACTGGGTAGAACCAGCCTCGAAGAACATATAATCGAGGTGGATGACGAGAAGATTCCCATCAAGCAGATGCACTACCCAGTTTCACCTGCGATCCAGAAGCTCTTGTATGACGAGTTGGATAGGATGATCTCCCTAGAATAGAAGAGAGCAACAGTGCTTGGAGCTCTCCAGAGGTGCTGGTGAGAAAACCCGGCAAAAACAGACAGTGCCTGGACTCAAGGAAAGTAAATGCAGTGACAAAGAAAGATGCTTAGCCGCTTCCTCATATCGAAGGACTGCTAAGTAGGTTGCAGGACACCAGATTCATTTCAGGTATCGATCTGAAGGACGCACTCCGGCAGATTCCGTTGGAGCACAAGTCAAGGGAGAAGACAGCGTTCACAGTCCCTGGGAGGCCATTATACCCGTATACGGTTATGCCGATCGGACTTTGTAATACCGCCCAGATAATGTGTAAGCCCCTCGCCTGAAAGAGTATGTCTTTGTCTATCTCGATGATCTCTTGGTTTGCTCTGCAAATTTCGAGTCCCATGCCAGATTGCTGCAGGAAGTGGCCAAGTGTTTGAGGGAAGTGGGTTTGACTATAAATGTAGAGAAGAGTAAGTTTTGTTACAAGGAGATTAAATACTTGGGTTACATCGTCGGCGATGGTTGCCTACGAACTGACCCTGGCAAGGTTTCGGCGGTCGAGAATTTCCCAGTTCCAAAGACTCCCAAGCAACTCCGTCGATTTCTAGGGTTGACGGGCTGGTATAGACACTTTGTTCTAAATTTTGCGTCCATGGCAGCCCCAAGACCGAGTGTCTGAAGAAAGCCAAAACGTTCGACATGACAAACGAAGCACTGACAGCATTTCAAAAACTTCAGACAACTCTAGTGACAGTACCGATACTAACGAACCCGGACTTCACAAGACGATTTTACATACAATGCGACGCTTAAACATCTGGTGTAGGGAGTGCGCTTTTCCAGATGGACACAGAGAATAACGAACGACCGATAGCTTTCAAGTCCCAGATGCTCAGTTATGCCCAGCGGAATTATAGCGTGACGGAACTTGAATGCTATGCGGCCGTTCTGTCAATGAAGAAGTTCAGGGCCTATGTGGAAGGATTACCCTTCACTACAATAACCGATCATGCAAGTCTGAAGTGGCTAATGACCCAAAAGGATCTATCTGGCCGTCTGGCTAGATGGAGCCTAAAACTTCAAGGGTTTGACTTCCAGATCGAACATAGGAAAGATAGCCAAAATGTAGTCCCTGATACTCTCTCACGTGTTTACATGGATGAGCTCAATCATGAAAATGTAATGCTGGAGGTTGACCTTAATTCGTCATACTTTTCCAGGAGAAGTCCATTGTCTTGACTGTTCCTTGGTTTCCGGTGTGTTGTGGTGAATCCAGGTTTCATCCACAGTTACGAAACGGCGCAAAAACTCAGCCGATTTTTTCTGGAACATCGCCAAACACACCTTTGAAGTTGTCAATCAAATGCGTTTGTTGTCGATTGTGAGCAAACATGGCACCCATCTTGCGGATAGCTTTTTCATGTCCAAATATTTATGTAAAATCGAAATCACTGAGCCATGTGATTAGCCTGTGGCCTTTTCAAGCTCGCGCACTTTCACTCGCCGATCTTTCATTATCAAACCATGAATTTTGTCGACCATTTCTGGTTTGGTGACCTCAATTGCGCGACCAGAATGATCGGCGTCACTTGTGCTTGAACGACCGCACCGAAATTGATTAACCCAGTGGTGAATGGCTCCAATTGATGGTGAAGAGTTTCCATAATATTTGTCAAGCTTTTGTTTGGTTTGCGTGATAGTTTTTTCTCGCAAAAAATAGTGTTTACTGAGCACTCGAAATTAACTTTTTTCCATTTTAACGAAAATGTTAGTAGGCGTCTATATAAAATGGCTGCCACAACAAAACTATTTGACAGATCTGTCAGAAAATTTGGGTGCTTTCTTTTGAAAGATGATTCTTGACAAAAAAAAAATTAAGGTGACGACACAATTTGTGTTAATTTTCAGGGACTTATTCAGCATTATCGTGAATAAAAACTCCCTCGGAATTCTTCCTACGTTCGAAATACTCCTATCGTGAATGATGTTCGAATGGCGGAAAAAAAGCGATCGTGAATGAGAATGCAGGGGAATTTTCAATGGATTTTCCCTCGGATATTTACGCCATTATTTAGTTGGAGAATTTCTGAGAACCAACATGCAATTTGGTTACTCTTTGCTTGAAAAGTGAAAATTTTAAATTAAATACAATGTCTAATTCAACAAATAAACAGCAATTAGATGGTTTAATTTATTTGATAGAAGCTAGTCCATACATTGCCGGAGAATTTCATAAAAAAAAGTAAAGGTGATATTGCCCGATTCTCGAAAATGGTTGAGAGTGAACTTAACAGTGTAGGGCCGCCATCAAAATACACTTTTGAATGGAAAAAGGTAATTTATTGTATGTATGATTTCTCATTGTATTATACTATTATAAGAGTTTAAATTTAGGTTTGGAATAACCAAAAAAAATACGTGCAGAAAAAGGCCGCTACAAACTTGCAGATGAGAAATGGTACTGGAGGAGGTCTAAACAAAGAGCAAAAGTTTTCTCCAATAGAAGAAACAATTTTCAAACTAATCGGAATGAAAAAAGCGGTAGAAGGAATACCCACAGCATTCCGTTCGGATTACCTTCCTCAAAAGTAAGTATATTTGGAGACGCACACAAAGAAAACCAAGAGCCGAACCTTGGAGCAGATCTATCCATGTTATGCGATGAAGACCACGATGTCTCACAGCATAACATAATTCTGAATAAAGCTTAGAAAGGCTCACATTCCAAATAAAAGAATCGTGACAGGCTCCGGGATGTGTTGCATCAACGTAAAGCATTTTCATATCATTATCGCATACCTAAAATAAAATTCAATTTACCATGATAACAAATTTAAGACTAAAAACAACCACTCACAAGCAGAACATTAAGGCTGTAAAATCCATTTCTGTTGTAATATAAATGTTTGTTTGCGGAGGGAGCAACGATTCTCACATGTGTTCCATCTATGCATACTACAACTCCAGGTATCCTGTGTTTTTCATAG
Source organism: Pocota personata (assembly GCA_963082735.1). NCBI lineage: Eukaryota > Metazoa > Arthropoda > Insecta > Diptera > Syrphidae > Pocota > Pocota personata. The sequence goes on from OY720429.1 coordinate 148,726,249, forward strand.
AAGGATAATGCAGCTTTTCTACTCTCTTCCAATTTAGTGTGCATAGTTATCCATATTGGGCACAATTGTGTCTCAAAAATGGTTAAGACTTCTGAAAGGACTTCACTAAAACTTGATTGTGCCAAGCCAACATCGTTGTCCTTCCCAACTCCTTTTTGATAGCCGCCTTCAGCAAAAAAGCGTAAGCATGCGCTTAATTTCACTATGGGAGAAGTTCCAAACGCTTTCTTAGGCTGTGGCGAAGAAGCTGTTAACACATCAAGTAGGTATTTGAATGCGGGTTTATTTACCCTGAAATATTTTTGACACCTAAAAGCAGACATAACTAATTCCTTAAAAAATTAGAAAATTCCATTTTTACATACAGTGATTGTGGTAGTTTCATTGGATTTGAACAATCTCTTAAGCTTCTTCTGATTGACCGTTGTCGCTTTACTTCCATCTCATCTAATTCCTCAGCCACAATTCTTAATGCTATGCTATACATTATCTATAATAAAAATATGTCTTTCACAAATAAACTGATTTCTTTCTATATTTCTGATTTCAACTAAAATATACTCGTAGCTGTCAAAATCTTCGACATTAATTTCGAATTCAGGTTTCTACCTTTTCAATGTGACACTTCTGTTTCCGAGGGAAATCCAATTCGACGGAAATTGGCGATAGGGAGATTTTATTCCTGGGAACAGACGAATTAGAGGGAAAGAAATATTCCCTCGGAATTCACGATAGGGCTGATTGACCCACCCTCGTAACCAGTCGAAAAACCGTAGGATTCGCGAGTTTTCAGGTTGGTAACCAAACAATCAGGTCCAAAGAAGCAGTTAAATACCTTGGAGTAATGCTGGACAAAAAACTGCAGTTCAAAAAGCACGTTGATTATTCAGCAAAAAAAAAAGCACTACAAATACAGGGAGCTCTCTAGCGTATACTGCGTAACATCGGTGGACCTGGATACGCTAGAAGGATACTGCTCTCCAGAGTTGTCACATCGGTTCTTTTATATGCCGCCCCAGTCTGGGTGCAGGCACTAAGAGTGAAGGAGACCAAAAGGAGATTATCCTCAACATACAGATTCTGCGCGCTTCCGAACCATTTCAGACGAGGCCGCCTTTGCTATAGCTGGAACGGTCCCCATCGACATCCTCGCAGACGAGATGTTCTGAATATATTAGGTGCGCAAAACGTCATGACCTGAGCTTAGACATATGGTTAACAAACTGTTTTGGTACATTAGTGATTTTGTTTAGGCGTCATATACTTTTGGTTGTGTGAAAATGTCTGATTGTGTGCCAAATAATCATCATTTGCGGGAAGTGTTGATTTTCTTCTTTCATTCGAAGAAAACGGCGGCTGAAGCGCATCGAGAGCTCCAAAAAGTTTACGGAGATGCTGTTCTAAGTGAAAAAACGTGCCGTGATTGGTTCCGTCGCTTCAAAGACGATGATTTCGATGTTGACGACCGTCCGCGTGAAGGAAGGCCAAAACCCTTCGAAGACGCTGAATAGGATGCATTGCTCGATGAGGATCCGTGCCAAACGCAAGAACAGCTTGCTTCAGCATTAGGAGTTACCCGTCAAGTCATTTCCAAGCGATTGCATGCGTTTGGAATGATTCAAAAACAAGGAACTTGGGTGCCGTCGTTTTTTCGCCTCTGAACAACTGCTCCAGCGAAAAAAAAGGAAGGGTTTTCTTAATCGCATCGTGACGGGTGATGGAAAATGGATTCATTACAGCAACCCAAAGAAAAGAAAGTCATGGGGACTGCCCGGTCATGCGTCTACGTCGTCGGCCATCCGATTATTACTTGTTCCGTTCGATGGCACATAGTCTGGCTGATCAGCAGTTCCGCTCATATGAAGACATCAAAAAATGGCATGATTCGTGGATAGCCTCAAAAGATGAACACTTTTAGCGTAACGGTATTCGAACTCTGCCAAAAAGATGGGAGAAAGTTGTAGCTAGCGATGGACATTACTTTGAATGATTCATTTGTAACCATTTTTTCACAATAAAGTTGCATTTTCATCAAAAGTGAACTTAGTTGCGCACCTAATACTATAGAAGAGCCCTGAACCAACACCATGTCAATGACATCAACGTAATCAAAATGGAGGGAAAAGCAGCGTCAGCAGCTATGTGGCAAACTTGTTGGGCCAATACAACAAAAGGCAGGTGGACATATAAACTAATACCGACAACCCAAGATAAGCCGAAAGCATGGAGAATGGTAACTACCACCTTACACAGTTCCTGTCTGGTCACGGTGGTTACCGCAAATACCTAGATACGGAGCACGCAGTTTTTCATTGCACACGCTTCACGGCATGGAGAACTACGCTGCCCAGTCCGTCGTTACTCCTCGACCATATGTTGCAGTCGAAAGAGAATTGGATGCCAATATGTAATTTCGTAACAACTCTTCAAAATGAGCTGCGGAGAATGGAAAACTTAAGAGCAGCAGAAGCAACAGGGGCATCAGAAGTAGCAATACAAGAAGCATAGCATGAATTGCTAACCAGCCCGCGAAGTAATACCTAACGGCAGTCCCGCGGGGAGAGTGGTAGAAGAGTGGTGGGTGTGGAGTAGTACGTAGACGCATTCCTGAAATCGAGTAATCGGGTCCGTGAATCGTGCATGCTAGTAGGCTACTAGCACAGATAATAAACTACCCAGATGTCGCACGCCTATATAAAAAAATGAAGCATATTTTTGTCCTGGCAGACAGAGAGCTTTCAGAATAAGTACCACAAATAAAGCTTTTTCTTTTTCCTCACTCAGTTCGCTCGTGTGGGAAAAGTTATTTTTCTCATCATGTGTTGTGACATGGAAACGAACGAGGTGATGAAGTGTAAAGCGGTATGCGGAAAGGAGCATGAAGATGCATGACGGTGTGATTTTCATATCACCGCAGCAAAAGAATAAATTTTCATGAATGTAAGTTTTGTAAACGCGTATGCGTTGTATATGAAAAGGTGTAACTGAAGGGCGGGAAAAGTCAATCATTTCGTTGCACTTTGTGATGAAAAGTAGACGAAAGTTACAAAATATAAAAGTGCGTGATTTGTGCATTCAGACTTTCAACTCGATCTTCTGCAATAAAACAAGTGTCCAGGTGTTGGCCCTTTAGAGGCATTTCATACATATATATTATATTCATATATTAATTAATACAAATATTAAATTTTATCGATTTATGTACATACATATGCATGCATAAATATTTTAGGTTATCTTATATAAAGTTACTTTAATATTTCAATAACGGTTTGAGAGATTTTGCTCGAATATCAATCATTTAGATTTTCAGGTTAATTACTAACATACATACATATATTAAAGAATTAAAAGGCATAAGAAAATTGTCTCCAAGGAAAAAATGTCCTGGAAAAGAACGAAGTGCGCAATTGCACACTGATCTATAACCAAAAATTAATTGCCTGATGGAAAATTATTTAAATTTCCTAAAAAAGGAACAATTAAATACGATGCATGGCTAGCTAAAACGCCCTATATATGCAGCAAACATTTTAAGAATGCCTTTATTGGAAAGAAATATTTAAAAAAAAAATGCTTACCCTTCTCTCTTGTTAAAACGAAGTGTTGCTATATCTGATGACGAGTTCATTTGTTTTGATTGATCCAACAAGAGCTAAGGTTACATATGAAAACTGCAATAAATTAGTACTGGATTCGAATGATGTTACAGTAGAAGAACTAAACTTGTCTTCAAAAAGGTTATCAAGAAAAAGATTCAATGACAACGTTTAAAATAGGACACGAAAAGGCTGAGTATCCAAGAGAAAATTGATTTATTGCTTGGTATTGATCAAAATACTAAGACATTTTCGAAGCTCATTCTATCTGAGAGTACAAAAAAATACACCGAAGAGGAGAAGTGGATTTGGCAGTGCATTTTTTTCCGTTCGTCTTCCGGATACAACTTTTTACGGGATCAGCTTGGACTACACTTGCCGCACCCGTCTTCATTACATAGGTGGATTAAGATTACAAGTCTGTCACCTGGAATAAATAGAAATGTTCTAGAGGAAATGAAGAAAATAACTTCGACATTATCACCAAAAGAAAAAGAAGTCGTGATTATATTGATGAGATGAGCCTTCAGACGAATCTAATCTACAATAAATTCAAAGATGAAATTGAAGGTCTTGTTGATTACGGAAGGAATCAAAGATCTAATATACGCGCTAAGTCTGTGTGAATTTTATGATTCGGAGTGTATGCGGAGATTTTAAGCAAGTTGTATATCATGTCGTTTGTCCAAGCAATATACCTATGCAACAACTTGAGATTGAGGTATATAATTGTCTTGATATATGCGCGGAGCTGAAACTAACCGTTAGAGCTATTTGCTGCGATCAAGGACCCACAAATCGTAGTTTATATAGTAAACTTAATCTAAATGAAAAAACTTTAACTTAAAGAAATGAAGGATTATATATTAAACATCGAACCCACAAACGCAAGAAATAGATTATTTTGTTTCAAAGGCTTGGCCTTAACTATAGAAAGCGTTTTAAGAATAAGAGACACATTATTCATGGATCATAATGATTTATATTACATTTATGTAAATAAATTTAATCAAGGTCCGTTAGAGAACTTATTTGGTAAAATAAGAGCGCGGAATATTAATAAAAGTAATCCAAGTGTTTCCGAATTTAACTCCCTAGCCAAAGTTATATCGATAAAATTTGTTTTCAAATCGAAATGTTCCAACTGCGAAGAAGACGATTCGGAATATCTAGAGGTGGATTAGAATGCTATTTTGCAGAGTGATGTAGAAGAACAAATAATACTTACCCAAGACCTATCACAAAATCACGACATTCTTAAGAATGAGGAATGTTTTGAAAATAACATGAATACGAACAATACAGTTAATCCACCAGATGAAGACGCAATATCAGTCAAGGTACCACAGGTCAACGACCTTGCTACAAGATACTTTGCCGGATACTGCTTCTTTAAAACAATAAAAAAAATTAACAAAATCTGTGATAATTGTGCTGAAGAAATGTTAAAGGACAAACAGAATTTCTATCTAACGGAAGTATTGATAAAATTAAAAGAATATGAAAATTCAAAAGAAAATACAGTTCTCTTATGGCCTTCGGAAAAATATTTTCAAGTATGCCGTCTTCACGTACAAATATTTTCCGAATACTTTCGAAAACTACCTTTTGCATCTAACTTAAAAGGAAATGTAATCAAAGAATGTATAAAGGCAACAATATACATTTTCCGAATTGGTTCAATGTATTGTAGCATAATAATAACTACGCTCCTATGACTATGCAGCAAATTCTGAAGTGACTTTTTCATTCTGGCAGAATTTTGGTTCGAACTGTCCTTTCATTCGAGGTTCGTGTCTGGGACGAAGTCTCCACAGCTCATGTCAACGAAAGAGACGAATAATATCAGGGATAAAAGGGAATTATAACTGCAAGAATTATTTCTCTTGTTCCAGTGGTCGAAGAATTTGCCAGAAGTTTCTGGCTATCAGAAACTTCTGCTATATAAGGACAGATGGCGATCAAAAAAGACACAGTTGGTTTAGAACCGTGGCGAAGAGATTGGAAAAGTGATAATGGGCGAAGTTGTAATTTGGTGATAAATTGAAAGTTGAGAGTAAACAAGAAAAAGTAATTAGTTTGGATTTGTGAATTAAGTAATTGAAAGGAGATAAAGTGATTTGAGAGGAAAGAGACCTTGTAAGAAAAGAATTTGCGAAGAATAGTATAGTGTGAACTTGAATTGTTCTATAGACTAGAAAATAAATAAATAAATTTCACAGAATATCGTTTTATCTACTCGAGCCGTAGCTTGCATATTACATTGGTGTCAGAAGCCGGATAAAACTTATTCTGTGAATAACTATTTCCGTGGTGTGAAATTGCACAAGACAAAAAAAAAAAAAAAACCATTTCTGTGTTGAGTTAATTAGTTGCGCAAAATGGGTCGCAAATTGGGAAAACTAACTATAACTCAACTAAAGGCAGAACTCAGTAAGCGGAACCTCGACACAACTGGGGGAAAAGATGCCCTACTGATTCGTTGGGAAGAAGCAGTAACGCAGGAAGGTGAAAATCCGCATGACGTAGAGTTTGACGTGGGAGAGGAACCAGCAAGTACAATAGCCGACCCGGATATAACAAGTCTGCTCCTGCAACTTAAGTCAGTCATGGACGAACAAAGGAAAACATTGGAAGACCAAAAGAAGTCTCTGGAACTTAAGCTCGATGACCAAAAGAAAGCAATAGACGACCAAAAGAACTCTCTAGAACTTAAGCTGGACGAACAAAAGAAAGCAATGGACGAACAAAAGAAAGCAATGGACGACCAGAGGAATTCTCTAGAAGTTAAGCTGGACGAACAAAAGAAAGCAATGGACGAACAAAAGAATTCTCTTGATGCTCTGGAAAGCAAACTTGATGAGCAAAACAGGAACTTGGAATCTAAATTCGAAGCGATTGAAGAGAAAATCGAGAAGGTCGAGACGCAACTCGAAAAAGTCGAAACTAGATTCGATGAAAATTTTGAGAAACATGAAACTCAGTTCGGGAAGATAGAGACTCAGTTCGAAAAAGTAGAAAAGCAAGTCGAAAATCTTACTAAGGAACTCAGCAACGTGAAGAGACAGAAAGCACGGGAATATTCCACTGACGGTCTGAGAAGAAAGGAGATGCAGCCTCCTATCTTCGATGGTCAAACATCATGGCCAATTTATAAGAGGCAATTCGAAGCGGCCGCAATGACCAATAGCTGGGACGATGAAGAGAAGTCCATTGCACTCACACTTGCACTGAGGGGTCCAGCTGCGGAGCTCTTGCAGACCATCCCGGAAGATAAACAGCAGAACTACGACTCTCTGGTTCAGGCTATCGAGATGCGGTTTGGGGATGAACACATGCAGCAGGTGTACAGGGTTCAGCTGCGTAGTCGAGTCCAGAAAAGGGGGGAAACGCTCCAACAGTTGCAGGCGGATATAGAGCGACTAGCCCATCTTTCATACCCTAAAGCCGGTGAGGAGCTTATCAACGAAATGGCGGTGGAAGCTTTTATTCAGGCCATAGAGGACAGACAACTGCAAATGGCTGTAAGGATGGCTGAAAAGCGAACACTCCCCGAGGCATTGGCATTCGCTTTGTCAATGAAGGCTGCGGACCAAGCATACCAAGGAATACACCGTGTCAGGGAAATGTCCGTCGTGGAATGCTCATGCCAGAGAACAGCCGTCATGGATGAAGACAAAGCTCGCGGAAGTCAAATCCGTTGCTGGAATTGCAACCAAACCGGACACCTACAACGGCAGTGCAGAAGTGGACCTAGACGAGGAAATTGTCCACATTGCAGAAGTAGGAGAAGCAGAGAGGAAGCATCTGGCGGTGATAACATCCATCCTGTCAGTCAGACTTCCCAAAACCAGCAGTCGGGAAATGTGTAAGGACCAACTTCGCGGGGCAGAAGTTGGTTACTGGAATCGAGGCCCCCAGGACCACCATTCAAGTTTCGCAAACCAAACGGGGTAACAAGAGCCTGACAGTGGAGGCATTAATCAACAAGAAGAAGTGCGTAGCCACCATCGACACAGGTGCCACTGCCTCCATTGTAAGAAGAGATATCGTCAGAAGCTCATGGCTGCACAACACCAACAGCTACTGCCTGAAGACTGCAACAGGGGAAATGGCGAAGGTGTTTGGAGAAGTTCGTCTTACGATTACTCTGGCAGGACTGACGTTCTCCCATGCGTTTCTAGTGGCAGATATATGCGACGAGTGCATCATCGGAATAGACTTCATGAAAGCAAATGAAGTAATCTTGGACATCGGGATGCAAGTACTGAGGTATCGAAATGTGGAGATTCCGATGGTGTACGGAAACGAGAATGCCGTAACTCTCAGGACAGTCATAAGCAAAGACGAAGTTTTGCCGCCGTCTTCAGAGACAATCATTTCGACGAAGCTGGAAGGTGATCTTGGGAGCCACCGATTCTACATAGTAGAACCAGGCCCGGAGAAGAAGACTCAAGACTACATCGTGGGAAAGACGTTAGTCGAACCAAAGAACACCATGGTTCCAGTGAGTTTTGAACGCAAGACCACACACTGTCAAACTAAGGCGAGGGGAGGTGACTGGAAAATGCACGCCGATTACTGCCGTCGCAACAATATCTGAACGTGATGCTCCAAAACCTCTCTCATCACCTTGGACAGCGGAAACGAGAGAGACGATTCTCCAGTCCAGTGAGCTGAATCAGGAGCAGCGAACTATGGCAGAGAATCTTATCAATGAGTACGCTGATGTATTTGCCTCACAGGACGGAGAACACGGCCGAACACACCTGGTACAACATCGAATAGACACTGGTGATACTAGACCAATTCGTCAGCCTGCTAGGCGCCTTCCATTGGCAAAGCAGACAGAAGTTGCAGAGATGGTGTCGGCAATGGAGAAAGAAGGTCTGATTGAAAGTTCCAAAAGTCCGTGGGCATCACCGGTTGTACTGGTTAAGAAGAAAGATGGCAGCACGCGGTTCTGCGTGGACTATCGGCAGCTCAATTACGTCACCAAGAAAGACAACTACCCTCTGCCACGGATTGACGACACGCAAGACACACTATCAGGAGCCCGATGGTTTTCCACTCTCGACTTGAAGAGTGGCTACTGGCAGGTACAGATCCATCCAGAAGACCGGGAGAAAACCGCCTTCACCGCAGGAAATGGGCTATGGCAATTCACGGTAAGGCCATTCGGGCTGTGCAATGCTCCGGCGACTTTCGAGCGATTGATGGAATGTGTCCTGCAAGGGTTAACATGGAAAACCTGTTTGGTATACTTGGATGATGTCATCGTCGTAGGAAAAACGTTTGCGCAACACCGAGACAATCTAAGGGATGTGTTTCAAAGGCTTCGAAGTGCCCACCTGAAGCTCAACCCCAAGAAGTGCGCCCTGTTTAGAGCGGAAGTCAAGTACCTGGGACACATAATTTCAGCGAAAGGAGTGAGAACCGATCCGGAGAAGGTCGAAGCGGTGAAAAACTGGCCAGTCCCCAAAGACAAACACCAACTAAGGAGTTTCCTGGGCCTAGCCACCTACTACAGACGGTTCGTGAAGGATTTTGCCGGGATCGCAAAGAACCTGTACCAGTTGACGGAAAAGGGAAAACAATTCAAATGGTCAATTGAGTGCGAGAAGAGCTTCAAGGCACTTAAACAACGGCTATGCGATGCCCCGATACTGGCTTACCCCACTCCCGGGGAAACGTTCGTTGTGGATGCAGATGCTAGTAATGTCGGGGTAGGAGCCGTACTCTCCCAGGTGCATGACGGCCAAGAGAAGGTGGTTGCGTACTTCAGCAAGGTGCTCTCTAAGCCAGAAAGGAACTACTGCGTGACAAGGAGAGAACTTCTAGCTTTGATCTTGGCTACGAAGCATTTTCACAAATACCTCTACGGGAGGAAGTTCGTTCTTCGCACAGACCATGCAGCCTTAAAATGGCTATTACAGTTCAAGAGTCCTGATGGTCAGGTCGCAAGATGGATCGAAAGGCTGCAAATCTACGACTACGAAATACAGCATCGTAAAGGAAGGCTCCACTCTAATGCGGATGCACTGTCCCGGAGACCATGCAGAACGGATTGTAAACATTGTGCGCGTCAGGAAGAACGGGAGCTGGTTTCCATCCAAAGAATGAGAGCCGAACCTATGAGATGAGATCCGGAACGCTCAGAAGGAAGACCCGGATATCGAGCCGATTCTGGCCTGGAAGGAGAACATGGAGAAACCGGATCATCAGGACATCTCTCACAGAAGCCCGACCTTAAAGGCATATTTTGCGCAGTGGGACTCCCTCCATGTCCAAGAAGGTGTTCTGAGAAGAAAATGGGAATCCTCCGACGGAAAGTCGTTTGTAATGCAGCTTGTCGTGCCGCGGACGAGGGTCAAGGAGGTGTTACAGGAAATGCATGGCGGGGCGACCGGAGGCCACTTGGGAGTGAATAAGACGCTAGAAAAGGTACGAGAACGTTTTTATTGGTTAAAAGCGAAGGAAGATATCGAAGACTGGTGCAGAAAATGCGACGTGTGTGCAGCTAGCAAGGGTCCGAGAATCAAAACTCGAGGTAAGATGCACCAATACAACGTGGGAGCACCTTTCGAACGAATCGCCATTGACATCGCAGGGCCCTTTCCGGAAACCGACAATGGTAATCGGTATATACTCGTAGTGATGGACTACTTCAGTAAGTGGCCGGAAGCGTTTCCGATCCCTAACCAGGAAGCCAGAACCGTGGCGGAGCAGATCGTCTACAATTGGGTTAGCAGATTCGGTGTGCCCTTGGAATTGCATTCTGACCAAGGGCGGAACTTCGAGTCAAGAATCTTCCAAGAGATGTGTCAACTACTCGGAATCAAAAAGACAAGGACAACCCCGCTTCATCCACAGTCGGACGGTATGGTGGAGCGTTTCAATAGGACTTTGGACGAACATCTCTCGAAGGTCGTAGGTGACTACCAACGGGATTGGGACCGGCAGATTTCCTTGTTTTTGATGGCCTATAGAAGTGCCGTGCATAGCACTACTCGACATACGCCGTTCGAAATCTTATTTGGTGGAATAGCTCGTTTACCCAGTGAGGTGAAATTTGGATCTCCTACCAATGAGCCCAGAAATGAAGAAGAGTACGTGGCGGACCTTAGGGAAAGGCTTAGGGACATACACCAAAGTACCAGAAGCCAGATTAAGATGACGAGCGACCGCATGAAGACCAGGTATGATGCCAAGGCAACAACGTCAGGATTCCAGGAAGGAGATCTGGTGTGGCTGTATAATCCCCATCGCCAAAAGGGGAAATCACCTAAATTACAGCGGAACTGGGAAGGTCCCTACAGAATAGTAACCCGCATCAACGATGTTGTCTACCGCATCCAGCGAGGACCGAGGGCCAAAATGAAAGTGGTTCATGTGGACCGACTGAGTCGATACAATGGCCGAAATGAGGATGCACTTGTTCGGGACGAACACGTCTAAGAGGGGGGCAGTGTAGCATAATAATAACTACGCTCCTATGACTATGCAGCAAATTCTGAAGTGACTTTTTCATTCTGGCAGGATTTTGGTTCGAACTGTCCTTTCATTCGAGGTTCGTGTCTGGGACGAAGTATCCACAGCTCATGTCAACGAAAGAGACGAATAATATCAGGGATAAAAGGGAATTATAACTGCAAGAATTATTTCTCTTGTTCCAGTGGTCGAAGAATTTGCTAGAAGTTTCTGGCTATCAGAAACTTCTGCTATATAAGGACAGATGGCGATCAAAAAGACAGTTGGTTTAGAACCGTGGCGAAGAGATTGGAAAAGTGATAATGGGCGAGTTGTAATTTGGTGATAAATTGAAAGTTGAGAGTAAACAAGAAAACGTAATTAGTTTGGATTTGTGAATTAAGTAATTGAAAGGAGATAAAGTGATTTGAGAGGAAAGAGACCTTGTAAGAAAAGAATTTGCGAAGAATAGTATAGTGTGAACTTGAATTGTTCTATAGACTAGAAAATAAAGAAATACATTTCACAGAATATCGTTTTATCTACTCGAGCCGTAGCTTGCATATTACAGTATGTTATGACCACAAGATTAATTTAATAAATTTCCTAATAGTGGTATTGCTCTGGAAAAATTGTAAATGGGTCTTTGATAAGAATTTAAATAAAAGTAGAATTTCCAGAAATAAAATAAAAAAATTGTGAAATGTAATGAACGCTTAAAAAGTAAACTCGACAGATAAATTGATAGTGATTATTGGGAGGTTGGGAGGGTGGGGGTCGATATCCTGCCACGTCCTCGTTCGTGTCCCCTGGAAACTACTTCTACTAATTTAAGTTAATGATTATTTTGTTAAGTTAGTTTTTTTTTATAATAATTTCGAACATAAGTCACCTGCACTTAAGTAGGCCAAGAGTAGTGATCAGTTATTATAAGTGCATAAATATAAAATGCAGTATGCAACTCATATCCATACCCATTTTCAGAGCAAATTTGTATCCACAAAGTTTACAGAGTTTTTATTTATTTAATCAAGTGCTGCAAATAAGGTACATACATACAGACAAAATAATAAGCACAATATATATACGATCTATGCAGATACTCCATATCCATCCTACCAACGTGTCGGCATCAGAACTTTTGTGAATTTCGCTTCCATATATCACTTCTTCCCATATGAATGAGACATCTGGGTAGTCTATTATCTGTGCTACTAGTATCTTTAGAAGATTACCACGTCCATTGGCGCATACATAAAAAAAAGAAAAAGTCTCGATAATGAATGTACTTTCCATATTTTTTGACCGCGAACATTTATATTCCAAGTAATTAACCACTTAAATAATGAGAACAGCTCCACAACACTTCACTGAACATTCACTACACTACACTACACATAATACAGGGGCCTTATTTTGTATTGCTTTTGGATTCGGATTTCCACTTGGAAATGTAATCCGATTTTAAAATCAGTTTGTATTTTGTAGGGTTTTCGGATTGGGTGCAAGTGCTTCCAATTCAAAACCAAACATTTCTGAAAGTTATGACTGTCAAAACAAATGTCACCAAACGTCACTTAAATTACTTCGAAATCTTGTTCATATTTGAGTGAATGTTGTTTTTATTTTCTCAAGATAATTAAAGTGAATCAAGGTGATTGAAAATTAAAATAAAAAATGGACAGCGTTGCTATTTGGTTTGAGGATGACGAAAGAAGAGTTGAAAGCATCGAACGATTTAGGGATCATTCGAACAATATGGAACTGAGCCATGAGAGAACTGAGAACTGAGCCGCGATGAGACATTTGAATTATTATTTAAGTAAAAAAACCATGCAAAAGTTCTAATGAATTTATGTATTATATATTATAGCTTTGTGAAAAACTTTCGGCTGTCGAAGGAAGCATTCCTCTACACGTGGGAAACAATTGAACCTTGGATTTGGCATGGTTTTTAAAGTCAGCCCACATCTAGAAATACATTGTTTGTAAACAAATGTTGTCAACTAATTTCACTCTTACCTTCTTCCACCCGTTAACATCACGAATAGGCAGGCCTTCGAATTTAAGGCTTCCATCAGCCTAGTCCACAGCTGGTTCGATTTCTGCCTTCCCTCCGACGATTGAATGAATCCCTTGGCCAGATCTGCGTGCGTCTCAATAAATTGCACCAAGACTTCGAATTGTGCAGGTTTCATATGTGAACTTTTGGCCGCTTCGCTTTATATAATTAAATAAAACACATTATTTATTTTTAAACATACACTTATTTATGAAATACTTACATTTTATCCGAAAATTCTTACCAAATCCCACATTCGCTAACAACAAATCTTTCGAATGAATATCCGCAAAAACAGATGACCTTGACAAGCGCTTTCGATATACAAAATGCCAAATTTCCGAAAAAGGATTGGTATCACTTTTTTTTCCGAATTCGGATAAAGGTCTTTTCTATAGAAATAGAAAATGCCAATTTCCGAATTTCGAATACATTTGCTATAGAAACGCAATACAAAATAAGGCCCCAGTAACAGCACAAGGTGAGCACAACAACACATACCGATGATGAGCGACGACCAGAGAACAGCCGAATGCATATAGCATTGCAAAATTTGTTTGTTAATTTTCATTCAATCAATGTGAAATTATTTTTTTTTGTCAATTCAAAAATTGAAACTGAAATTGTTTATGTTGCTAGAGTAAATAATGAAATTTTGTGAAACTCGTTCATGGTATAGTTTCCCTTTGTGTAAACGTTAATAGAGACATTTCTCGAACTGTCAACTGTCAACTGTCACTCTAATTATTACCAATTGTAAGAATAAGATGGTTCACAGTCTATGTGAGACTTGTAGCATTCTCAGTCGTTCATAGACTTTCACAGAGTGCACGTGTGTTTCGGCTTCTCTTTTAAATTCAAAGTGGTTTGAAATAGAAAATTACAGATTACGTTTTCAAGTGGCAAGTTGGCCCAACAGTAGTGATAGTGGACTATCACCCCGGGTACTCGGGTTCGATTCCCGGCGGGGAAAGTAGTATTGCGGACTTTTTTTTTTTAAATTAAATAAAAAAGTTTAAATAAAACTAAGAAGAGTGTCGACAGCAGAAGTTAGACGATAACGAGCGGTCCGCGCTCTCATTAGCGGGATTAGCTGAAACCATATCAGCAGACGAGACGGGTCAATCAGGCCACCCAGCAATGGTGGCTAAAGCAGGTACTGGAAAGAGGAGAAAGATAAAACAAACTCCCAACAGCAGCAACAGACGAAAAAAAAAAACGGCAGAGGTCAAATGATAGCGATGAATACCCATACGTCTCCGACGGTGGGGAAGGCCGTTACATGGGAGAAAATAATAGCTTCTCTGTTCTGGTGGGTTCAGAATCGGAAGACGAAGACGAAGAGGTAGAGAGTCTAAATAGCAGCATCAGACAGCTGCAACTAAGAGTGCGTGCTATCAAGGCCAAGCAAATGGCCAGGAGGGAGAACGAGCGGCAGCAAGAGCTCCAGCGCGCACTCGGGACATACCGCAAACTATCGGGGTTGTCCTAAGTTCCAGTATATTAAGAAAGTAAATCTGGTTCGTCAGCAGAAGGTCGTAGTGAATCGTCCACCTGCTCCAATTCAAACTCAATCCGTGACTTCCCAAGTGACCTACGCCCAAATGGCGGCAAATGACCTGTGGGCCATCTTGCTCGCTATCCAAGGGAAGATGGGTCAGCTTCAGCGGCAGGTACAGGAGCAGGCGAAGCGGGTGGGCCAGATCTACGCACTTCTGCTGGGCCTAACGCACCTCCAGTCGTAATGGGTACGAACATGGAGGAGCAATCCTTGAAGATTCTTGCGGTGAATGTGAATTCATTGATTAGGATCGAGCGAAGAGCCGAATTGTTTAAGTTGCTTGAAGACCAAACCCCTGATGTGCTCATGGTTAGCGAAACAAAGTTATTCCAGAAGCACAAATTGGGGCACAATAAATACAATATTGTCAGGAGAGACCGACCCAACTCCACACAAGGAGGTGTTGCGATCTTAATTAAAAAACAACTGCAATTTAAGGTAGTGTACAGCGGTGAAGTGCGAAGGTTCCAGGTGCTGGAAGCGTGTATCGTGTGCATCCCTCTCCGTAGTGGAAAGAGGATGTACATGATAGCACTCTATGCACCTGAAGCAACTCATTCTACTTTATTTATTTCAGAGTTCGAGACACTTTTTCGATGCTTAAGGTTGGAGTGGGAGGAGAATTATTTCCTCATGACCGGAGATCTAAACGCCAAACATAGAGATTGCGGAAATAACACACCTAATCCTAGAGGGAATCTACTATTCAATTGGTGGGGTCGGCACAGTGTCGAGTATAAACTCGATTTGAAAGCTACAGATAGTCCGTCGTTTCCCAGAAGCGGCTCTTATCTGGATCTTATGCTGTTCGACGTACGGTTACAACTGAATGACACGGACAGACACACTTTAAACTACCTGCACACATATGTGTATGACAGTGATCATTGCGGACTCAGTGCCGTAATAACGATTCCCAACGAAATTGCGGAGTTAGAGGAGTTTGTCCAAACGTACTCCTACAATTATAGTAGGACGCGTAGGACTCGCTTCTCAAGAACTTTGACAAGAGCACTCTCCTCGAATTCGCTCTACTCACCGTCCAATAGGAATCTGTCAAACGAGGAGATTGACTGGTACCTAAAACAAATGGACGAGACAATTAAACGAACTATGGAAATTACGATACCTCGGTATCAACATACTGACAACGCAGACATATTCCGCAATGCAACAATTGACGCACTACACCAACACAAAAGTAGACTGCTGTCGAGACTAAAAACCTTGTACAGACAGTTTACTGACAGACAAAACTCGGAGGTTAGGACGCTGAAGTCGTTGATTAAAAACCTCCAGAAATTAATTAGAGAAAATTACAGACTTTCTGTAAATTTGCATTGGAACAACAAAATTCGGGCTGTAAAATCCAACAACCCGGGTATGTTCCCGCAAATAAATAAAATATTTCGGAGGAATAATCAATATGACCTTCCACGTCTTAAGATCCCCCGAACGACGAATACTTATAACAGCAGGTATAGATCCAGATAACGCAGTAGAGGATGACAACTTCTTTGTGATCGAAGATCCGCAGGAGAAGGTAGAAGCTATAGGAGCGATTTTCCAGGAAGTGTACAAGGTTAATGATACCATTTGCCCGAACCGCGAATTGGAAAACCGTGTCTTTGTACATAACTTCTGCCTTCGAAATGATATAGAGCACTGGCGATCCGAGAACAGAGGTTTTACCGAGTTCAATGACGATATTATGGCAAACAACGTCATCACCGATGAAAGGGTACATCCCCAGTACATATCGAAGGTTGAGCTCCAAGCGATCTTTGAATCATTGAGAAGAAAGAAATCTATGGGAATCGACGGAGTGTCGAACATTGTGCTTCGACATCTCCCTCTAGAAGCGGTGGACATTTACACCACTCTGTTTAACAATGCGTTGAATAATGCACATTATCCAGCGCATTGGAAAACAGCAGTGATACAACCCATTCGCAAGAGGGGTAAGGACACCTCCAATCCGGCAAATCTCCGGTCGATAAGTCTCCTTCCGAACATCAGCAAGGTATTCGAGAAAGTTATCAATAGAGCCCTGCTTAAGTGGACTGAGAACAATAATATAATTCCGGATAACCAATTTGGCGGGGCATGATACAATACATGCCGCGTCTAAACTGGTATCGGATATCCAATGGAACAAAAGCAAGAACCATTGCACGGGTGCCTGCCTGATAGACTTGGAGAAGGCCTTCGATACCGTATGGTTAGAGGGACTTTTCTACAAGCTGAGCAGGCTGGGCATAAGCAAACCCCTGCTGTACATACTTTATAATATGCTCACCAGTAGAGTTCATTGTCAAAAATGGCAATGTGACTTCTGCTGGAACATTTGTAATTAAAAACGATCTGCAACAAGGTGCGGTTAATTCGCCGATCCTCTTCAACATTTACACGAGCGATCTTATAGGATCACTTCACCATGCCATAGCGTACGCAGACGACTTGATTGCGTACAGATCAGGACCAAAAATTGAGGTCATTGCACTGCTCTTGCAACGTGACTTCGATAAGATTCAGCGATATTGCGATGACTGGAAGTTGAAGATGTCTGGGGCCTCTAGGGATACCAGAAAGAATTGGCGAAAGTTCTCAATCGTTGGACCGCACGGACAGCCACTTGGGAGTCGAAGTGTAGTCAGATACCTAGGGCTTTGGTTAGACCAATATCTATATTTTAACAAACATATAGATGCTGCTCTGGCCAGAGCCAGAGGTGCTTTTGCCCCAAAGAGACTTTTTTATAGCAAGCAACTCGATGCAAGGGTAAAGGCAATCTGCTACATGGCCCTCATTCGGCCCATGCTCGTATATGGATGCCCCGTGTGGTTCAACGTGGGAGCAAGCTTGTTGGAAAAGATTCGGGTGTTTGAGAGGACTTGCCTTCGGGCTTGTCTTCATTTATACAGAACACCAGAATCCCAGTACATAAAATTCTATCCCAATGAGGTCCTGTACAACAGGGCTAACCTAATAAGGGTGGATAATTTCCTGATCAAGATGATTCGAAGGCACATTGCAAGAGCAATGAGCTCGATGAATAACCTGATTTCTGGGGCTTATTACCCCAATTACAGGTACCACGAGAGAGTGCGCCTTAACGGCTTTGTTCCCCCAGAGGCATTCCTCTATCTCGATGAGAAAGGTCTGATCCAGGACAGATTGGCAGTGCCGCTAATCTTCCATGGTGCTCGGACAGCTGCGGATAGGCGACTCAACTACGACAGAGACGTCGCACACAGCAGTGTGGAGCGTCTCCGGTTTAGTAGGGCAGTATCGAGTCGCGATGTAAAGGACGTACAACGTCTGTACGAACAATTCTGGTGGCTAGCTGAGAGAGAGGAAACTCCTTCGTCGTTTCCCCCTAATCCAGGGTAGCCTGTTTCATGTTTAAGGTTGGCTGTTTTATATTCATGGCCGACTTACATAGTTTAGGTTTAGGTATTTTAGGTTTATTGTAGATAGGCAAAAAAAAAAAAACAAAAAAAAAAAAAAAATTATCACAACACTTTGATAAATAAATAAAAATAATATCTTTAAGTGCCAGAGCCTAGCTTCTCGCAACCACTCGTGTTGTGTGCGTTATATTTTTTACACGAATGGTAGGGACCTACAGTTTAGTGCCGTATCCGAACGGCAATTTGTTTTGAGAAGCTTTCTCGTGACAACAATACTCTCGGATGTTTGTCAGACGTTCGCGATAGAAAAAAAAATATAGAAAACAGCACTGATATAACAAAAAGTACGTGTCGAATTACGTAAGGTATAGTAAGATAGGATAAGGTAGCATAAGGTAGTTTTAAGATTTATTTTAAGGTGTTTTTTTAAGTTTTATGTTTAAGACCAAACAAAACAAACAGTAAATTCATTCACTAAGTTTTTCTTAATTTTATCAAAATTTTTCTTAGTAATTCTCAATAAAAAAAATAATGAAATAGATAAAAAAAAAAATTGGAGTAAGGTACGTCGAAAGACATAGTTCTAAGTATTAGGTTTAGCTTAGAGCGCCCGCATAGGGCCAGTAAGTTAGAATAGAATAACATAGTTAAGCTAGTTTTAAGCATTTTTTGTCTAACATAGTCTCGTAAGTTTAATGAATTGATAATAAAAAAAATGCATTAAAAATGAAAATGAATGACTTGTAGCATTCTCAAATAATGGATGATTTTTTATCTTCGTTATATTCTGAAATCAGATTTGTAAGTCATTATTCAAATGAAATAATAGTCATTTTATTTACTTAATTATAGCTAGAATAAGAACAACACTGTGCTCGGAACTTATATAGTGCTTTGCAAAAATATAACCGCACCCTGTAAAAGGCCTTTTCCAGGAAACTCTAAACGGATACAGGCCCTCTATTATTTTTTTAATTTATGGCATAATTGATGCAAGTAATTAGAGTAAAAAAAACCCTATATGTACTTTCTTTTGGGATTGCCAGCAATAAAAAACTGTTTTGTCTAGCTTGCAGAAGTATAGACGTTTTTATGTGATTTTGACAAATAAGAATGCCGCATGGCACGTATTTAACGGAAGTAGTAAAGGGAAAAGTTCCGCCTTTTCGCAAGGATGGTTTGGGCTTTAGAGCAATCGCGAAGAAAATATCAAGATCGGACCGTGTCATTCGAAATTTTTTACAAGACCCGGAGTCGTATGGCACAGCAAACCGACCCGGCCGTCCACAGAAGCTTACAAGTCGCGATCAAAGGCGAATAATAAAGGCTTCGGTGCGTTCATTGTCAGAAAATCGGATTGAATTAGATTTAGATTTTTCGGTTTCGCGTACTATAAAACTCAGCGCATTAATCGTCCGAAGCAAAATAGAGCCTGCTCCATGTCTAACAGCAACTCACAAGCAAAAGAGAGTGGAATTCGTAATTGCAAAACCGTAAGTAACATTCTGTTCATTTATTCTTTTTTTTTTTCAATTTGAGACATCTTAATCCAATCCAATATTTTTTTTTTTAAGATTATGTTTAGTGATGAAAAGAAGTTTAATCTTGATGGACCAGATGGCCTTAATGGATATTGGCACGATTTATGGAAGGAACCAAGATTTTTTTCGAAGAGGAACTTCGGCGGGCCTTTCTGCACTCGCGGTACGGTTTCATTTGCCTTTACCTCCACAAAAATGGATAGTGCAGCCTACACCCAAGTGCTCGAAGAGGACTTGGTACCAAATTTAAGGCGATATCGGCGATTTCCTCATGTTTTTCAATAAGATAATGAAGCGATTCACGTCAGTCGTCGAAGTTTGGAATGGTTTCAAGCCCAAAACATCAGATTGATGAAGTGGCAGGCACGTTCTCCAGATTGTAATCCGATAGAAAATCTTTGGGGAATAATTATACGCCGAGTTTATGCCCATAATCGGCAATTCGCGAACGTTGCCGAGCTCCGAGCATAAATTATGGATGCATGAAACTCCTTGGAGGATTCCATACTAAGAAAACTAATTGAGAGTATGCCCAATAGAATTTTTAGCATCATTGAAAAAAGGGTAATAAAATCCCATACTAATATTGTAAAAACAATTAGCAAAAAAAAAAAATTGAGAAAAATGTAATGCGGTTATACTTTTGCAATGTAATGCGGTTATACTTTTGCAGCTAGACAAAACTGTTTTTTATTGCTGGAAATCTCAAAAGAATATGTCGGGGATTTTTTTTTGATCTAATTACTTGTTAATTGATGCCATAAAATAAAAAAACTGTAAAAGGCCTGTATCCATTTAGAGTTCCCTGGAAAATGCTTTTACAGGGTGGAGTTATACTTTTGCAAAACACTGTATTTACTTCCGAAGTTTCACCAGCGAATGTGTTTGAAAATGTTCTAGAAAATTAACGAAGTAAGAGATTAATTTCAATATAGTACATCTTGCGTTTTAACCAAACATACTTGCCCGTCTCCGTGTCTCTAATTATAGATACTGGTGCTAGTTCACAAACTCTGTGTTAGACAGGCCAATATCCACTCTGATGAATTTTACTGCATTTACCGTCTTTTGCATGAAACCGTCCACTAAAAATGATAGCAACCATTCCCAATTGTGTTTGCAATCTTCGACTAGAAAAGATTTACATATGTGTTCAGGTCTGTATATTTTCTTAAATAAAGATAATTACTAACCTGTCTTGTTCATACCGTTTGATATGACCCTCAAATCAGAACTAATTGCATGCAAATTGCAATGCAATTTATCACCTAGGTCCGAAATTGGTCCTCACCTTTACCTTCCTTTTTAGCTCCCCCATATTTTGTTGTACTCCTAAATATTCTTCCACATACTTTTCTTTTCCGAAATAATTTTCAAAATATTCCATTTTGGTTAACGATTTGATTTAGCTTTGGAAAATGTACCGTGCAATTATTTCGGAAGCAAACATTCTGGGGAGACTTTTTATACAGTCTCGTTATTTTTTTTTTATACAGTAATCGTTATTAAGCGCATTAAACTGCGGGCACCTCGGCTGAAAATTTTTCCTTAATTTTATCTTCGGAGGAATTTTGAAAAATGAAAGCTTAATTTTCGCTTCGACATCGTACTAGGCCGTTGAAGCCACTATTAGGTGGTCTTGTGTGTTAATTGACTAATTGGAAGAAGGTTCCCTAAGTAGGAATCCAGAATCCGCGTTCCACTTAACAAATATTATCCATTGAGGAATCGGAGGAAAATCTCTGAGGGATCGGTACGTGGAACATGCCAAATCATTTGGACGGAGACGAGGTTTCCTAAAGCACCCAGTTTCTGTTCGTTAAATATAAAATAATTTGTCGTACTTACATCTTCCACAGATAAATAAGACTGCTGTCAACACCTCCAATCAAATCCGCAATAAATAGCTGAGGATGAGAAATGTATGGAGAATATTGAAACGTTCGTTTTCCAAGATATAGTGAATCTCTTTACATTATCACCTCCGACAGATTCTACGATGGAACTGATAATATTTTTTTTTAGCAAACTTACTCAAGTTATTCCAAGGTTTGGAAATAGGCAATATATGAAATACATCTCCTAAACATAGATAAATCGTAAAATAACATTGCCAGAATCGTTTAACATTTTAAAAGTATAACATGTCAGTTACAACTTAGCAAAAATGTCTCTGTTGAAGTCTGTACATGCCACATTAAAAAGGGGGATTCAGCAAAGGTCCGGATGACAGGTACAGGTTTGCACTGAAAACCTGAAGAAACTCTACAGCAATTACAGCAAAGAACGTATAAAAGAATAATCCGCTTTGTTCCAAGTTATAAAATAGAGTAAATGTTGATGTTAAAACTGTTGCCTTTATGTACGTATGTAAATTAATGTATTTGAT
This sequence comes from Pocota personata, assembly GCA_963082735.1. NCBI lineage: Eukaryota > Metazoa > Arthropoda > Insecta > Diptera > Syrphidae > Pocota > Pocota personata. The sequence continues at coordinate 148,748,284 of OY720429.1, forward strand.
GTTTAGGTTGTGGGTGATGACCAATGTATGTTCCATGGGAAGACCCTTCGTGCCTGGTGACATCACCATGACTCGAACAATCTCCGATTCAAAATTTGAATAAATACGAGAAGCAAATTTATCATGAAACGAAGAACCGCAATTTTCTTTTAATTTAAGAAAGATATTTTTGGCAATAGAGACTTATTAAGCTATAAGTAATATGATTTTTTTTTTTTTTTGCAAAAATGCTTTATTCTAGAAAATTTTTGTAACGATTATCTTCTTAGCCATAATTTTTACAACTAGGCAACTTGCTCTTGTCCATTTGACGCTTCTTGGGTCTTCATCACTTCTGGCAGGTCCGGTGGGGAAGAGTAAGTAGTAATTTCAAGCTGTTCAAATTCACCAGATTCATTTCTGAAAAAAAACGACAATTTTTAATTTTTTGCTTCACAAAATATTTTTATATAGGAAATATATGCACATATGTGTAGACAATTCTGAATTGTGCAGAATTTAATAAGAATAGAAAGACTAAACGATTTGACTTCTTGAATGTGTTAGTCATTTAACATAATACATTTATGTACTCTTATTCACTTCATCTAGTGCATACACGAGTACATGATATGTGCTTAATACAATCACAACATTTGTTTGCTTGCACATATAAGGAGAAGTATTTTTTTTCGTGAAATATAGACAAACTCGAAAAAGTGGGTCTCTCAATTCCCACTGCAGCCTATACAACTGGACGGATTTTTTCAAACATTTGAGGCTAAAATAGAAATTTAATTTTAACCTTAACATTAATAGTACTTAACGGCCGACTTTAAAAATTCTCTAAAAAAAAAAAAAAAGTTCTGACGACTTCCCTCAAATTTTATATTTGAGTTATGGTGGGTAAATAAATATGCTAACAGACAATGTACTAGGTTTTTTTTGCAAAACTTGTATGTGAGCTCTTCCATCTGTCGAATTTAAGAGGCATCTTTCCGGATAGGTGGTAACTTGCGCATGTACATCCAATCCCTAGACAGAGCGATAACATTTCTTCTTCTACCTAATGTTAGCGCATTCCAAGGCCAATGAGAGCATTATGAATTATATTATTATTATTATTATATATTTATTAAACATGTAATAAATTACAAGCTAACAATTAATTTAACGAGCTACTAGCTGCAGAGGCCTTCCGCTCTATGTTACTTAATTTAATTTAACTATATCTTAATTATGAGTTAATTATACAACTATGCCGGTCTTTATTAAAAATTCATTAATTCTTTCTATGTTGGATTTGTTTGGGTTTTTTAAAATTTCGATGACGTCTTCCCCACCCAATATTTTGTTGATGAATGGTCTTACTCGATTACAGTGTTGAAGATTTATGGCGGTGTGGCAGGTATCGCAGGTTGGTGGAAGCTCCTTCTTTAGTAGGTGGAGGTGAGTGTGTGAAGTGTGACCTAGCCGCAGTCGAACGAAGTTTGTTATCTTGACTTTTGGGATGTTTGTGGGATAAGCAGGGTGCGATTTTGTGGGATTGGTTTTGGTGTAGTGGTGTTGGTACAGATTCCAATCAGTTAGTTCGTCTGAAGTGATCCTTTTTTCAATGTGTTTGATGAGGTCAGCCTTGGTATAAACATTGAATAGGTACACTGGAGCTTTGTTTGCGAATTTGGCAGCTTTGTCTGCTAGCTCATTGCCTCGAATACCAACGTGCCCAGGAATCCACATGAGTTTTCTGGATTTGAAAGATTTAATCAATATATTTCTAATGTTACTGATCAGCTCTGTGTTGTTATGTGTTATGGTGGAGAGACTATCGGTACATATCACATATTTTTTCCCCCATTTTATTGTTGCCTGAAGGGATATAAGGATGGCAAGGGCTTCTGCAGTAAAGATAGACGCGAATTGTGGGAGAGTTCCAAGCCTTAGCGTGGAACCGTCGTCGAATGTTACTGCAAATGATCCATGGTTTTGGATCCATCCGTGAATATAAAATTCCAGCCTTTGGCTTTGAGATCGGCTGAAATACTCAAGAATAGCTTGCGGTGTATCTCGTTATTTGTGTCCGTTTTCCCATTTATTGCTAAATCCATTATGATACAGTCACAGCCAATAAGCCATGGAGGTTGTGGAGCTGTAGGGTTGATAAAATCCCGTTTAGGGGGTTCGATGTCATCATTGGATTTGAGGATATTAGAGATGGCGGAAGGAATTCTATCTACCCGTTTGCGTACCAGCGTAAGGTTGACTTCTTTGTCAATTATTGAGTTGTTTGGAAAGGTGAGTTTCGAGTAAAGCTTTGAAATCACTGCATCTCTTCGCTCTTCGATAGTAGGGACACCAGCTTCAGCCAATATGTTTTTAATAGGCGTTGTGCGAAAAGCGCCAACGCTGCATCTGGCTACCTGATGGTAAATTGGTTTTATAATTTGCAGAGTTGCCATAGATGTAGATGCCGTAGTCGATTTTACTTAGAATTATCTGTCTAGTAATATTACAAAGTATGTTAATATGTACACTACATTTTCTACAAGATAAATACTTAATGATATTAGACCTTGCAGCTAGTGACTTCTTAAGATCTAAACAATGGCTACTCCATTTATATTTATGATTAAAAAGTAGTCCTAGAATTTTTAGGTTTTTAACATTTTCTATTTCTACATTATTGATATTTATAGTAAGGGGTATACAAGATTGCTTGCGGCAAACATGTAGGACTTTACATTTTGGTAACGAGAGTTTGGCCCCGGAAGAGCTTGCCCATTTTAAAATGTCTTTGAGTCCGTTGGATAAACGTGTTTTTATGTCGTTTACATTTAGGCTTTTGCATAGTATGTATATGTCATCTGCGTAAAGGCAGTGACTTAAATACTTGTGCTTTGCTAAGATGTCGGATATATGTTCAAATGCAACGGAAAATAGAATAACGGATAAGGGTGATCCTTGGGGGATCCCGTTATATAGGGGCCAAGTGGCAGAATAGGAATTATTGGATTTAATACAAAATTTCCTATTACTGAGAAACGATTTCACATAATAAAAAATGTTAGGGACAACACCCCATTCTTTGAGTTTATTTAACACGACATGGATTCCTATTCTGTCAAACGCTTTTTCGAAATCTAGGGTAAGTATTGACACATGGTTTTTGGAGCTCAGTGCTCTAGAGATATAGTTATCTATGTAGAGTAGGGCATCGGTGCATCCTCAATTGGCTTTGAATGCGACTTGGTTTCGACTAAAGTGGTGTTTTGTTTCTGCATACCAAAGTATTCGATTCTACTACTTCGAACTATTTTTTCTAGAACTTTTGCAGCGCATGGAAGGAGAGAGATTGGGCGGAAACCCTCAACTGTATACTTGTCTTTTTTGGGTTTAGGTATGGGTATTATAGAAGATGTTTTCCAGCTTTGTGGGATGACACCTGTGCTAAAAATGCTGTTATAAAGTCTGAGGAGCCTTTGTTTTGCATCGTGTGGGAGGTTTTTAATCATTGGGTATGATATTTTATCCCTGCTGGGGGTTAACCCTTTAAGTTTACTTAGACATGCTTCAAGTTCGGTTAGGGAGATATTTCTCTCAATGAGTAGAGCATATGAATTACTCGGACATATGACAGTGGTGTTAGAAATGGCCTCGTGTTTTTGATTGTTGAAGGAGTTTGTAAAGTTAGAGTCATCTGAGTAGCTGGACCAGGTGTGGGCAATGTAATTACCGATTTGAATTGGGTCGGAGAGTGTTTGAGTCGGTGTTTTAATGTAATTTATGGCAAGTGATGTGGGGTTGCCCGTTAAACTTCGAATTCTATTCCAGATTTTAGCTGGGGAGGCGTCAGGGTTGATGCTGGACGTAAAATCCTCAAAGGTTTTTGTTTTGGAGATTTTGAGCTGTCTCCGAAATTTGGCATTGGATTTTTTGAATGCTATTAGGTTATCTTGATTTATGCTTTTTTTATATTTTTTCCAAGCTGCCATTTTGTCTTTGCGGAGATCTGCGAGTTCTTGGTTCCACCAGGGGACTACGCGTTTGTGGTGTTTAGATGTCTGAGGAATAGCTTTGTTTGCAGCAGACCTGATAGATTTTTGGATAAGTGCAGCCTCTTTATTTGGGTTGTCAGATTGGTTTTTGTCGGTTAAAAAAGTGGATACCTCACTTTTGAAAACTCGCCAATTCGCTGAGTCGATTTTGTATTTAGTGAGGGGGGGATTTTGTTTGGAATGTGTATCTAAGTTTACCGTAGTGATTATTGGGAAGTGGTCGCTATTGTGGAGGTCATCAGAAATGTACCAGTGTGTTTTGGGTAGAAGCTCTGGGGAAGAGCAGGTGATATCGACGTGTGTAAGAGTGCTGTGGGTGGAGAAGTGGGTTGGTGAGCCATCATTTAAGATAGAAAGATTAGCATCTGTAATAAAACTTTCCATAATCTTCCCTCTTTTATTTGTGGTAGATGATCCCCAAAGGGTGTTCCATGAATCCACATCTCCTGCTATTATGACTGGGCGGCTAACTTGGTTTAACATCGACTCCAGATTGTTTTTCGAAAAGGTTTGCTGTGGTGAAATGTAAAAGGAAATAATACTAATTTTTGACGGTAGTAAGATTTCTATGCCGGAACAAGCTAATTTGGAGTTGATAGGAATTTCTCTGTACGGGATGTTTTTTTTTAACTAGGAGACCGACACCTTGCTTTGCAGTTGTATTCGAAGGCAGATTTTTAAAATAGGCATTGAAAGCTTTAGGAGAGATTGGTGTGGAATCGTATGGGCAGTGGGTTTCTTGCATATACTTCGGGATCTTGATCTTTTATCAGCAAGTTTAGCTCATCATAGTTGTTCACGTAACCTTTGAGGTTCCACTGGAGAACCTTAGGTAGAGCTTTATGCTGAGGAAAACAGGACTTCTGCACAGTATGTTGCGGCGCATACTGTGTGAAGCCCTTTTGGAGCGAATTATTGGGGTGAACGATTCGACCCCGACGACCAAGACCTGGGTCAATCGAGCTCGATGAGGAGCTCGGTTGATCCAGCCCATGAGCGCCAGGGTCGTTTTTGTTGGGGGCAGTTTTATATTTATGTGTCGAATTCATCTATTCGTTCGGGTTCGTTAACAAAATATTTGTTTTGTTTTATTTGTTCTTGTGTTAGGTAAGATATTGGCGAGGATGGTGGAAAAGCTGTGAGTTGAGTATTATTAGTTTGGTGTGTGCGTTTTGGGTTACTGTGTGGTGATTGGTGAACGGTGGTATTGAAGCTAATCTGGTTTTGCTGGTGGGAGATTGAATGGGTTGAAGTTGATTGGGTATTGGAATCGTCGTTGGCAGTTACCAACGGATTTGGAGGTAGATATTGCGATTTTCCTATTTGGGTTTTGGAGGTTGTTGTTGATGTGTATTCGTTTAGGTGTGACGGTGGGTTGGAGGCTGTGGGGGAGTTGGAGTTATTTTCGACGCTATTTTGTATGGGGGTTTTATCTACTTGGTTGGTGGATTCAGTTTGGGTTGAATTTTTTGCAACTTCAGAGTAAGATGGGTTGGATGTTGCGGGGGGGTACTGTTCCTTAAGAACTTGTCTGGCTTCTGCCATTGTACATTTCCTAATAGTTTTGATTTTAAGTACTTTCTTTTCTTGGATGAACTTTGGACATTTTTTGAAAGATGATGGGTGGCTTTCGGAGCAGTTAGCACATGAGATTCGGGTGCATTTTTCGGGCGAGTTGGGAGGAAGATTGCAACCTTCACATGAGGGAGTGCCATTGCAACGCTTGGCGGTGTGACCTATTTTTTGGCAACTGCGACACCGCATTGGATTGGGGTAATATTCGTCTACTTTGATGTTGTACCAACCAACGTTTACAGTAGTGGGGGGTCGGAAAAGGTCGAATGTGAAGAGGACTAGACCAGATGGACTTTGTTTACCGTCAACAGTTTTGTTAAATTTGTACACTTCTTTTACGCCTTGTGAACACATTTCATCCACTATTTCTTTCTCTGGTACATTGATTAAGCACGGAGCATATGCAGTTCCTTTACACGTGTTAAGTTGATCATGTAGTTTCACGGAAATGTCACATACATTAGAGAGTTTTTTTTTGGATAAGAAGATTTTTGCGATTTTTTCTGACTTTACGAGAATTAACAAGCTGCCATCACGCAATTGAGAAATGCTCTCATATGCTGTACTTATGCTATCTATACCTTTTTTGAGAAGGAAAACACTGAAGTTAGAGAGAGGTTTTGTGGGATCGGAGGGGGAGATTACTATGAACTTTGGGTTTGAATCGGAGGTCAAAGGAGTACACTTTTCGAAATTTGGTCTTTTTCGTCTTTTGTTTTTGGGTTCCAACAGGATTTCTTCTGAGAGAAAGCCTTATGGATTACCCTCTAGCACACCACGTGGCCCTGGGGCCATATTAGATATTTTCTTTTAACCACTATAATCGTTAGACTTGATTTATTTTGCGCAAGGAAAACTAAAACGCGTGTGAGTGAGAGAGAATGCTATGGAGATAGCGGGAAAGACACCAACGAAAACAGAGTGAGAACACTAACGGAAGAACAATGTTGTCGGCTCGAGTGACAGTCGATGACTGTATGAATTATAAGATGCCTCGAAATAAACCATCTTCTTAATGACCGCTTTGGTGTTGGTAGTACTTTATCGAAATGGATTGTGAGCTTTTAAAGTAATCGGTGTATATAAGTATTTTATGTATTTCTTTCACATCCTCAGTCCACCTTACGCAATCCAATCCATTCCTTCGGGGATGACAGTACTCCGACTTCGTTTACTCTTTAACATTTCCACGGCAAGGGCTCCAAGCTGTAGAGTCCCAGCGACAGTACCTTAACTGACTAGTCGGTCTGGAATAGTTTCTAAAACTTTCCCGACAGGAGCGTTAATACATATTCGCTTTACTTGTTCTAGCCATTTCAGGCGATGAATTTCAACCCTTTCGGTATCGTTGTACAACCGGTAAGCTCGTTGTTGTATCTTCTCCTCCATAACCCATCGTTAAAAATTGGACCAAAAATCATTAGTTGTCCGAGAGAGGGATTTACAACTCAATTTGCTTTCTTAGCCCAAAGAAACTTGATCTCTGCACTGGTGTCATTATTCGAATTTGTAACGGGGCCTAGGAATAAAAAGTCCTCAACTTCCTTAAAATGTTAGCTGTCTATTGTGATGTTGTGTTCAAGTCGCTGATGTTGTGTTCTTTTTTGATGACAGCATATAAACAGATTTAGCCCGCAAAATTCTTCCAATCTTGCCAATATCGTCGGCGTATGCGAGTAGTTGTACAAAACTTTAAAAGATCTTACTCCTGATGTTAGCAAGAGAATTTTGTGCAATCCTTTCAAGTATGATAAAGGGTGACCAGATAGCAATGATAATTTTTCCAATTGTTATGTTTCAACAGCTGTCAAAGTTACCAATGACATCCAGCTGTCAAAATATTCAGTAAGGTTTGCCATTTCATCATACATCCTTTGACACTTCCCGAACGTGTGGAAATTATTAAAAAATATTATAGAAATTCCGGCTCAGTTGTAAATATGCAACATGAATTTCGTCGTGAGGTCGGTCGTCATCATGACTTCAGTGCGCAGGCAATTCGTCGCACCGTGAAAAAGTTTGAGCGTGAGTACACTCTCACACCTTAAGCCACCAACCAGACAGAGATCGGTGCGAAGTGGAGAAAACATAGCCGCCGTAGCGGCCAGTATCGAAGGAGACCCAGATATGTGGATTTGGGGCCGATCAGCTGAATTGGGCATCGCCAGAGAGTCAACCAGGCATATTTTGCGGTTGGATTTGGGCCTACATCCACATAAAATTGTGCTGACGCAAGAATTGAAGCCGGATAAGCATAGACATCGCCGTGAGTTCGCTAATTGGGCGCTGGAAATGTTGACCGGAGATCCGGATTTTGACCAAAAAATCATCTTCTCGGACGAGGCCCATTTATGGCTCAACGGCTATGTCAACAAGCAAAATTGCCATTATTGGAGCGACCACAATCCACAAGTGTTCGACCAAGCATCAATGCATCCACACAGATTAACTGTTTGGTGCGGTGTATGGCACGGCGGCATCATCGGACCTTATTTCTTTCGAAATGAGGAAGGAGACAACACCATTACCGTTAACGGTCCTCGGTAAAGAGCGATGTTAACCGACTTTCTTTTGCCAGAGCTCGACAACATCAATATATCCACGCTGTGGTTCCAACAAGACGGCGCTACAAGCGATGCAACGCTCGAAGTGGTGAAGGAGAAATTTGGCGCCCAGGTCATCTCACGACGAGCGTTCATCAATTGGCCGCCGCGATCATGCGACTTGACGCCCCTTTATTATTTTCTCTATGGCTACGTTAAGTTCTTAGTCTACGCTAACAAGCCAACCACTTTGGACGATCTCGAGGCCGTATTGGACCGAGTCATCAAAAATTGGACCGACCGCTTGAAGCACTGCCAGCGAAGTCGAGGAAGCCGAGGCGTCCATTTAAATGATGTGTTATTCCATACATAATGGCATGAATGTAGCTTCAAAATAAAGCCAGAATCAATTTGATATCTCACACCGTTGTTGTTTTATTTCAATTTCTTTTCCTATCGTTCTTAACTGGCCACTCTATATTAGAGAAATCACATGAAGTCACTTAACTGTAGTCATTTCGGCGAAGAACTGTTCATTGAACTTGAAAGAGAACGGACGTGTTATTGTTACAGTAGTGCGTAGATGAACTGAAATATAATATAGTGATAAAACAAACAGTAAAAAAAAAAAAAAAAGATAGTGACTTTATTTAGTGCAAATAGATAGTGAAAGTAAATTCATAATCCAAAATTGGTGATAGTGAATGATGGCAGAATGCCATAAGTGCAAAACGACTATCCGGGGCGAAACGGGCATTGCATGTGCAGATGTTTGCAAAAAAATCTTTCACCCTACACCAAGATGTTCAGGATTAGATCAATATAGCAGTGGAGTCCTTAGGGAAGATAATATGGTAAGATTTATCTGCGACGAGTGCATGATGTACATACATAATGTTGATATGGTACTGAGAGAAATGCAAGAAGCTTTAAAAGCCAACACGAACCAATTGAAATTTTATAAGGAGGAGTTTGAAAATTCTTTAAGAAAGAACGAAAGTGAAATCAAGAACCGACTAGAGGCAATCGAAATAAATGAAATGAAAACTGCACTGGAAATATGCGAAAAAAGTATTAACCACATAAAAATGCTAAGCCATTTGTGGACAAATTGACATTTGCCGATGTCACAAAAAAGAATTTCAACATGAGTGGTGAAAAAGTTCCTGAAATAAGAAAAGAGTTGCCACTTATCACCAAACCAAAACAAAAGCAACATTGTCATAAAACCAAAGAAGAGTTGAATGAAAAAGTGGATCCCAAAAATTTAAAAACTACAAATATCGAAACTAGACCTAGCGGAATAGTTTTAATTGAAAGTGAGACCACATCTGAAAGAAATAAAATAAAAAGTGCTATATAGGAACAAATGGGCGAAAAGTACGAAGTTAAAGTACCAAACAATATTAACCCAAGAATTAAAATATACAAAATGAAGTTTATTAATAATGAGAAAGAAATTATCGAAAAATTAAAGAAACAAAATAAAGTTTTTGAAAATGAAGAGATTAAACTAATTAAGTACTACGAAACAACAGTAAACAATTACAAATTTTATAATGCAATAATAGAAATTGACGAAGAATCATTTCCAAGAGTCATTGAGGCACGCAAAGTGAACATTGGTTGGGAGCAGTGTAATTTTTTTTTTTTTTTTTTTTTTATAATTTGCGCGCGCCAAATGGGATATGAATACCATTAAATTATTTCAGGGCACGGGCGTTTGTATAAATTGAGAGAGAGAGAGAAAGATAGATTGGAGTAGTGGGTTTGAAACTTAGGTAGTATTAAGTTTCAGTAAACTCCAAGGGTGGCGTCCAGATAACTGGGGAGCTTGTTTGTCTTGCTTTTTGTCGTTGCTCTTGATTCACAGTATTTTTTTCCCTCCACCTGATGACATCATCACGATCAAGTTGCATTTAAGCCATATGACCACCCTACTGCCAGTGTTATGCCTTCGCAGTAGAGTTGACTAAGCTTTCGCAATTGATCGACTTTTTTTATTTATTTCAGACGAAATAAATAGATGACTGTTGAGATCAGGATTTGAACCGTGAACCAAGAGCGTGACAAGCGTTGATGTTACCACTACACCACTACACCACGGCCACCCTCCATTTGATGGCAATAATCTTCTGATGTGTTATAAATGTAACGGTTACAACCATAAAGCTGTGCAATGCAAGAATGAAGAAATATGCCTAAAGTGCCTAGAAAACCATAAGAGTAACGAATGTGTCAAAGAAACAGTAATGAAATGTATAAACTGTGTGAACATCAACAAAAGACTAAACCTTGGACTAGACGAAAATCACTCAACTCGTGATAAAAACTGTCCAGTATACTTAAGGAAACTAGGAGAGAAAAAGAAAAAAATTGGTTATTAGCAACCAAAGTCAATCACCATTCTATGCTTGAATATTCAAGGTCTAATCAACACTTTAGATGAACTGGAGACGTTATTAATAAATAAAAATGATGATATAATAATCGTAACAGAAACACATATTACCGATAATATATACGACCAAGAAATTCAATTAGTAAATTATAACATATCAAGGTGTAACAGTATGTCAACGCGTACAGGTGGTGTTACAGTTCACAAAACCAGAAATTAATGCAAAGAATATTAAAACTTATGCTAACGGCATGAACTTTTAGTGGTTAGTTAATCGTGTCAATGTCAATAACTACTCATGTCTGGTGGTAGGAGTTTATTGATCGCCTAGTTCACCTGAAGTAATGTTTTGTGACGAATTTGCAATGCTTATGAAGGAGATCTGTGGATCAAAACATGATTAAATAGTTTTTAGATGATTTTAATGTTGATTGGTTTCAAACTAATGACATATAGAAAAAGTCTCGATAAAATTATTAAGGATAATGCATGCGTACAAATTATGAAACAAGCAATAAGGATAACGCGAACAACAAGATCTTTGATTGATTACGTTATTACCAATAGTAAATACGTCAGGGCAACATCAACATCAATCGTATGGGAGACCTTTTTTAGAAGGTATAAAAGAAACAATATCAATGTTTTTAAGAAAAAAGTGCGATATCGATAACCGGAAAGAGTGGTTCAATAGTTCTCATATAAGATTAAGAAAAGAAAAAATTGCAAAATACGGTACGGCAACGGTCACAAATACTGCGGAAGATTGGGCAGCTTACAGAAATGCAAGGAATAAATATAAGTTAGAACTCAAAAAATCAAAACGTAGATTTTTAAAAAATAAAATCGAAAATTCTACAAACCAAAAAAATCTAAAAAATATGTACTCAAACACCAAAAATCAAGTGATATTATCGACATTCAATTCCACAACCATAATTATAGTGATAACAAATTAATTGCTAACAAATTTAATAATTATTTTGTTGAAAGTGTAACAGAAATTATTAACTTAATTAAACATGTGCCTTTTTCTAGTGAATGTAACCTTCCAATTTCAATCTGTTTCAGTTGAAGATATCCGACAAATTCTTAAAGAGATGAATAATAAAAAATACTTATATTTCATGTGTACTCGAAGATACCTTGACAACTTCGAAATTATAGGACCTGCGTTACAAAATATATTCAATCACTCTATCGAATACGGTATATTTCCTGACTCGTGAAAAAAGGCAGTCGTTACGCCAATTGAAAAAATAGCTAACACACGTTTGTGCGAAGAATTTAGACCGGTCAACGCGATGCCCCTATTTGAAAAAGTTTTCGAAAAAATAATACTTAAACAGCTCAACAGCTATTTTGAAGAATACAATTTAATAACCGACAGAAAATCGGGATTTAGAAAAAAAACATTCCTGTGAAAGTGCGATTAATTTAGTGATCACGAGTTGGAAAGAAGAGATACCAAGAAAAAAGATAGTGAATTGTGTTTTTTTAGACTTCAAAAGAGCGCATTTGAAACAATCGATCGAAATATTTTATTGGAGAAACTCAAACGATACGGTATAAAAAATAAAGAGTTAAAGTGGTTTTTGTCATATCTCTCAAATAGAACCCAAATAGTAAGATTAAATGAAATCGAATCGGACCCAATTGAAGTAAACCTAGGTGTACCACAAAGAACTGTCTTAGGTACACTACTGTTTATCATATACATAAACGACATGCAAGTGGTTTTACAAAACGCGAACCTAGCTCTTGTTGCCGACGATTCGGTGATATACATATGTGATTGAAAACAGCATAGAAGAAAGTCAGAGATTTCTACAGGAAAATTTGGAACGGGTAAATATGTTGCTGAAACAAAACAAATTGAAACTTAACATTACCAAAACGAAGCAAATGCTGATCAACAACAGGCAAGATTGTAATTTAAGAATATCAATTGACGGTGAGATCATTGAGCATTGATAATTTAATCCAAAGAATTCAGTTGTTACAAAATAAGGCTATGAGAAGTATTTTAATAATAGATATGTGTCAATAAATTTTTTATTAAGTGCATTGAATTGGTTGTCTGTAAATCAAAGACTAGTAATGAATGTTGTCATTTTTCTATATAAAATTAAAAATAACTTGATGCCTAACTATTTGTTAAAGTACGTGCAATACATTGGTGATGTTCAACCATATTATCTTAGGAATAATAATAATTTGAGACTACCTTACTTAAGAACTAGTAACACTCAAAACCCTCTGATTTATAAAGGCTTTAAATTATTTAATGAAATGGATGATGTTGCTAAGAATAAACCAAACATTTACAGTTTTAGGAAAGAAGCTATTAAATTTGCCAGACATAAAATTACTCCATATTAACTTATTAAATAATTGTTATTTTCTTTTACTTCTTATCTAAATTTATATCTCATTAATAACTATCACGATTGTTATTTAAATATGTAAAAATGATATAAATAGCTTTATAAAAGCTAGTAAATAAAGATTATTATTATTATTATAAGTTGTTACTGACCTTTATGAAGCCGCGCGCATTCTCTATCTTCGTCCTAGACAGACGGACATGTTTGGCAGCGATGCTAAAACTAGACGTAGATTTTCATAGCTCGTCTCCATAAACGTTATCACAGGCGACTTTAAAACCGATGAAAAAGTCGTGAGGATCGGTTTGAAACTCCTGGTCTTTTCTCTAGATCTGCCGCACTGTGAATATCTGATCTATGGCGAACTTGCCTGGCCTACATTCATACTGATAAGGGTCAACCAGCTCGTAGATAAATGGTTTAATGTGTTCAATAATATGTTAGATAGTATCATATACGCCATGTTGAGGAGACTGATACTTCTGTGGTTAGCGAAGTTCAGAGGGTCACCTTTATTGAAGAGCGGGGAATGACTTGTCTTCAAAATTAAAGCTCCATCGCCACCTAACTTTCCTTTTTCTTTCAATCTTTAACTCTCTTCTATATTTTTTTCTTTCAATTCATTACTGGGTTTTATAACTCTTAAGGACTCAGTTCTAAGGGGTGCTGAACATTAAAAATAGAAAAAAACATCGGATCGAAAACACTTTCAATGTATCCGTTTTCGAACGAAAATTTCGGACGTATATAAAGGCATCGATTTGAGATATACAATACATACATTTTTTAATTCTGTCATTTCATAATTTTTTTTGAAATTGAATTTAAACTTTAAAAAGTAAAAGATAGTGCAGCTTTATTTTGGGAAGGAGAAGCGGTAGATCAAAGTGTAGAATATAAAGAGGATTTTAAGAAAGACAACGTAGGTGATGACCACCTTCAGCATTTACAATAATAATGAGGCCATTTAGGTCCAGATTCAAAAATAACTTTCACCCTAACGATGCTGCATTTGAATATGTTTTGCTCGAAACAAAAGACGGGTTTCCACCAATCGTGCATTATCGTATACCATAATCATTTGATTGTTCGAAACCGAAAATTGTTCCGAGCGACAAGAAAAAAAAAAAAAAAAGCAGTACATAAATTAATGTTGTAGTTTTTATAGCGCCACCTTTTGCCCTGATGGCGTCTTGAGCCCTAGTCAGCATGGAGGCATAAAGGTTGCCAAGGTAAACGTTATTGATATCATTGAAATACACTTCTTCAATAAATTCTTCAGATCCTCTGGTTTTTGGCAGTTTTGCTTGGATCTCATCACAGTCCAAACATTAGTGATTCTATAACCAATTCTTCTTTAAGAGCTTTAATCTGTTGATGAAGACATACATTATTAAACCGCAAAATTTTTTTTTTTTTTTTTATAATTTGCGCGTGTCAAAGGGGATATGAATATCCTTATATTCAGGGCACGGGCGTTTAGGAAAAGGGGGAAGAGGAACGGAAGAGGAGCCTGTGCACGTTGGCTTTAAATGTTTGAAGGTTGTAGTGATGGGGAAATACAGAGCCTGGTAGATAATTCCACATTCGCGCCGTTCGGCTTATAAACGAATCCCTATATATGATAGTAACGAAGTTGGGCTTCTTGATAAATTGGATTCGGTGTCCTCGCTGTTATCACTTTCATACTTGACAGAACTGAAGTGATTCATCCCCACACTATAACAGAAGGAGAACATTTAAGTGTGAGCTATGCACTATTCACAGTAGTGTCCTCTTCCCGTACAAAACATCTTCCAATTTTAGTTTTGTATACCCCATTGCGTTGACAATAGGTAAATATTTCACACTGTGGGTTATGCACTATTCACAACATCGTCCTCTTTGTATGGAGAGTGCGCCATTTAAATCCGGTCCAATAAGGTTGAACTTAGATTCATCGAAGAACATAATGTTTAATCAATCCTATTTCACGTACCAACCATTTCCGCTCAGATAAAGCCATGATCACTGCGTTATCCTTTCTACTCAGTTGAACACTTCTAGACATTAGGATATAAATTGTCCGTATCCCGAAACTCATAAAAAGGATTAGGGACATTTTCGTAAAATAATTAAAATAATAGCTGTATATTTATCTAAAACACTGTAGGGATATTCACACTTCGTAGTATTTGGGTTTGTATCGTTGTAAGACTGAAAAAAGTTTTTCAATAGTTTCCTGCACAAATAACAGAAAAAAAATGTTCTATGATAGTGATCAAATATTGGGCCTCCCGCTCACTTTACCACCACTGAGCCGACTTATTTTTTGCTACACTACAATTAAAATTTACGTACTTAGTTACCTCTCATCTGCCCACTCTTTCACTCTTCAATTTACGTTTTCTTTCGCTCCATCACTGGGTTTTAAAAATTTCTAGAAATTTTAGGATAGGCGTTGTGACAGGCCGAGAGGCCTGTAGTTCCGACTCATAAGACAAGCTCCGAAAAGTTAGTATGACTTATCCACGGAGCATATAACAAGGCTTGGTGGTATCACACCGCGCTGTTATTATATCCTATTCTATATGGTATTAATCTGGACACATAGTCTAAAGTGCATATAATCTGATCGGCGTCGAAAGTTATACCAATCTATTGTAAATATGTCTGTACGTCTGTGTGGTATTTTCTAATAATGAAACTAGTTGTTATTTTGCAGTCTTTATTCTTTAAGATTAGAATTACAAATGGTTTGAGAGACAATCAAAAAGAGAGATCAGCAGGCGTGTAGATACTCGTATGTACATATATAGTCACTACAATGGAGAACAAGCTTAAGTCCATTTTTGCTATTTCTCAGGAGTCATTTAAAGTTTTACTCGAATCGTTTTAATCATGCAAAATGATGTAAGGTATGTGCGGGAAAATGGCATTGCGCGGTAGTTACGTGAGATAGAGACTTAATTTGTATATCCAACCACGCTAAATATAAAAGGCTTCGCTCTGACCAATATTTTGGAAAAACACGTAATTTAGACTCAGGATTGTTCTGCATTGTAGTGACGATATGAAGTCGTGCATATCAGCATGTACATATGTAGGTGTGTTTGCAATTGTAAGCAGAGAAACAATTATACTGCATCATGGAAGCTTTCAGATGCATGTGGAGTGTTGATATACTGCTTCCGTTTCAGGCGTCTTGAACAATGGTGAATTTTCTGACCTACGCAAATTAAAGGTATTGTGACGAATGAGCCTATTATTTTTGTTCTGGAGAAGATACGATCGAGACAATTCATGTTTTGACACAATTCGGTTTATCTCCCACCTTCCATTGTGTCTATAAACTGTTTTCACCCTCTCGTAGTCTTAATTCACTCCGAGGGCGGACAGGATTGTTCTTTTTGAATATGTTCCTTTGATGTTACTTCAATATGAAGTATAAATCGTTAGGAACTTTAGGAACTAACTCTCTTTTTTTATTGGCAACCATGTTCGTAATTTACGGCTCATTAGCATTTCCGCTGGTGAATATCCTAGTCCCGAAATTCGTGTTTTCTGTACTCTAACAACGCGGCCTTTGAACTATCATTTTCCCTACCAATTTTCATTAACATTGATATCACTACTCGTATATGAGCTGCCTTTTACGCGAATTTTCGAAGCTGATTAAAATTAAAAAGTTGATTATCGGCCACGATTTTCTGAGGGATGCCATACACCGAAAATATTTGTTCTACGACTGGTGGTATTTTAACTGTTGGTGCAGTATTTCGTGACCGTTGTCCGCGTGTGAGTGCATCTTTTATGCCTAATGTACTTTAAATTGGGCGTCAATAGATGTCCAGTTGACAGACGAAAGGCTTTCATGTTAAGATCATCCCGAATGAGTCTTGACATGAATCTGGTGGATATATCCCGCTCACGCGCAATAATTTTCCGTTTTCGAAGGTATGTATAAAACCGCGCTCGTATGGGTAACGCGCGGACGACCACTTCTTTGTCTATCTTCTAATTCAGACGATTGATCAAATCGATTTATAGCACGGTGCACAAACATATTCGATATCCCCAGATGGGTTTTAGTAATTAAAAAATTTGGTTAGAATGTTTTCCGCACTTATGCAACGTTATGACAGCAATACGATTTTCTTTCATACCCCACGCCATGATAACAAATCGGTAGCTGGGTGATATTGCGTTTTGTAGTATGTGTTCTGAAAAAAAAGTTAACGGTATTATTCCTAATGTTATCTTCATACAGTTTGCTTTGGAAGTTTTGTAACAGAATTTATGGCAGGACTACAAGATATAATACTCGTAGCTTACCGGGAACATATTTCATCTCAAGGTCGTATTTCGATAGTTTAATGTTCATTCTTTGTAGACGAGTAATTGTACTTGGCCGATATGTTTCCTTAATATTGCTATTAACGAATTGTGATCCGGATGTATTGTGAAGTGATATCCGTAGGCATAATGATTCAATTTCTCAAAATCGTTAACCACAACAGTATTTCCTTTTCTATCTGCACAAATCTGGTCTCGGTGTATGTTAGTAGTTTAATAGTTTTGTTGGTGTCAAATACATATGTGAAAAATTGAGCGTTTGGCTAATACCTTTTTGATTTCATTCAGAATTTCGGTGAGAGTAGCGGTCCACCGAAATTCGTTATTTTTCTTGAGTAAATCACGAAGTGGAACATTAATGCCCGAGATATTCGATATGAAGGCCCGAAGATAGTTACATATTCCCATTATTCGCTCTAACTGCTTCCTATTCCGTGGTCGGGACTAATGGTACCACCAGTGAAAATGTGATCCAAGTATCTAGCTTTATTAACACAAAGCTGAACTTTAGGCTTTATTAAATTTGACACCGATATCGCGTGCCTTATCAATGACTCTTTTAAGGTTTTCATCGTGTTCTTTCTTGTTATTTCACCTATTGTCAGATCGATCAGACCCTATTATCAGATCGTCTATGTACACGAAAACGCCGGGTAAACTACCGAAATGTTTCATGTTTAACTGAGGTACAGGTTTTACGCCGAAAGGTAGTACGTTGTAAACATAAGTACCGAAAACTGTCAGCTGCCTGGCTGAAGCACACAATTCGAACTGCCAAAATTCCTCCATTAGATCAAGTACTGTGAAGAGCTTGTATTCTCTCGTTGCCTCATAAAAATCATCTATTGTTGGAATTATGCAGTGCTCATCTTTGAGGCGCATGGTGAGTACATTGAATTGAATCAAGGCATAATTCCAACGAACCATTTGAATTCTCAACAAAAACCAATAGGGAACCTACTTTCTGACAGGTATAGTATTAGGTTTAAGTTCTACTATACATTTATTCGGAAATCGACCATCGCCAAAAAAAGCATAACTGTGTTAGTCAACAATTGAGCACTAATAGTTACTTCATGAACTCGACGGATTAAATTGAATTACGTGATTAAATTGAATTACGTATTTTAAGACCGAACGATGGCTTAGATCTATCCTCTACTACAATTTAATCGACACATTAATCAACTTTTTTTACTGGGTGCACATACAAACATACCCTACAGTCTCAATACGAGAACCCTTATGGATTGCAAATGACTAACAAAGGCTTCGTAGAAGCAGCAACTCTCGACAGATGGTGGTTCGCTAACTAACGAGAAAGAGTCACTGCAGCCGAAGATGTTTGCAGCTGTTAGTAAGACCTTCTCGTGGTGCCATCTGGGAATTTCTTCAGAAAATGCGAACAGGAGACGACGAATGGCGAACACTCTGCGCTATAAAACAGTATAAAAGTCGGTTGGTCTGTGGCCAGCGAGCCGCATCCGTAAAAAAAAAAAAAAACTTGAAGGCATTAAGACCGTTCGGTCTTAGAATTTCAGATTCGGAAAACAATAAACCAATTTCCGAAAAAAGGGCTTTAAACATTTTCAAATTGTTTTAAGTTTCATTTAAAAAAACAAATGAGTAAATATGTAAGCATAATGATAGTTTTTATTGCTATTCGAGTTTATAATTTTTATTACAATAAACAGGCTTTTTAAACTTACGAGAACTGACAACGTTAATACTTTTTAGTCCCTCCTTTTTTTTTTATTACAGTTTTTATCCGGTCGGGCATTGATGTAATTGATGTATCCAGTGTAATTTCCTCATACCACACTTTTTCAATGAATTTGTCCAACTCGGTTATTGTCCGTGGCTTCTTCTTCGCTACCTGAGCCTTAATTATGGACCGAAAGTTCTCAATCGGGTTTAGGTCAGGGCTGTTTCCAGGCCACTCAAATGTTGCAATACTTTTTTCGGTCAGAAAATTTTTGACCTGGAATGAAAAAATGCACTTACAATAATAAAACGTTACGAACGTTTTGCTAATATTTTGGGGAAGGTAAACAAAATGGCACTTACCAATTTCGCGTAGTAACGAGGCGCAGAATCGTATTGGAAAACCACCTTATCTGAGTATGATGTGTTCTTCTAAAAATGGTAGCAGATTGTCTTCCAATAATTTTTTATATTTTTCTGCGTTCACTGTTCCATTTATTAGGGCCAGCCGTCCAACGCCGTGATAAGAAAAGCATCCCCAAATCACCATTGTACCTCCTTGTTCACGGTTGTTGTCACGCACTTATCATTGAATCTTTCTCCAGTTCTTCGCCTCACGTACTGTATTCCGTCAGAGTCGAATATGTTGAATTTGGACTCATCTGAGAAGATCACATTTTTCCAATCCGTTATGGTCCAGTTTTCATGATCTTTGGCCCACTGGAGACGTCTTCTTGCATTTATGCCAGCTTCTTGAAGCCTTCGTCTTACAGTCCGTGAGCTTATCTCTGATTCTCCAGCCTCTACAAACTCTGTCCTTAAATATTCAGCAGTTTTGAATCGAACACGCAGACTTATTCGTTTTAAAAGCCGATCTTCAGCGCTGGTGGTCTTTCTTCTGCGACCCGTCCCCTTCTTCATTGCAATGAGCAAGTTGCCACGAATTTTTTGGTCAATTCAGCCACGACGACTTGCTGCGCTATATCACGAACACTTAATTTTTCATTTTTTAAAGTCATTATTTCGACTTTTGTTTTTTCATTCATTTTCTTTTTAATTTCCATATTAATAAAATTATTTCCACTTCCGCTCAAACTATAAAGTGAACTAGAATCACGTCATTAAAGCCTTTTTAAGCAAAATCCTAAAAAAAACTACCTGATAGTTCTTAAGATAATTGAAGTTAAAGAATTTGTTTACCCTGTCCGGATTTCTATGCCCGTTACTGTATATATATATTTATAAGCAGAAGGAAGCTTACTGTATTAGCAGACCCATTTAGAAGTTTGCTGGTTTCTAGATCTCCGTAAAAGACAACAACAGTGGATAAGCAGGACAGTACCGAATCCAGCACTTTCAAATGCACTGAAAAACCAATTGAAGTGGAAAAGAAAACAAACCCAAGTCTCAGTCTGACCCAAAAACGGGAGAGTAATGCGATTTCTTCCAAGGATCATCATGAAATTAGGAAACTGGTTAGTTCAATCCGGATGCACTACAAAACACAATAGAGAAATGCAAAGCAGTGAGGAGGACGATGAGAAACAGAAACGAACTCTCGTCCCAAAGTACCCAGAAGGAGGAAGTAAGCCATAGTGCGATACTCAGGAGTGGGAAGAATAGCACTAGGGGTCCCGCAAAAAGTTCCGCGCAGAATCCCGGAAGGCGGGCAACAGTCACAAATAAAAGGTAGACTCCCAAGCTAAAAAGGCAAGCGAGTTCACAAAACGGCTCTTGTCTGAGCCAAAAAGGAAAAAATCGGGCGGGCGGACGATTGGCGAAACTAGACCGAAAATGAAAAATGACGAAGAGGTAAGGAACAGCAAAGACGCAGAAATGGACGGAGGTATGGGCGCAGGGAAAGGGACGCGAAAGGCAGAGAAGGAATCCAACCCGTCCCGATGTACTTGTGATAAAGGCAACAGGCGATCTTTCTTGCGCGGACATGCTGAGGAAAGTAAATAAAATACCCTTCACTAAAGGAGCTGAGAGAAAATGCTGAACACTTCCGGAAGACCGGACATGTTGAGACTTATTGCTGTAGCTGAAGAAAATATCACACGCCCAAACTTCGGATTTCCAGCAAATAGTGGAGAAGATTTTGGAGAGAAAAGCCAAAGTTAGAACCAGAATGATATCACAATAGAGGATTTTCATGATATCACGACCAAGGAAGACATCGCGCTAGCACTCTTGGAGCAGCTCGAAAAACAAAAGCCGATACCAGAAACTGCAATAAAGTCAATGAAGAAGACCTATGCTGAAACGCGGACAGCAGTAGTATGTCTGCTAGCAAGCATCAAGCATTCGTAGAAAAAATAACGACACGCCAGGCAGGCTTCTTGTGGACCAAAGTACGAGGGCAAGGTGAAAAGTTATCGGCCTGACAATGAGACTGCGATTTTCAGTTAAAAAATGATTTTATTTTTCTACATAACCCCCCTTATCTTCTACACACTTGGTCCGATATTCAAGTTTATCCATTTTAACGAAAAACACACAAGACGTCTACTGCAAAAATTCGTGTAAAGAAACTACTTGAGAGAACAAGTTGGAACTTGTCATACGAACTAATGAGAAGTACACCCAGGCAGGAAACATAAATTTTTGTTGATTGGAACGCCATCTCTACGTCAGGTCGAGAACTTTTCACCTTGCCCTCGTACGTACACTTTTAAAAGATCATACCCCTGATGTTTGTTTGAGGATTTTTTTTAAAGCTTACTGTTAAAAGACAACGACATAAAGCTGAATCATACATTATGGTAAATGAACTGTTGGAAACCACTCCTGCACTACGGCCACCAAGCTTGTCTTCAACCTTGGAACCAGACTTTCAAACACAATTAGATGCTAAATGTAAAATCGACAATTTATACAGGTGGCTCTTATAATGAGATTTTTTAGAATTTCGTAGCCTAAAACCTCTCTGATTGTTGATAAAAAGTTTAAGTCGTGCACATAATATGGCAGATAGAAGAGGTTGCTATTTAAATTTAGTTTGTCTAACGTGTTAATATATCTTCATCCGAAAGCTGTAACACACTTATGCACTATATGTCTAAAAGTCTAGCAATATTAACGTAGTGGTTTCTCGTTAACTGCATTTAAGACTTGTTATATACCGACTCGAAAAAAATTGCAAACAAATCGGTGCTTTTCAAATCCGTTGAGCTAACATTTTCAAAATCCGTTATCTTAGGCAGACTCGAGGAATTTTTTTTCTCAATTAATTTAATTCCTAATCGGCTTTCTATTACGCTTTACCAACGACTCACAAGACAATTTGATTATATAAAAATCTATATATAAACTCATATCTTTTTTCGGAATCACAAACAAATTTAACGATAATATAAATAATTTGAATATGCTTTTCTTTTTACATTTCTTAAATTAACCAATCTTTTTGTTAGACCAAGGAAATCTAAACTAATTTTTATGACGCGCTTTAGGAACTAATAAATCAAAACCAGAATTGATAACTAAGTAACAAAATAAAATTATGAAAAACTGTCAAAAGGGTACACTTTTACACCGTACGTAACATTGGGATCATTGCTAAAGTATAGGGATGTATAAAAAAAAGTGTACGTGTGACAGGTACTTGTACCTATGTTGCCTATTTGAAAATCAGCCAGTTTTAAATTTAAACAAAATCGTTAATATAATTTTTATTTAAAAAAAAACCAGTAAAAATCATAAAAAGAAACATAATAACAATTTTCCAAAACTTGGTATACCATGACCTTTTGTATGTGAAATATTGTTTAGATATTGATTTTGAGCAAAATTTCCCGAGTCATACGTACGCCATATGGCCCACCTCAATTCAAATACGAAAATTTATCAAAGTCGTGATATCCGTTTTAGAGAAAATAGATATTTTTCAAAATCAGGCATTAGTAAAGTATCTTTAATTTTAGGGGTAGAATTAAGATTTCGATTTCGCCTCGAATTTTAACCCTGCAAAATACGGTCATCTGTCTTGGTTATAGGCGGCCATACATATAGACAGACCGGCAGAATTGGAAGACACACTTTTTTGAGATTCTGTATAATAATAATAACAGATTCTGTATAATAATAATAATTTCGAGATCGTAATTTTCAGGAGCCAATACTTGTCCTTACATCACAGGTGCAAGAAAAAAAAAAACAAAAAATTTACAATCCGCTTGGAACGGATCGTATGATAACGCTATCCCTCGTGTTAAATCTCATCTCTAATAAAGTAGATGCGGCGTTGTGAAATTGTTGCTTTAAATGGAAATCTTGCAACTCGATTTTCATCGATTTTTTCTAGAACAAAATTACTTTTTAAAGACTTTTTCTTAGAAGTAAGTGATCTGATGAGCTTTTTTAAAATAAGACATCAATAACCGTCAATAGATTTAAAAAAACAGAACACAGGTTAGCCGATAAAGAAATTGTCTTTGTATCGTTGGTGCAGCCCACTAGCCATTTCGGCCACGGATACGTATGCAATAATTCATCATATAATACAAACCCAAGTGCTTGCTTCAGCAATGAAATCCACTTAGCTCTCTGTATAGTGTAGCAGAGCTGGTAGAGCTGGAGGAGTGGACGTGGCGATTGACATTCAAACTTTTAAATTAATCAAAAACAAACTTTATTGTGCCAATATTAAAAAATTGTTTACAATCAAATTCTGAGATAACAGCCTTTTGGTCAGCTTTATGCTCCCAGTATGCAGTCAAAGACCGCAGTATTCGTTGAAGAACAAAAACTAGAAAAAGGAGAAAACACACAGAGTGTGGTATCCTCTACTGTAGGCGGTAGTCTACCTCCGTACGCTCAACATACCAAACTCCCGATTGACTCAGAAGTGACTTTTCTGCTATCGGCGCGGTCCTTTTATACTACTCTGTGGGAAATTTCTTTACCATAGCTGTTAAAGCTTTTCTAAGTTCTTTTGTACAGTACCAACAAAATCTATTCTATGTTTCATTTTATGAACAATTTTAATGCAATTCAAAAGGAAAATTATTTAAGCAAAAGATAAGATAAAAGGAAATGAAAACTAAATTAATGAAATAAATTAAATGAAAGAAATGAATAACATGAATGAACGTAATATGGAAATGGAAGTGAATTAACAAAATAACAAATTATGTTGCAAATTAATATTGGGTTGTTACAGTCTCCTCCTCTGACGCTGAGATCGTCTGGACGATGCGGCAGGAGTGATGTTCTTTAGTTATCGTCCTCGTCTTCGCAGGGTTCGAACTGGTTCTTCATCTTTGTCTTCTTTGGTTGGCGTATACTTCGAGAGGAAACATGGTACTCGTATGTCCCCAGTGCAATGGTCATTTCATATTTAGCAGCGATTTGGTAGATTGATATTCCAAGTTGCTGGATTATGACATACGGTCCATCTCTTCGTGGTACAAATTTGGATGTAATGTGTTTGGGGGCTTTGCTTAGTACATGAGTAGTGACAAGTACTAAATCTCTTTCTTGAAACTTATGTTGTGGTCGTCGTTTTCTATCTGCATACTTCTTATTGTGGTCTTGAGATTTTTCAACCGTTTCTCTAGCTTGCATGATTTCAGTTAGACTTTTGAGTGATAATTCTATCGGTGTAGACGTTTAAACTTTGCTCCGAAAAGAAACTTAAAAACCAGTGACAATTTAACGAAATTTTGTGCGCGAACTAGGTATAGAAGTATCATTTTAATACATGACTCAACTCTATAACTCGAATCGTCGCGAAAAGCAATAAAATTTAATAAAATTGCTAATTAAAATTGCGCAAAAAGACGGTAATATATATTATATACGCTAATATATATATATGTGTATATATACATATTTTATATACAGTTGAGTGAAAATGGTGAACGAGTGGTGTGAGAAAGACTGTGTAAAGAAAAATATACAAAGAAATCAGGAAACAATAACCTGTAATGGTATGTGTGGGATGAAATATCACATCAAAAGCGACCGATTGAGTTAATTTGATGTTGATTTTTTACAAAAAAAATTCAAACATTAAATTTATGTGTCCAGAATGCCCTTCCATTATTAAAGTTTTAAGTGAAAAAATAGTAGACCTTGCCAAGATCAGTGAGAATATAAAATTGTACATGGGTAACATTACAAAATCTGCAACAAAAGCAAATGTGAAACAAAATACACTACCTAAAGCCACATATGCTCAAGCTGTGAAAAAAAAACGAAGTAATTTTTATCAAACCCAAAGAAACACTAAACAACGACAAAACAATTAGTGAGATTAAACATGTGATAAACCCAACTAATATGTCATTAAAAATCAATGAAATAAAAAATATTCAGAACGGTGCAATTCTTATTAAATGTGATGAAAAATCAGTAAAAGCTATAGAAAGTGAAGTGAAAGAAAAAATGAGTGACTACGCAGTGCGAGTACAAGAACAGACAAAGCCTCAGTTGCAAATTGTGGGTATGAGAGAGACAACAGCAACTGACTTAATACAATCTATCGAATGACAAAACCAATAGAGTGACAAAGATATAGCATGTGTGAAAATATATCAAAACAAAAGAACGCAACTATATAATGCAATAATCGAAGTCGACAATGTGACCAACACAAATTCTAGAATCGGGAAAATTAAATATTGGTTGGAATAGGTGCCGAGTGTACCAATATATAAGGGTGGTTAAATGTTTTAAATGTTGTGGATATAATCATGTGTCAATGTACTGCAAGAAAGAAAAAGTATGTTTAAAGTGTTCCGGTAACCATGATATAAAAAATTGTACCACTGATTGACTGAAATGTGTTAATTGTAGTGAATCAAATGACCGCTTAAATTTACAGCTAAACGTTAACCATGCCGCGAATGATCCCACCTGTCCTATCTTTATTAGAGAAAAGAGAATAGCTGAAGAACAGATTAAATATTAACAACTAGGGATAATTAAATGTGCCTACCTAAGCATACAAGGCTTATCCAACAATCACATACACCTGGAAGCATTAATAAATCAACAAAATCTGGAAATTATTGTCACAACAGAAACGCACGTAACAAAAGACCATGACATAAATGAAATTGTGGTGGACGGGTACTATCTATTTAACTGTGATAGTGAATCTTCGCATACAGGGGGAGCTGCAATTTATGTTAAGAAAATGTTTAAATGTTCACTCGTCAAAAAGTTTGTTGTCGAAATAAAATGCTGGTGTTTAATAATAAACGTGCAATATGATAATAAATCAGTGATATACATTATATAGATCCCATTTGTCGTCTAAAAATGTAATTTGTGTGGATTTCGATCAATGGATTGAATACCTACAACTTGCACTGTTCTCCTGCTCGGTGATATAAATATTAACTGGCTGTCAACAATGATATATATCAACGACGAATAATAAACATAATTAACGACAACCACCTTGAAATGATGATCGACGAACCCACGCGAATAACAGAAAACACTAGAACACTACTAGAATATGTCATAACGAACAACCAATATCTAATCCAAGCAAAAACAAACCCAAACTTAAAAATTAGTGACCATGAAACTATCGAAATACAAATAAAGTGCAGAGAAGAAACAAAAATTTATAAAAAAGCTATAAAGTTTTGTAGATATGACAGTGAACAGTTTATTATCGTGTTAACGTCAAAACCGCTATTTCAAAACTATAATACTGAAACACCATATAGCTTAAACGTGTTAAGTGAAAAATTCTCAACAGTGTTAAAGTCTGACGTTAACTCGATGGTTGTAACGAAGTCGGTCCCTTATCTTAACGCAGAGTGGCTCACAAATGTCAAGGACAGTACGAGCACAGAGAAGTATTTTATATAGTGGACTACAAACTTTCAACATGCTTCCTGAAAATATAAGACACATAAGCAATCTTAATGTATTTAAAAGAACTAGTTATCAATATGCTAAAAATAATGTATATTAATTACTTAAATTATTTTTATTTTATTAACATATAATAAATTATAATATTAATAGTACAAGTAAAATAGCACTAGCTACCAAGGCTTTCGGCTATGTTTTAATCTAAAAATTGGACTTAAATACTATTTTCTAGTTTTAGAGAGGAGAGAATATTATATATTTTTTTTACATTAGTTTCAGAAGGTAAAGAAAGTAGGTCGAGTAAGTTAGAGTTAGGAAAATGACTACGTATTTTATCTTGTACGGTGTTGCATTCGTAGATTAGATGGTGCATGGAAAGTGTCTGGTTAGAGTTGCAGAGGTGGCATTGGGGAGGACTACTCCTGGTGATTAGGTGTTCATGCGTTAGCCTTGTGTGTCCTAACCGGAGCCGAATAAAAGCCTTGATCATTACTTAAATTAACTAATTTATAAGTGAACAAACGCAGTTTCTGTAATAAGTAATATTTGTAAACAAATGACTACTGAGCCAAATAAACAGATTAAACTAAACTAGTCGTATAAGTTTTGGGGTGATTTGTGGAGTGAAGTTTGTTCCTTATGTCGTTATGAACATCATCAATGGTCCTTAATTCTCATTCAAACGTTAGATAGGATGCAGAATAACCCGTACTTTGGCATTTGGCGTTCATGGCGAATCTTATTGAAGGTAGATCCTTAACCCATGTTGTGTTGTTGTTACCCACCAGAATAGCGATTGAATTTTCATATCCCTATTCTCACGTTCTACTGGATTGGCTTCAGGGTGATATACTGGGGTGAGTGGTTGTTGAAATCCCAGGCAGTGAGTAAATTGTCCCACAGTAGTCGTCGTCGTGTACCATAGCGAAGAAATATTTCATTTAATAAAGTGAGTGCACAATTTTCTGCGGTAGCTTCTTTAAGTGCAAATACCTCAACCCGTCTACTAGCAAGTTATTCGGCTATGAGTATCCATTGGTAACCATCCTCAGTTGCAGGCAAATGACCAAATAAATAAATTGATAGTACCTTGAATCGTTGGTTACTAGTAAATGTTTGAAGTAGTCCTGTGGGCTTCATATTACTAGGCTTATAGCGTAAGCGGGCAAGACAATTACCTATATACTTGGTAATATCATTACGCATTTTAGGCCAGTAGTAGCGGGAAGCGATTATGGAGGAATATCGGTCGATTTCATAATGACCTGCGATTGCAGCATCGTGGTAGTTATGCAAAATCGATTGAAGTGGTATCACTAATTGAACATTTTCAGCATCAGATTCGGGTGAATACCTATAGAGTATCCCATCATTCAGGATATATCCGCGAGATGCCCATCGTGATATATTCTCGTCGTTACTTTCAAATTATCCTATAATTGTTTTTAGTTGGTCATCTTGAAGTTGCGATTCACGAATCTCTTTAGGTCTTCTTGATAGTATATCGATGCGGAAATTGCTAAGAAGGTCTAGATAACATGTCAGCGACTATTTTTGTTCTTCCTGGCGTGTACTCTATTTCAAAATTGTACGGATGCAGCTGTAGTGCCCATCGAGCAAGTCTGCCTGTTGGTGACTTAAGACTCATTAGCCATTTTAGCGGTTGATGGTCGGTTACAAGAGTTATTTCGCCTGCTTCAATGTAACCTCGCCATTTATTGTCGGTGGTTGAATAGTTGCGTTAAGAGTCTAGAAGCATATTTAATAGGATGTTCGTCTGATTTCATCCCCTGGACCAGAACAGCACCGATGGCATAATTGCTGGCATCTGTCTTAAGGCGAAAGGGTTGGCCATCACAGGCTTGTTGCAGTATTGGTGCGCTTGTGAGTAAGGATTTTATACTGTCAAATGACATCTGGGGTAAATTTCCACAAAGCCTTTATCTTCGTGAGATTGCTCAATGGTTTCATGAAACGCCGGTATGAAAAAGTTTGCAGGAATGATAGAACTTGTTTAGAATTTTGGGGCTCTGATCGATTTGAAATTGCAGCAGTTTTTTCCGGATCGACCTGTATACCTTGATTTAGATTAGATGCCCAAGATATTTTACTTCAGAGCAACAGAAATTAAACTTTTTCCATCTTAGAGCCGAAAGCCCCTGCAGCTTGTGCTCATCGCTACTGTTGGTACTGGATTCTGATCACCAGTGTTGATCTGTGAATGGTGTAGGTTCGGATAGGGCGTCGAACATACTTTCTTCATCTGTTAGCAATTGATTCAAGCGATCTCTATCTACTGAACTTATTTCAACTGCTTCATCTTCATGAAGTGTAATATCTATAGCGAGAATCTCTATGGAAAAGGGTTCTAGTTCGACTTCTTCTGTTTTGCGGATTAAAGTTGGAAAGAGGTTTTCTTTACCTCGCTTTCGTTCAGGTGTTACCTCATCGCTTCTTAGTGAGCTTTGGAAAATGTGCTGAATAGAATGTTATACAATTGAAGGAAACTGTTGAAGGTTCTTTTGGCAAATCCTTACAGTTTGGACAGGTTGAGCGAACAAACCCTAGAGCCTTGCATTTGTAACAATGAATTTTTGGTAATACAGCATTAGGTTGCAACTTCGCTTGATTTTGTCTTTCCTTTTTGCGGCATTCGTCAATTGTATTGTAACATAATGTAGCATAATAACTACGCTCCAAAAGTATGCAACACATTAGGAAGTGTCTTTTCATTCGAGGTTCGTGTACGGATTATGTCTAAGACGACGTCGCGGAATTAAGAGAGAATTATAACCGCAAGAGATTATTGGCTCCAGCTGTCATCTTGGAATTATTTCATCAGAATTTTCTTGTTCCAGTGGTCGAAGAATTTGCTAGAAGTTTCTGGATATCAGAAATGCGACTATATAAGGACAGATGGTGATCGAGGCAGGGCAGTTGGTTTTCGAACCGCACGAAGAGATTGGAAAAGTGATAATCGGCGAAGTTGTAATTTTGTGATAAATTGAAAGTTAAGAGTTAACAAGAAGAAGTAATTAGTTTGGATTTGTGAATTAAGTAACTGGAATGAGATAAAGTGATTTGAGAAAAAAGAGACCTTGTAAGGAAAGAAATTGCTAAGGACAGTATAGTGTGAACTTGAGTTGTTCTATAGACTAGAAAATAAAGAAATAAATTTCACAGAATAGCGTTTTATCTACTCGAGCCGTAGCTCCTATATTACATTGGTGTCAGAAGTGGGATAAAACTTATTCTGTGAATAACTATTTTCGTGGTGTGAAAAAAATAAAAAAAAAAATCGATTTCTGTGTTGAGTTAATTAGTTGCGCAAAATGGGTCGCAAATTGGGAAAACTAACTATAATTCAACTAAAGGCAGAACTCAGAAAGCTGAATCTCGACACAACTGGGGGAAAAGATGCCCTACTGATTCGTCTGGAAGACGCAGTAAAGCAGGAAGGTGAAAATCCGCATGACGTAGAGTTTTACGTGGAAGAGGAACCAGCAAGTACAGTAGCCGACCCGGGTATAACAAGTCTGCTCTTGCAACTTAAGTCAGTCATTGACGAACAAAGGGAAACAATGGAAGACCAAAAGAAGTCTCTGGAACTTAAGCTCGATGACCAAAAGAAAGCAATAGACGACCAAAAGAAAGCAATAGACGACCAAAAGAACTCTGTAGAACTTAAGCTGGATGAACAAAAGAAAGCAATGGACGAACAAAAGAATTCTCTAGATGCTGTGGAAAGCAAACTTGATGAGCAAAACAAGAACTTGGAATCCAAATTCGAAGCGATCGAAGAGAAAATCGAGAAGGTCGAGACTCGAAAAAGTCGAAACTAGATTCGATGAAAACTTTGGGAAACATAGAACTCAGTTCGGGAAGATAGAGACTCAGTTTGAAAAAGTGGATACGCAATTCGAGAGAGTAGGAAAGCAAGTCGAAAATCTTGCTAAGGAACTCAACGTGAAGAGACAGAAAGCACGGGAATATTCCACTGACGGTCTGAGAAGAAAGGAGATGCAGCCTCCTATCTTCGATGGTCAAATATCATGGCCAATTTATAAGAGGCACTTGGAAGCGGCCGCAATGACCAATAGCTGGGACAATGAAAAGAAGTCTATTGCACTCATGCTTGCACTGAGGGGTCCAGCTGCGGAGCTCTTGCAGACCATCCCGGAAGATAAACAGCAGAACTACAACTCTCTGGTTCAGGCTATCGAGATGCGGTTTGGGGATGAACACATGCAGCAGGTGTAAAGGGTTCAGCTGCGTAGTCGAGTCCAGAAAAGGGAGGAAACGCTCCAACAGTTGCAAGCGGATATAGAGCGACTAGCCCATCTTTCATACCCTAAAGCCGGTGAGGAGCTTATCAACGAAATGGCGGTGGAAGCTTTTATTCAGGCCATAGAGGACAGACAACTGCAAATGGGTGTAAGGATGGCTGAAAAGCGAACACTCCCCGAGGCATTGGCATTCGCTTTGTCAATGAAGGCTGCGGACCAAGCATACCAGGGAATACACCGTGTCAGGGAAATGTCCGTCGTGAATCCTCATGCCAGAGAACAGCCGTCATGCATGAAGACAAAGCTCGCGGAAGTCAAATCCGTTGCTGGAATTACAACCAAACCGGACACCTACAATGGCAGTGCAGAAGTGCACCTAGACGAGGAAATTGTCCACATTGCGGAAGTAGGGGAAGCAGAGAGGAAGCATCCGGCGGTGATAACTTCCCAAAACCAGCAGTCGGGAAATGCGTAAGGACCAACTTCGCGGGGCAAAAGTTGGTTACTCGAATCGAGACCCCCAGGACCACCATTCAAGTTTCGCAAACCAAACGGGGTAACAAGAGCCTGACAATGGAGGCACTAATCAACAAGAAGTGCGTAGCCACCATCGACACAGGTGCCACCGCCTCCATTGTAAGAAGAGATATCGTCAGAAGCTCATGGCTGCACAACACCAAGAGCTACTGCCTGAAGACTGCGACAGGGGAAATGGTGAAGGTGTTTGGAGAAGTTCGTCTTACGATTACTCTGGCGGGACTGACGTTCTCCCATGCGTTTCTGGTGGCAGATATATGCGACGAGTGCATCATCGGCATAAACTTCATGAAAGCAAATGAAGTAATCTTGGACATCGGGATGCAAGTACTGAGGTATCGAAATGTGGAGATTCCGATGGTGTACGGAAACGAGTATGCCGTAACTCTCAGGATAGTCATCAGCAAAGACGAAGTTTTGCCGCCGTCTTCAGAGACAATCATTTGGACGAAGCTGGAAGGTGATCTTGGGAGCCACCGATTCTACATAGTAGAACCAGACCCAGAAAAGCATTCTCAAGACTACATCGTGGGAAAGACGTTAGTCGAACCAAAGAACACCATGGTTCCAGTGAGAGCTTTGAACGCGAGACCACACACTGTCAAACTAGGGCGGGGGAGGTGACTGGAAAATGCACGCCGATTACCGCCGTCGCAACAATAACTGAACGTGATGCTCCAAAACCTCTCCCATCACCTTGGACAGCGGAAACGAGAGAGACGATTCTCCAGTCCAGTGAGCTGAATCAGGAGCAGTGAACTATGGCAGAGAATCTTATCAATGAGTACGCTGATGTATTTGCCTCACAGGACGGAGAATACGGCCGAACACACCTGGTACAACATCGAATAGACACTGGTGATACTAGACCAATTCGTCAGCCTGCTAGGCGCCTTCCATTGGCAAAGCAGACAGATGTTGCACAGATGGTGTCGGCAATGGAGAATGAAGGTCTGATTGAAAGTTCCAAAAGTCCGTGGGCATCACCGGTTGTACTGGCTAAGAAGAAAGATGGCAGCACGCGGTTCTGCGTGGACTCAATTACGTCACCAAGAAAGACAGCTATTCACTGCCACGGATTGACGACACGCTAGACACACTATCAGGAGCCCGATGGTTTTCCACCCTCGACTTGAAGAGTGGCTACTGGCAGGTACAGATCCATCCAGAAGACCGGGAGAAAACTGCCTTCACCGCAGGAAATGGGCTATGGCAATTCACGGTAATGCCATTCGGGCTGTGCAATGCTCCGGCGACTTTCGAGCGATTGATGGAATGTGTCCTGCAAGGGTTAACATGGAAAACCTGTTTGGTGTACTTGGATGATGTCATTGTCGTAGGAAAAACGTTTGCGCAACACCGAGACAATCTCAGGGATGTGTTTCAAAGGCTTCGAAGTGCCCACCTGAAGCTCAACCCCAAGAAGTGCGCCCTGTTTAGAGCGGAAGTCAAGTACTTGGGGCACATAATTTCAGCAAAAGGAGTGAGAACCGATCCAGAGAAGGTCGAAGCGGTGAAAAACTGGCCAGTCCCCAAAGATAAACAACAACTAAGGAGCTTCCTGGGCCTAGCCACCTACTACAGACGGTTCGTGAAGAATTTTGCCGGGATCGCAAAGAGCCTGCACCAGTTGACGGAAAAGGGAAAACAATTCAAATGGTCAATTGAGTGCGAGAAGAGCTTCAAGGCACTTAAACAACGGCTATGCGATGCCCCGATACTAGCTTACCCCACTCCCGGGGAAATGTTCATTGTGGATGCAGATGCTAGTAATGTCGGGGTAGGAGCCGGTGGTAGGCAGGTGCATGATAGCCAAGATAAGGTGGTTGCGTACTTCAGCAAGGTGCTCTCTAAGCCAGAAAGGAACTACTGCGTGACAAGGCGGGAACTTCTAACTTTGATCTTGGCTACGAAGCATTTTCACAAATACCTCTATGGGAGGAAGTTCGTTCTTCGCACAGACCATGCAGCCTTAAAACGGCTATTACAATTCAAGAGTCCTGAGGGTCAGGTCGCAAGATGGATCGAAAGGCTGCAAATCTACGACTACGAAATACAGCATCGTAAAGGAAAACTCCACTCTAATGCGGATGCACTGTCCCGGAGACCATGCAGAACGGGTTGTAAACACTGTGCGCGTCAGGAAGAACGGGAGCTGGTTTCCATCCAAAGACTGAAAGCCGAACCTATCGCCGGCTGGAGCGTAGGTGAGATCCGGAATGCTCAGAAGGAAGACCCGGATATCGAGCCGATTCTGGCCTGGAAGGAGAACATGGAGAAACCGAATCATCAGAACATCTCTCACAGAAGCCCGACCTTAAAGGCATATTTTGCGCAGTGGGACTCCCTCCATGTCCAAGAAGGTGTTCTGAGAAGAAAATGGGAATCCTCCGACGGAAAGTCGTTTGTAATGCAGCTTGTCGTACCGCGGACGAGGGTCAAGGAGGTGTTACAGGAAATGCATGGCGGGGCGACCGGAGGCCACTTGGGAGTGAATAAGACGCTAGAAAAGGTACGAGAACGTTTTTATTGGTTAAAAGCGAAGGAAGATGTCGAAGACTGGTGCAGAAAATGCGACGTGTGTGCAGCTAGCAAGGGTCCGAGAATCAAAACTCGAGGTAAGATGCACCAATACAACGTGGGAGCACCTTTCGAACGAATCGCCATTGACATCGCAGGGCCCTTTCCGGAAACCGACAATGGTAATCGGTATATACTCGTATTAATGGACTACTTCAGTAAGTGGCCGGAACCGTTTCCGATCCCTAACCAGGAAGCCAAAACCGTGGCGGAGCAGATCGTCTACAATTGGGTGAGCAGATTCGGTGTGCCCTTGGAATTGCATTCTGACCAAGGGCGGAACTTCGAGTCAAGAATCTTCCAAGAGATTTGTCAACTACTCGGAATCAAAAAGACAAGGACAACCCCGCTTCATCCACAGTCGGACGGTATGGTGGAGAGTTTCAATAGGACTTTGGACGAACATCTCTCGAAGGTCGTAAGTGACTACCAACGGGATTGGGACCGGCAGATTCCCTTGTTTTTGATGACCTATAGAAGTGCCGTGCATAGCACTACTCGACATACGCCGTTCGAAATCTTGTTTGGTGGAATAGCTCGGTTACCCAGTGAGGTGAAATTTGGATCTCCTACCGATGAGCCCAGAAATGAAGAAGAGTTCGTGGCGGACCTTAGGGAAAGGCTTAGGGACATACACCAAAGGACCAGAAGCCAGATTAAGATAACGAGCGACCGCATGAAGACCAGGTATGATGCCAAGGCAACAACGGCAGGATTCCAGGAAGGAGATCTAGTGTGGCTGTATAATCCCCAACGCCAAAAGGGGAAATCACCTAAATTGCAGCAGAACTGGGAGGGTCCCTACAGAATAGTAACCCGCAACAAAGATGTTGTCTACCGCATCCAGCGAGGACCAAGGGCCAAAATGAAAGTGGTTCATGTGGACCGACTGAGTCGATACAATGGCCGAAGTGAGGACGCACTTGTTCGGGACGAATAAGTCTAAGAGGGGGGCAGTGTAACATAATGTAGCATAATGACTACACTCCAAAAGTATGCAACACATTCCGAAGTGTCTTTTCATTTGAGGTTCGTTTACGGATTATGTCTAAGACGACGTCGCGGAGTTGCAGCTGTCATCTTGGAATTATTACATCAGAATTTTCTTGTTCCAGTGGTCGAAGTATTTGTTAGAAGTTTCTGGCTATCAGAAATGCGACTATATAAGGACAGATGGTGATCGAGGCAGGGCAGTTGGTTTTCGAACCGCACGAAGAGATTGGAAAAGTGATAATCGGCGAAGTTGTGATTTTGTGATAAATTGAAAGTTAAGATTTAACAAGAAGAAGTAATTAGTTTGGATTTGTGAATTAAGTAATTGGAATGAGATTAAGTGATTTGAGAAAAAAGAGACCTTGTAAGGAAAGAATTTGCGAAGGACAGTATAGTGTGAACTTGAGTTGTTCTATAGACTAGAAAATAAAGAAATAATCTCACAGAATAGCGTTTTATCTACTCGAGCCGTAGCTCGCATATTACAGTATGGATAGCATTCTTGCAAAAATTGCATTTCTGTGCAAAAGTTTTGACCTTCACAGTTTTTTCAGAAATCGAGAGCTCCACCGCTCTCGTCTTAGTTAACAACTCTTTGAAAATCTTGACATCGTCTCGTTAAACTCCGTCACGTATATGGAGACTCAGTAATCCATATATCATATCAATCATCATAGACTCCTTTGGTACTGGATCAGAAAGTTGAGAAAACAGTGCACATTTAGTGCAGATGAAATCATCCGTTGATTCTTTTGGCTTCTGTCTCTGCTCCATTATTTCCTTGTAAATACGGTAATCCAGTTTAGTGGGCGTATAGGAATTACGTTAGAGTGTAAGAACATCTTCCCATTTAACTGCTTCATTTTTGACACCTTGCCACCAATTAATAGCATTACCTTGCAAAAGAAGCGGGGAAACTTTTTATTGTGCCATCATTGATCGGTGATCCGCTCAATGTCTTTTTAGAAGTGGCGTGGGGTGAAATTTCAAGAGAGGGAAGCCGCAAAAATTGTAAGTAAAATGTTTTATTCAAGACTTACCATTTTGGTGCTTAGTCGAAACACAGACTTAAGATATGCAATCTAAGCCACCTTTATTATACTTTAAGTCATTGGAATTTCGATAGATAAAAGTGCCAGGTCTGAGAGTCTTTCTTCTTTGTGGGAACTATTTTTGTCGAACTATTTTGTCGACTATTTTTGAAGTCGAAAAAGATCTTTCGACAGAGGCCACAGTCAAAGGCAGGGTTAAAAAGATTTCACACAATGTTAGAACTTGAGAAAAAGTATCTCTAAGCATTTCCGTATTAAAATGCTTGTAAAGTTGAAAAACATCAAGCTTTTTAAGTGTAGGGGTAGTGTATAAAACTTTGAGTTCATTTTTTAAAATAGTAAAATTAAAAATGCCAGGAAATAGGGTAATTGAAGAAGATATTTTGTCATCCGGCATTGAATTAGAAAAATATTCATATTTTGATTTGTTTAATAAATCAAAGAAAATATATGAACTAAATGAACCATACCTATTCTTAATCTGACTTGTAACATTATCTATAATTGCTACAAAAATTCGGCTATAATTTGTATTTGAATCAATATTAAGTAGTCGGCGTTTGCATGGAGGTTCTGAGCAGTTATTTACGCTCTCATAGATTGAGTCAAATGAGTTTAAAAATTCAGAACGAATCCATGACTCAAAACCCTCGATCTCTTGCTTCGCAAGCTCTATGTCTTCTCTGCAATTGAATAAGACGTTCACTATACGCGAATGATATTGCCATCGAGTCTCTGATACCCCGGAATGCAAGCTCTTGTTTTACTAGAAGAACTACAGAGTCTATGAAACGCTTCAGTAAATCGCGATTGCGATCAACTTTTCTATTATGAGCCTCGTAAGAATTCCCTAAAGAAGTCTCTATGCGATATTCGCCAAATTCATGCAAATGCAAGCAGCTGCGTATATGCTTTTCCATTTGAATATGTTTTTTGGAAGAATTAATAAAAATGTTTATATCAAAGAAACCTGTGTGACTCCAAACACTAGGAAAATTAGAAAAAAGAAGACAAGGAAAACAAAACATTCTATTTAATTTGCAACTGCCAGTCAGACATGGATTCTTTTTGTAAAAAAGACTCATCCTTTCGCGTATAATCAATTTTCATTGATGGTGTCGAGCGACCTAGTTCTATAACTTTTTTTTTTTTTTTTGCAAAAAAGAAATCTTACTGAACTCGTGGTTTCTTTTAGAAGAAAATCAGTTAAACAATACTCAAAATTAACTAGAGACATCTTGTCTAAGAATAATAAGAATGTTCAATGGGGCACCTCTTGAGTAGATTTATAATTACGTACTTATATAATTACGTAATAATTTAAAACACTAACTTAACTACCAATATGTAATTGGTAAATTTTTAAAATTTTCTAATAATTAGCAGTCACAAAAATCACAAAAATTTGCATCCGAATTTTCAATAAATCAAGCACAATTACACAACCGATTTGCAACTGTCATTTCAAATTTGCAAAAAAAAAAAAATTATACAAAGAAATTATAACCAACAAGTTTAAGAAAAACCTCAAACGCCGTTCGAACCACTACATACATTAACCAATAACCCGATTTTCTTCGGCCTTACCTCACTAATTTTTCTCTATTTCGTCTCCATTTTTACCTATTGTTCTGAGATTTGGAAATAAATATTGTTAGATTATAAGCTACAGAAATGCACTACTAAATTGACACCAACTAAGCGAACTTTTGTTAGTCCCTACGTACACGGATAGCTTAGTTGGTAGAACATTAGAAGCAAAATCTATCGCAGGTGCAGTGCCTGCCTATGTACCTATATTTTCTTCTTTGTGCAATTCTTTAAAAAATATTTATTTCTATCATTCGAGCAAAAACCCAATTGAAAGAGGTTATATGGCTAATTTGTCAAAATTGACAAAATATATCTCCTTCGACCGGACTCAATCACAGATCAGCCAGTCAACATAATGTGTTCGAGTCATTGGCGCAGCCCACTAGCCATCTCGGTCACGGAGGTGGTGTCGGTGGTGATGTCAAAAGCAACACTTGTTCTTTGCATAAATATCTTACAAATTTTTTTTAGTGTCTGTGAGCGGATTTCAAAAAATGTTTGCACTTGTACTTTGAGAAAGCTTATATAAAAGATTTAATCTTTTTCTCTAAAAAATTGAGGCCCAACAACTGGTTACATACAGACTGACGTATAATTCAGATCTCTGTTTACACTTGCAAATACACCTACGTGCTGACATACACGAGTTCATATACATACATATCTACACGCCTGCTGGATTCGCTCGTTAATTGTCTATCAAATCAGTTTGAATCCTAAGCTTAAAGAATAAAGACTGGAAATTAACAACTAGTTTCGTTATTAAAAAATATCATGTGGCGCAATCGGTACACAAATAATTGAAGTACGGTTACCAGATAATTTAAAGTGAAAAAAAAAAAAAAATACTCTAAGATAAATAAACTTGGAAGGGATAGTATTTTTAATGGCTGCGAATGGTGAAAGGCATGGTCCTTTACTATTGAATGGTAATATGAAGGATAATTGGCGCAAACCTCTACAAAATGTGGGAAATATACTCAATAACAACGAAAACGAAGGCCAAATATGAGAAAATATAGACAGTTAGGTTTCTATGGTGTGCTGGAGAACATGCTCTACAATTTAAAAACGACACAAAAAAAGAGAAGGTTGATAAAGTGATTGAAGCATTTTAGTCGTACTCTATACCAAGAAGTAACGTCGTCAAAGATTGATATCTATTTTTTCTCCGTAACCAAAAAGAAAGAGAACCGTTCGAAAAATGCTTATCAGGTGTCGTCAAATTAGCAGAAAATTGTGAATCCAAGACCAGAAAGAGTAAATGATAAGGGATCGAATAGTGATAGGCATTACTGAACTACAGTCCTTAAAAACCGATGGTCTGGACTCAGCTAAAGCTAAAAAACTTGGAGTAGTTACCGAAGCGAGTATGCAGGCACAACAAATGCAAGGTGAAAGAGGGTCAATTACAGTTATCCAATCCAGAAATTATGAACAAAACTCGAGACCAGCAAGAAAGTGAACTTTGCTGGGCTGCCATTTGTTGTCGCTCTTGTCTTCGATGCTCCTTCATAATGTTTGCCATAGTGTCGCTAACTGTTTCCCAAGCCACCCCTGGTCATATGTCTGGTGGTGTTGTTTTGGGTTAGGTCCTCACCCAGTTTATTCAGCAGCACCTGAACGGCACCATAATGTCGTGGACAATGGAACATGATGTGTTCTGCATCCTCGACTGCTTCCGTGCACGTTGGACAATAGGGGTTGTTGTCGTGTCCAAACCTGTGGAGGTGGCTCTGAAGCATCCATGTCCAGTAACCATCTGGGTCAGGTAGAAATTTAGCTCCTCCTGCTTCCTATTGATGCCTTTGCTGCCTTCTCATCTGCATGCTGCAGATGCTGTTTAACAGCCAGCTTTGCATCTATAGTAGTGCCAAGGTACTTCAACCCACGGTTACTCTTTTAGTCTCCATTACTCGCCTGATGTTGATGAGCACTACTTCTGTTTTTTCCTCTGCAAGTTGTAGGCCCATACGTACTACCCAGTCCTGGACCATCCCGATAGCTTTATTGCAGTCATGCTCCAGCTCCTCCAGTTTGGTCACTACAGCGATGTTGTGTCGTCGGCGAAGCAAGTTATTTTCGAAAACCTCGAGATACATTAGGTTCCACAGTAGCGGAACCTTGGGGAACACCGCTTCTAAAATAGGCCATCATTGTTTTCTACAGGTTGTCCTAGTACTTTCTAGCGCATTTTTGACATCCAGCGTAATAGTTGCCCAGTATTGTTTACTCCCGCTCTTCCATCGTCTTCCTTCTTCGAAATGAGCCTACACGTATACCGGACATTGAAAGTCATTCCGCCAACACCTTAGACTTGTTTCTTACTTCTCACCCTGATAAATACACCATTGATGTTCTAGCGCCTCTAGGTCGGTCTGCCCACAATATCGTATCAGCTAAATTCTCGTACTCTGACCACACAGTTAAAGAAAAAACTCCTAAAAGAAAAGTATGGCAATACGAGAAAGCCAACTGGAGCGGCCTCAATAGCTTCTTTAGGAGTTTTAACTGGTCGCTATGCTTCCTCGATAGCGACGTGGATGCCGCTGCTGATATGATCACTAACACTATCCTCTTAGGTATGAATGACTTTATTCCTAACAGAATAAAGAGCATTAAACCTAAGGAAAACTCGTGGTTTGACCAGAGCTGTAAAGAGGCTATCAGGTTGAAAGAAGTAAGTTTTCGGTCTTATAAAGCCAACAAATCTGAGGAAAACCGAAAGAAGTTTAAACAAGCCAGAAAAGACTGCAATGCCCATATTCGACGTGTAAAATTCTTACATGACCAAAAATTGAGCCAAAAAATCCTACAATGTCCCAAAGGTAGTAAAAATTTTTGGTCATTCGTCAAAAATATTAAAAATTCTGCCTCGTCTGCCATCCCCACGCTCATTTACAATGACATTCCAGCTGTCAGCTCCTTAGACAAAGCTAATCTGCTTGCTGTTCACTTTGCAGCGAACTCAACACTGCCAGATAATGCTTCGTCTCTACCTGTATTTGAGAGCGTCAAATTTTCCATGGGACAAATCCACTTTCGCACTCGTACAGTTGCAGGAGTACTCAAAGGTCTTAACATACACAAATCCGCTGGTCCAGATGGTATCCCCCCCATAGTTCTGAAGAGGTGTTCTTCTACGCTGGCAAAACCTCTGCGTAAGCTTTTCTGTCTATCCTACTTTTCAGGGCTCTTTCCGAGTAGATGGAAAACAGCATTTGTCCAGCCCGTCCCCAAAAAAGGCGAATCTTCCTCCCCGTCCAATTACCGACCCATTGCACTTACGTCCCTTCTTTCCAAGGTCATGGAAACGCTGATAAATCGTCAGCTTATGAAATATCTCGATTCACGAAAACTCCTTAATGACCGGCAGTATGGTTTTCGTAGCAACAGGTCCACTGGTGATTTGATGGCATATCTCACCGAGAAGTGGAACCAATCTCTCCATCACTTCGGCGAAACCAAGATGGTTGCGCTTGATATTTCAAAGGCATTTGACAGAGTTTGGCATCAGGCTCTTTTGTCGAAAATGCGTGCATATGGCATCGATGAGTCTCTTCTTCAATGGATTAGAAATTACCTTTCGGGGCGTTCAATACAAGTTGCTTTGGACGGCTTCAAGTCTGCAATTCACCAAATAAATGCTGGTGTTCCCCAAGGCTCTGTTTTGTCTCCGACTCTCTTTCTCATTTTTATAAATGATCTCTTGTCTGCAACTTCTAATCCAATCCATTCCTTCGCTGATGACAGTACCCTCAGTTTTTCATATTCGTTCCCTAACTCACGTCCTTGCTCTTCGGCCGTAGAAGGGGAACGGCAACGTATGTTAAACACATTAAATTCCGACCTGGACAGCATAATTAAATGGGGTTCAACCAACCGCGTGGAATTTAATGCTTCCAAAACACAATGCTGTCTTCTGTCTCTCAAGCGAAACCAAAACCCTCAACCATTATCCATGGATGGTACTTGCATCATTGAAACCGAAAGACTTGCCATTCTCGGTATGTGTATTAATAACCATCTTCGATGGAATGATCACATATTCGAGGTCGCCAAAAATGCTGCAAAATGTCTAGGATTTCTTAAACGGTGCAAGAAATATTTTACCCCGTCTGATCTGGCCTCAATTTATAAGGCATTCATCCGCCCTAAGCTGGAATATAACGCCCATATCTGGTCTGGTGCACCCAAGACCGTTCTGCACATTCTTGATAGGGTACAAAATCGCGCGTTAAAACTTATAGGTGATAGAGACATTGTGAATTCCATTCATTCATTAGAACATCGGAGAAATGTCTCCTGTCTCTCCCTGTTTTATCGTTTTTTCTACAAAAAATGCTCCAGCGAAATAGCCAGTTGCATTCCTCCCCTTCAAAATTTCACCCGCAATAGGCGACATGCTTTGAATGCACATCAGTTTTCCCTAAAGCCTAACTTCGGTCGTACTGTTAAATATAGGGATTCGTTTATAAGCCGAACGACACGAATGTGGAATGATCTACCAAGCTCTGTATTTCCCCATCACTACAACCTTCAAACATTTAAAGCCAACGTGCATAGGCTTCTCCTCTGTTCCTCTTCCCCTTGTCCTTAAAAGCCCGTGCCCTGTAACAGTATAAAGGTATTCA
Organism: Pocota personata; assembly: GCA_963082735.1. Taxonomy (NCBI): domain Eukaryota; kingdom Metazoa; phylum Arthropoda; class Insecta; order Diptera; family Syrphidae; genus Pocota; species Pocota personata. The sequence continues at coordinate 148,790,777 of OY720429.1, forward strand.
TAATCCTTTTGGCGCGCGCGAATTATAAAAAAAAAAAAAAAAAAAAAAAAAATATGCGAGGTCTTCTGCCTCATCGATTGCACTGTTCAATCTGTCACTTATGCACTCTAGTATTTAACCCTCTCTAATCTCTCGTGGAGTTCTCCGTGGCTGCTGTGTTCCCTGGAGTGTGGTACAATCGGCCCGCCCTGTGGCGCTCTGCGTGTAGTGTGGTAATCTCATCGTTCCACCAGTATACAGTATAGTGCTTTTGCTGTTTTCTGTTGGATGCATCACAGGCTCTTGCCAATCCTATTGTGAGCTGGTTCGCTTTGTCGGCGGTGATCGCTGCGTGTATACATGGTGCTTACTCTCCATGCAGAATTTCTTTCCAAAAACGTGTTGCAAAGATGATATCTACTATTGATCCTCTTCCGTTTATGTTCAACGATGCGAACGCCTCCAAGAGTATTTTCCCGCGGTTTCTTCCTCTTGCAGTGGTTGTGATGTTGTCAACTATTCGTTCGAATTCTTCCTGTATGATGCTGGGAGGAGCATAGCAGCTGAAGAAGTATATGCCATTTACGAGGGCAAGATGAAAAGTTCTCGGCCTGACGCAAAGATGGCGTTATTATAATTTATTAGCAAGTAATTAAAATTACATGGTAATACAAGAAATAATGAGCCTAGCTGCGGAGACTATTGGCTCTATGATAGTTTAATGTTATACGGTTAAATTAGCATTTATCAGGAATTTGTTGATTTGATCGATATTTACAGGATTAGGATTCTTAAGTACTTCATAAATTGATGTTTCTTTAAATATGTTCTTAATTATAGGACTTAGCTTAGTGCAGTTTTCTAATATATGAGATATATCTATGGTAACATTACATAAAGGGCAAGCTGGAGGGTTGTTTTTATTTAGCAGGTGCTGATGAGTAGCCGAAGTGTGACCCAGTCGCAATCGGACGAAGTTGGATATTTTAGCTTTTGAACTGGTTGTGGGGTACCTGGGGTAGGATCTGTCGGAGTTCACTTTCTTGTAATGGTGGTGATATATGCTCCAATCGTTAAGTTGATTTCTCATTAGTATTTTCTGTACGGCTTTTTTCAGATCTGATTTGCTGAAAATGTCAAAGTTATAGATTGGAGCGTCTTTGGCCAGGTTAGCAGCGAAGTCAGCATTCTCATTTCCCTGGATTCCAACATGACCGGGGGTCCACATTAACTTTGTTTTGTGTTGAGATTTAATGACTTTATTTCTTATGTTGGCAATAAGGTCTGAGTTGTTGTTGTTGTTGTTGGGGTTGCTGATAGCTTTAAGCACAGAGAGGCTATCGGTACAAATAACATGCTTACCGTGGCGATTACTAGCTGCTTTTAAAGCTTGTAGAATGGCGAAAGCTTCTGCGGTAAAAACCGAGGAAAATTCAGGCAGGATGCCGATGCTCAGAATGGAGCCATCTTCAAGTGAGACTGCAAAGGAAGTATTATCCATAGTCTTTGATCCGTCTGTGAATATTAGGTTCCATCCTTCCGATTTCAGATCTGCTGAAACAGTGGAGAATAATGAACGATATGCTGTACTGTTTGTTTTTGTCTTTTTGTGTTCAGTGCCCGTTTCGTTGGAAGTTCCATTTGTACAGCTTTTTGCAGGATGAGGCTGATTGCCGATGGGATTCGTTTAATTAATTTGTGGCCAATGGACTGCTTGCAATCGTTATCGATAATTGAATTCTTAGTGAATGTGAGTTTGGCAAGAAGTTTGGATGTGACTGCTTCTTTTCGGTCTTCGATACTCGGGAGTCCAGCTTCCGCCAAGATATTTTTAACTGGAGTTGTCGGAAAAGCGTTGATACTTCTTCTAGCTGCCTGATGATAAACCGGTTTGATTATTTGTAGAGTCGATTTTGGACAGTTACCATAAATATATAGCCCATAGTCAAGTTTACTTAAAATTAAAGATTTGGTTAAATAAGAAAGGGTGTTAATATGTACTCTACATTTTTTACCGGCTAAGTAAGTAACTATATTAGTTCTCGCAGCTAGGGATTGCTTAAGTTTTAAACAATGTTCTTTCCAGTTATATTTGTTGTTAAAAACTAATCCTAGGATTCTTAAGTTACTAACGTTTTTAATTTGTACATTATTTAGATTGATACTAGGTTGTGAACAGAGGTGTTTGCGGCAAACATGAAGTGTTTTACATTTCTCTAGGGATAGTTTGGCGCCTGAAGTGGCCGACCACTCTAAGATGTCATTCAAGGCACTTGTAAATAAGGAATTAATTCTACTTAAGTCATTAGTTTTGCAAAGGATGTATACATCATCCGCATATAGACAATGATCTAAAAGTTTGTGCCTAGTTAAAATGTTGCTTATATCGTCGAAGGCGATAAGAAATAAAACTACCGATAATGGTGATCCTTGGGGAATTCCATTGTGCAACGGGTGTGCGGAAGAAAAACAGTTGTTTGTTTTTACGTAAAACGTTCTATTAATTAAAAATGATTTGACGTACCCATACATTTTTGGGCCAACACCCCATTTTTTAAGTTTGTTCAAAACAATATGAATTCCTATCCTATCGAACGCTTTTTCAAAATCTAGGGAAAAAATTGTTACATGGTTTTTGGTCGATAGCGCTTTTGTTATGTAGTAGTCGATATGAAGGAGCGCATCGACGCACCCACGGTTAGCTTTAAATGCTACTTGATTTGGACTGATCAGGTTGTTTGTTTCGGCAAACCAGAGTAAGCGCTTTGCGACAATCTTTTCAAGTATTTTTGACATGCATGAGATAAGGGAGATTGGACGGTGTCCTTCGATTAAAGTTTTGCCCTTGTTTGGTTTAGGAATTGGGAATGTTGAAACTGTTTTCCAGCTTTGTAATGACTCCAGAGTCGAGTATGCTATTGTACAGTTGGACTAGTCTGGATTTTGTTGCTCGTGGCAAGTTTTTTAGCATTGGATAGGATATCCTATCTCTACCCGGGGGTTTTCCTTTAACTCTGCTCAGACATGTTTCAAATTCAAGAAAAGAGATGCGTTGATCGATACATTGAGCGGTGGAGTTGCTGGCTTGCAGCATCTGCGGACTTCTGAGGTACTCGGTTTTTTTTGTTGTTAAAAGCATTTGGAAAATTTATATCTTCTGAGTACTCTGACCAAGTTTGGGCGATAAGGTTACACATTTTTTGGGGGTCTGAAACCAGGCCAATGGGCGATTTGATGCAGCTGATGGTAAGTGGGGTGCGGTTTCCCGTCAAGCATCGGATGTTTTGCCAGATCTTAGGAGGGGAAGAATTAGGATTAATACTGGACGTAAATTCGATAAAACTTTTTGCTTTGCTCGCTTTAAGCAGTCTTCGAAATTTCGCGTTCGATTTTTTGTATTGCACTAAGTTGCTTTGGGTGGGATGTTTTTGGAATTCTTTCAAGGCTATCATTTTTTCTCTTCGAAGTGATGTTAGTTCGGGGTTCCACCAAGGCACTACCCGTCTACGCTGTTTTGGGGTTGTTTGAGGTATAGAAGTATTTGCAGCGGAACGGATTGCTTTTAGCAGCAGTGCGGCTTCTTTATTGATGTTTGAGGTTGGATTTTTATCTGATAAATACGAAATAATTTTATTCCTAAAACTTGACCAATTTGCTAGATCTGTTTTGAACTTTACGTTAGGAGTGTTCTGCATGGTCGTATACCCAGTGTTTATGGTAGTGAGTAGGGGGAAATGGTCACTGTTGTGGAGATCATCGAGAGTCTTCCACGTAGTTTTTGGGAGCAACTCGGGTGAGCAGCAACTTATGTCTATATGGGTGAATGTACTGTGTGTTGAGAGATGGGTGGGATACCCATCGTTAAGGAGAATTAGGTTGGAGTGTAGAAGGAAATCTTCCAAAACTGCGCCTCTTTTGTTTGTGGATGGGGAGCCCCAAAGCACACCCCATGCTTTAACGTCTCCTCCGAGAATTAGGGGGGAGTCGACTTGGTTAAGAATGTTGTCCAAGTCAGATCTGTGGATAATTTGGTCTTGGGGGAGGTACAAACCTATGTAAGTTATTTTTAGTTTAAGTTCTAGTTCCACAGCTAGGACTAGAATATTAGAATTGAGGGGTAGGACTCTGTGTGGAATGTTATTTTTAATCAGGATGCCTATACCTTGCTTGGATGTCGTGTTATTTGGTAGATTTTTGAAGTAGCCAGTGAAGGCTTTCGGAATTATTGGGGAGTCGTTGAATGGGCAGTGTGTCTCTTGGAGAGATACAAGACAGGGATTGTGTTGTTTAATTAAAATATTTAGCTCATCAAAGTTGTTTATAAAACCTTTGATATTCCATTGCAAAAGTCTGAGAGCCGTATTTGAATAGCATTGATTCCACGAGCTTGTATTGCCTGAGGCAATGAAAGTGTGTTTTGCAGTATTTGGTTTGGCGTTTTGAGGAAATTGTGTAGTATTATTTACGTTTTGTTGTAAGAAAATCGGGTTGGCGTTATTGGGATGTCTAAAGTTATGACTCTGCGGTTCAGATGTTGAAGCAACCATGCTCCCTGAAGAGCCGGGTTGATTCCATTCCCGAACAGCAGAGTCATGGTCTTGGGCAGTAGGTTTATTCTTACATGCTTTCATCGTCTGGTTCTGAAGTGTTTACATAGTAATCATTGTTCTTCAGAAGTGTTTGGGTAACTGTTGATATAGGTGAGTGAGTAACTATTTGGGTATAGTTGACAGTGTTGGTGGTTGGAGTGGATGTGGGTTGAGTATGGGTTATGCTATTTGAGGGGGTGGGTGGCATGTTTGAGTTTGTTGAAGTAGAATGAGTGTAGGACCGGTTTGAGTTCGATGATGGGGTATGAGAGCTAATGAACGGTTTTTGTGGTTGTGTTGCAGTGTGGGTAAGTGATTTTTGTGAAGCTGTGTTGTTGTGTTCGTTTAGAACATGATTCTCTGCCGGACTATTTACTCTTGAGCTGGATGATGCATTTGTGTTTGCAGTTGTAGTATTTCTTATCGGAGGAGGTGGAGGAGGAGTCAGATTAGGCTGAGGGGTAATAGGTACATTTTGTTGGGTCTGGGTATTGCGCTTAACTTTTTCGGCGAATGTTTCTGAAACGGAAGGCGTTTGAGACGGGTTTTGTTGTTTATAAATGCGTTTGGCCTCGGCCATAGTGCATTTTTTTGTAGTTTTTATTGTTATTATCTCTTTCGCCTGTTTGTAGCTGGGGCACGCTTTCGAGGATGATGGGTGGGGAAGGGAACAATTGGCACACATGATGCGAGCACAGTTGTCCGGTGAATGTGGTGGTAGGTTGCATGACTCACATTTTGTGTCTCCGTTACAGCGCTTGATGGTGTGGCCAAGAAGCTGGCAATTGCGGCAACGCATGGGATTCGGGATATATTCCGTTACTTTGGTATTATAGAAACCGATTTCAACAGATTTGGGCACTTGGAAAAGGTCGAATGTAAATAACATCAGACCTGTTACTCTTTGTTTACCATTTTCATTTTTTGTAAATTTATACACTTCTGTGACTCCCTGAGGCTTCATTTCTGTAACGATCTCTGTTTCAGATACGTTAATTAGGCACGGGGCATAAACGATTCCCTTGGATGCATTTAAGCGATCATGAAGCTTCACTACAACGGGGCACACATTAGCAAGATTGTTTACCTTAAGGAAAATGTTAGCAATTTTCGGTGACTTAACCAAGATCAGCAAGTTCCCATCGCGTAGTTGAGATATCTGTTCATATTCCTTACTGATGTTATTTATCGCTTTCTTAAGCAAGAAAGGACTGAGTGATGAGATGGGTTTTTCAACACTTTTTGGAGAGATAAGAATAAATCTGGGGTTTTTCGCGTTTACTTTTGTTGGAAGATCGGGGTAATCGTATAAAGGTGTCAATGTGGTTTTTTGTTAGGTTGGGTCTCGGGGGCAGGGTCTTCGTCTAGAACCCTGAAACGATTCCCGTACCTGTTCGGCCCGTGGGCCATTTTGCCCGTTAGAGAAAACACCCGCGTGTAAATAGAAAAAAATAAACCAGTTACACTAAAAAACGATGAGAAAAAAGGGGAAAAAAGAACGCGGTGTAACGGGAGGTACCGGTATATGTGCTAGGCAGCAGAAAAGAAAAACCAACACGAATAGACTGAGAGCGATGCTATCGGCTCGAAGGTCAGTCGGTGACTGTCAAAAATTTATATTTCCTGCCTGGGTGCACTTCTCATTAGTTCGTATGACATGTTTCAACTTGTTCTCTCAAGTAGTTTCTTTACATGAATTTTTGTAGTAGACGTCTTGCGTGTTTTTCGTTAAAATGGATAAACTTGAATATCGTGCGGTGATAAAATTCTTCGTTTTGGATGGGTTAACCCCTAAGGAAATCCATCCAAAGTTGACAAAAGTTTACTGGGACGGCCAAAAACCACACCCGAAACCATCGAAAAAGTGCATGATATCGTGTTGGACGAGTGAAGGCGAGTGAAGGTGAGTGAGATAGCTGAGGCTGTGTGTATATCGGAAGAGGGTGCGAAACATTTTGCACAAAAACTTAGGGATGCGAAAGCTTTGCGCAAGATGGGTGCCGCATTTGCTTAATGCCGATCAAAAGCAAATGCACAAACGATTTTCGCGGCAATCTTTGGACCGATTCAATAGGGATCCGACCGATTTTGTGCGGCGATTTGTCACCATAGATGAGACATGGGTCCACCACTACAAGCCAGAAACGAAACAGCAGTCGAAGCAGTGGGTGGAAGCCGGTGGTTCAGCGCCAAAGAAAGCGAAGTCGATCGCATCTGCCGGAAAGGTCATGGCCAGTGTGTTTTGGTATGCGAAAGGGGTCCTGTTAATTGATTACCTTGAGAAAGGCAGAACAATTACAGGCGAATATTACTCCAACCTTCTTGACCAGCTGGATGCCAAAATTCGCGAGAAGAGGCCTGGCTTGAAGAAGAAAAAATCATCTTTCCCCAGGACAATGCACCTGTACACAAGTGTGCGTTGCCGATGGGAAAACTGCATGATTTGGGGTACGATTTGCTCGGCCATCCCCCCTATTTACCTGATTTGGCATCCTCAGACTTTCATCTGTTCCCAAACTTGAAGAAATTTGTTTCTGGGAAGCGCTTCGCATCCAATGCAGAAGTTGAGAGGGCCGTAGATGAATATTTTCACAACCTTCCAGACCCTCACTTCCGAGAAGGAATACTGATGTTAGAGAAACGCTGGACCAAGTGTGTTGAAGTCAAAGGAGATTATGTAGAAAAATAAAATCATTTTTTAACTGAAAATCGCAGTCTTTCATTGTCAGGCCGAGAACTTTTCGCCTTGCCCTTGTATGTCTGCGGAGCATGACGACGGCGGAGGGGGACCTGGGGCGGGAGAATAAACGAGAACCTCTTCGATATGATTCGAGTATTGTGTGAGCAACGTAGTGGCCTATGAGTTTGTCACACCCTAAAATAGTCGAATTCAGATATCTGTTGGTTCAAAGTTTGCATATCTGAAACATGTTTCGTCTCAGATCTTTGTGACGCATTGTATGGTCTGGATGGGTATAAAGTTTTCCGCTCGGATAGGTTGGAGTGGTGGAGGCTGTGCAATTTACATTCGTAATGGTCTGAGTTGCAAATTGGTTTGAAAATCTGAAGCTGGTTGTTATGTTGACTTAATTTTCCTTAATGTGCTGTGTGAAGTGGGAAACCCTTTGTTGGGCGTGGTATATAGGCCAAATAAATATATTGATTTTACTCCTGTTGTAAATATATTAGAGCAAATATCTTGCTGCACACCACACATTTTGCTGTGTGGTGATTTGAACTGCAATCTCATAAATAGAGATAGGTCTAAGTTCTTGGTAAATAGCCTAGTCGGTTAATTTGAATCCCGTGAATTCAGTTCCTCCAACCCACTTTGCAGATGGCCGTGACTCTCTTCTCGATGTTGTCTTTGTCGAGGATACCAGCAAGATTTTACTTTACAACCAACTTGCAGCTCCATGTTTCTCCAAGCATGATCTTTTATTTGTTATTTTTTATGTTAAAATTCACAATAATTCATCAATTATTCAGTTTAGGGTTTTTAAAACACGATTCTCTTATACACGATTTGCATAATTTGGACCGGAGCAGAATTTTCTATACCAGGTAGAACTTATGCAATCTAAACTGAATTTTCTCTTTGGGAAGCACGTACAGCTAAAAACTAAGCATTTTCAAAATGTCTCGCATCCTTGGTTTAATGATCGATTTAAAAAATTGATAAAAGAGCGTAATATTTCCTATAATCGCTGAAAACGTTACCGACTTGAAACTCTACGGGATGAGTATAAAACTCGCGAAATTTTGTACAATCCTGACTCCGATAGCAGATTGCAATCATGATTCGGAAGCTCAATGTCGCCTATAATAATACAGCTCGCTACATCTACAATTTGGGCAGATACGATCATGTTTCAGATTATTCCAGAAAAAGCGTGGGACTTTTATTTGATAATCTAATCAAATTTAGATCGCCAGTATATATGCACGAAATCATGCAAACTCGTGAACCTTTCTACCTGCATAGTAAACTAAGATTTCCGGTATCGCAGAGGTCACATGTTCTTATTCAAAATAGTTACCATTGCTTAACCTCAGAACGACAGTTCTTCATTTATACCACCCGCTTGTGAAACTCTCTCCCGCTTGAAGTGAGAAGGGTGAGAAATGCCAAACATTTTAAAACTTGTCTCCAAGAATACCTTAGCAATGAGCATTCTTAATTTTTCTTGATTCCTCTGATGCTATAGATATTTATAATTATTTAATTTTTTTTTTTTTTTTTTTTATTATTAATTTTCTTTTAAATATATAAATTTTTTTTTAAATTATGTATTTAACGTAAGCTTATACAAATTTATAAGATTGTAATCTTAATGTGTAAAGACATATAAATAAAACTGAAACCACATTCGGAAAAATACAATTTTATAATAAATTTGTCACTAATTATCTTGATCCAATACATTAAAGTGTTTAAAGTGACACATACAATGCTTTCGGAGTGATTCTGTCACGAATTAACCTCATGAAGCTTCCCTCGACTGGAGAAGGCAATAATTTAAACTTTTTTTCTTGTTTTTAATGTTTCAATCGCTGAGAAATCGGAACATGCGCTCAATAAAGTTTGCTTACATATTTCGTTGGTTTCATTCAAGATTCTACTTCTTCTGTTTTGCAATGGAACATAAAAATTGCTTCTATTTAATTCTAAAAGTGTATTGTCAAATGTCAAAAAAAAAAAATCGATTGCGCTAAAACTATACTTTAATCCAGATCTGTAAAGTAAGTAAATATTTTGGTACTGAAGTACAACTTAAGTACAATTACCTCGTACTTATTTTTTTTAAGTACAAGTACAATTCTTTGGTACTTGTACTTAAAAATGTCAACCGGGAATTGTATTTGTACTTGCAATTCCTTCGAAATACTTGAAAAACTGGTTATGTACTTAGACATTGACACCAATAGTGACGAACGTGTGAAAAATAAATTTTCATTGAGAAGTGCTTCATTCAAACAACATTGATGTACAATAAAAGCTAATAATACCGTTTTGCCATCTGATAAGAACATCATTAAGAAATATATTGCAGATTTCTAAACACATGTACATATGTTCATATATTAGCTAAACTTAGTTCAGATCAAAATTTACGACTACTTGAATCATGATCTTAGCAATTTAGTCTTAGCTTCGTTTTCGGTAGTGACTTCATATATTTTCAAATCTGTGATTAATATATATGTACATATGTACATGTGATAAAATATGTGCATATAATGATATGATAAGGTGAATTTAATAATAGTAACACGTTTAAGGCATGTGCAATTTGTTATTTCTCCCTTAAGGGAATATAACAAGTGTGAAATTTGATTGAAATAGGCTCTTTGCATACTATGTATCAATATTTGTTCATTGATTGCGCGAGAATTCCTCCGTGCAAGTAAATTTTTACTAGCCACAGGGGAAATTAAATTGTTTAGTGATTAGAGATTTATGTTCATATTGTGTGTCGAAATCATAAATTAGATTTGTTTCCTATTACGTAGTGTCTAGAAACGAAATTCGTTGAAGGGATTGATTTCAGTTTCAATGATAACAGTGCTGATCCGATGTACGAACCCCTGTATCATGATCAAGTAAGTTATCGGATGATGAACAAATTCTTGGACTGAAGACAAAAAGGATGAAAATGGACATAGGACGAAAATTACTGTTCAATGGAGAATTTGTTTCTTAACTCCTTAAATGTGGTGATGGTTTGTTATATTACAATATAAGTAGAGATGTCGTTATAAGGAAAATATCATCATTTTCGTCATTTGGTTTTGCAATTGTATTTACATACAGTTACGGACAAAACAAATTCACCGAATATCGCTTTAAAATTTTTTCAAAACAATTTTTTTCATATTATTGCTTTTTTAAATGAAGAAAAAAAAAAGTTTATAAAGAACAAACTTTCATAAAACAAGTATAAAAACACGACAAATCAAAGGACCAAAATGTTTTTGATTTTTTGTAATAATCTTAGTACCTCGAGGAATACTCTTGCTGCCTGTACTTTGCTCCATAACTCTTCGTGTATAAACTGCCATTTTTGTGGCATCTCTCACTCTGTATACGGGAAACTGACCTCCAACAATATCTTGGCAATATCTACTAATGCTGGTACATGGTCTTTTTATCCAAAATGCTGGACCTACACCATACCACGAAAAACATTCCCAAACCATAATACTTTCGGCCCTCCATGCTTAACGCTTTTGCTGGTGTACTGGTTCTGCTATGCTGTTTTTTGTACGCCTAACCGATCTCTTGCAATCCGATTCCACCAAATTTATTTTTGTTACATAGCTCCACTTTGTTTCGGTGTTTTTGGTAAAAAAGTAATACTTCCCTGGGACTTCTTTCAAAGAAATGCTGGTTATCCAGTCTCCTTTGCACTATTTTAGAGCCTTTGCACTAGTCTAGTCCACGTTTAATGTCGACAGCTGATTTAAACGGGTCTTTTTTGGATAGACGTTTTTTTTAGACGTCATCTTTCAGCTATGTTTTCGTGGTCAATCTGTTTGTATGTGGGATTTTGGGGGATGTAAGGCATTCAAAATAGAAGTTTTTGATCTTCCAATTAGCTTGTACAGTTTTTGCTGCGACTTTCTTTTCTGCGTGAGCTTTCGAATTAAATCTGTCAGTTGTAGAGCAGTGAGCCATTTTGCCTGATTTCGTAAATAATTTCATCGATCTAATGCGCTTATTCCTTTTTTTACTTTTGTAGTTACTGCTACTGTCTAATAAAAGATTGGTTAATTTATGTAATGTAAAAAGAAAAGCATATTCAAATTATTTATTGAATACAACAATTGCAAATCGTTAAATTTGTTTAAGATTCCAAAAAAAATTATGAGTTTTTGAATAGATTCTGACATAATGAAATTATCTTGTTCATAGAGACAGAGCGTAATAGAAAATCGTTTTGGAATTAAATTAATTGAAAAAAAGAAAGAAAAAAAATCCACGAGCTTGCACTTCCGCTTGCACAAGTCTTAAAAATGCAGTTAATAAGAAACCATATTAACACGTTAGACAAACTAAATTTAAATAGCAACCTCTTCGGAATCGTTTGCCCGGTCCTAAAGAGATGAGACCCTATGAATGCGCAGAAGTATTAGTCTCTTCAACATCGCCATATTATGTGAACGGCTTAAACTTTTGTCAACAATCAGAGTAGTTGTTACGATATTAGTGTAAAAGCTCATTTATGTAGTTAACTCACGTACATATGTATAAGTCTACCTAAATATTATAAATAAAAATTAAGTACAAGAATAAAGCGCAAGTAATATCATAAACTCTTAAGCATTTCGTTCTTTGTTGACTTGGTAAGCACCAAACATAACATGGTGTCAGTTGATGACTACTGAATTTAAAGCAAAAATTGAAAATTCGGAAAGTTCGGGTGAAAGTGTTGACAGTATCACGGACGGTAACATTGAAATAACCAAATCCTTTAAGTCTGTGAAACCGCTCATTATGAATATACCACCACCGAATAGTATGGTTATAAAAGGCGACGTCGTGTCGAATTGGAGTCTAGTCAGACAACAATGAGATAACTATATAATGAGATAACTGTATAAGCTGATTTATCAAATCAATTTGAGGAAAGGCAAGCGGCAATTTTAAAAGCATGTTTAGGTGATGAGTGTTTTAGCATTCTAAAAAAAACTTGATATGAAGCAAAAACTACTAAAGGTATTCTCGATTCTCTTCAAAATTATTTTAAACCGCCAGTCAACAAGCGCTATGAAAGATTTATTTTCAAAACAGCGAAGCAAGGTGAAAACGAATCGGTGAATGGATTTGCTTGTAGACTACGCAATTTGATAAAAAGCTGTGAATATCCAACGTACCAGTTAGATGATTTCATATATGACAGACTTATTCCAGGAATCGCTTGTAATGACATGCGAAGACGTCTCCTGCATCAAAAACTTACACTAAAAAAGCTTTAGAAATATGCAAATTGGCTGAACAAACAAAAGAACAAGTGAAACAGAGAAATGATAAAGCAACGGTAGATGAGCATGAGGTAAACTATATGGGAAAAAACGAAGTACAAGAAATACGTTAGACAGGAATAGGAGAAACACTCACACACCAGTAAGTAAGCACTCACATTCGTATGGCGATGCAACAGGTGATTGCAAATATTGTGGGCGAAATCACAATCACAAAATATAATAAACTTAATCATTTCGCCGCAGTATGCAAATCAGTAAACTTTAAGAGGAAGACAGGCAACTAGTGACGAAGAAGCAGAATAATCTTGCATGTATACGGTAGTAAATATTGGCTATATCATCGAACGTCATGCACGATAGACTTCTATCCAAAGACTGATTTACCGTGTGGAAATAAGAAGCATGCAATAGAAAAAAGTAGTGTTCGTCTTAAAGGTTTTGGTAGTAACTTAATTGTGCCCCTTGGTATTGCCAAAATAGCATGTGAAATTAACGGCATCAGCAAAACTTTTAATTTCCAAATATGTAGTTAAACAAAAGTGTATTCCTATAATATCGAATATAACGTCACAGAAACTGAAGCTAATAACAGTAAATAGTGGTGAACACTTTGTAGCTAATACAAGACAAATGAATAACGTCGTGACAGCGGATAATACAAAAAGTGGCTTTAAAAACAAGTTACAGCGTGAGTTGGAAAGTATTATGCTAAACTTCGAAGATATATTTAATGCTGATGGCAAGTTAGATAATCTACTTCATTTGTAGGTCGATAAGTCAGTTCCTGCGGTTCAGGCTCATGCACGTCGTATCCCAATTTTCTTCCGGCAGCAGCAGAAAGAAACTCTTGAAGATCCCGAGCGAAGGAACATTGTTAGGAGAGTACATCAACACACACCACGGATAAGCAACCTGGTGCTCGTGCAAGGACACAATAAGCTACGGATTTGCCTCGACCCAACAGAACTTAATAAAGCGTTCCGAAGAAGTAATTATCTGATTCCTACAGTGGATGAGATTTTAATTTTAATTTAATTTTTAATTTTAATTTAATTTTGGTGGGGGCGAAAGCCCCCATTTATTTGGCTTATTACAAGCTACAACTAACTTAAGGCTAAAACTTAAACCTAAAACTTAAAACTAAAACTTAAAACTAAGACTTAAAGTTAAGGAGAATGGTGAAGGAGTTCGGTTTTGAGGCAGGGGGTGCTGAGGTTAAAATCAAACTGGGTGAGGTTTGAGTTCACTTTTCGCAGCATACGGGAAATTGGTTCATTAGATCCATATGAAGTGCGGTGGGACAGTAAATAGAAAAGACGAGGGCATCGTAAATTTCGTGGGTTGGTATTGAAAAAAATTGAATTATAAAGAGATGCGCAATCGACAGAGCCTGAAAGAAGTCGATGAATGAAAAGAATGTCTGCAACATCTCTGCGTTTCTCTAGAGTACTCAGGTTGATGAGGTTGAGGCGGTCTTGATAGGGAGGCAAGATAAATGGAAGACCTCGAAGGGCAAATCGAAGAAATCGACGTTGAACATTCTCGATTCTGGTCACATGAACTTGCTGAAAGGGTGACCACGCTTGACTGGCATATTCAAGGAGGGGGCGCACAAAGGTAATGTAGAGGGATCTGGTCACGTAAGGGTCGGAGAATTCTTTGGACCATCGTTTGACAAAGCCAAGTGATGAGTTAGCTTTACGAATTATCTCATCAATATGTGAACGGAAATTTAGTTCCCTATCGTACAATATTCCAAGATCACGGAGAGACTGAACGATAGATATAGGTTGACCATGAAGAAGGTAAAGGCGGGCGGAGGACACGTGGTGCTTACGTGATAAGGTAATGGATTGACATTTGGCGATATTGAGCTCTAAGCGATTTTGTAGGCACCAGTTCGAAAAACTATCAAGGTCTTGTTGAAGGAGGCAGTAGTCATGTGGTGAAGAGATGGCTTTGAAAAATTTGGTATCATCAGCGTACAGAGAGAGGGAAGAATGTTTAATAACCCTCTCGACATCGTTTATGGTTAGAATGAAGAGAAGGGGACCTAGATGGCTGCCTTGCGGAACACCAGAGGTGGCCAAGAAGGGAGTCGATAAGATGGATCTGAAGCGAACTCTGTAAGAACGGTTTTCCAGGTAAGAAGATATCCATTTTAACAATATGGGTTCGAAACCGAGGGCAGACAATTTGAAGAGGATTAAGTTATGAGATATCTTATCAAAAGCCTTACTAAAATCAGTTGCAATAACGTCGACTTCTTTGCCATTCTCTAAGGCAGACAGGGCGAAGGACACGAATTCGACTAAGTTAGTGGTAGTTGATCTACCTTTCAGAAAGCCGTGTTGGGTGGGAGAGATAAGAGACTTGCACTGAAAGCTTAAGGCTTCGTATAAAATACTTTCGAAAAGTTTGGGTAGATGAGAAAGTTTAGCAATGGGGCGATAGTTTGTTACCTCGTTCTTTGATCCCTTTTTGTGAATGGGGGTTATGAAAGAGGTCTTCAAAATCTGAGGGAATTCTCCTAGTGATAGAGACAAACGGAAGAGGTGAGAGAGGGGGAGGGAGAGAATGGAAGAGCATTTTTTAAGAAAAATGGCAGGGAGACCATCTGGGCCGGGTGAGAATTCATCATTAAGATTTTGTAGTTTGTTTTCAATTACAGCAGGATCAAAAGGCAGGGACAGAAAGGGGCCAACGGAGAAGTTAAGAAGGTGAGTGAAGTAAGAGGATAGGTTGAAGATATGTTTCCAAAAGAGAGGGACGGAGGGTAACCGTCAGATTTTGTTTTATAGTTGACGAATTGAAAAAATGACTTAGGGTCGTTTATAAGATTTGCTTTCGCGTTAATTAGGTGCCGCTGGTAGAGAGAGTTATAAAGATGATTGAATTGAAGGTAGGAACCGAGATAGTTGGAATAGTCGAAAACAGAATTGGTACGAAGGAAAGCTGCCCATAACTTGTTTCTCTTGTTACGTAAGGCGCGAAGTTTGCGATTATACCAAGGGGGGATGAAGATGAAGTTTTATGACGAGAAAAGGGGACATAAAGAGAAATGGAATTAAACATTTCTCTGTAAAAAATTGTGAGGGCTTCGTTTAAGGATAAGTTAGCAAAATCAAAGGAACATCTACTCAGATAGGCATTTATTTTGCGGAAATTAGCTTTATGAAAGTCGTAAGAAGTGTGAAATGCAGGAGGTGTAGATTGAAGTGGAGAATTGAGGAAAAGTGAAAGAAGAAGGGGAGGATGAAAGTTATCAATAGTTGACAGGGTTAGGGGACAAAGCGAGACTGAGGAGTTAACGGGATCAGTTGTGAATATAAGGTCTAATTGCCTTCCCATGTAATTTAAGACATTACTAACTTGACATAGACTTGAATCAGTTAGCCGATCTATGAAGAGACATTCCTTAGTGGAGTTGGCATTTGAAGCGATGAAAAAGGATTCATCATCGGAAGGACTCCATTGCAGCAGAGGTAGATTAAAGTCGCCAAAAATGAGGATGTCATCGAGGGAATCAGATAGGTCGATTATTTGATCAATCGCGTCTATAGCAAGTTGGTAAGATTCGATAGATTGATTTGGTAGAATGTAACAACACATAACGTACAGGGATCGGTGTGGAAAAGTTATTTTTATTGTAATAAAGTCGACCTTAGAAGAGGAAGAAATGGCAATGAGAGAAGAGTCAAGGTCATTATGAATGGCCAGTAGCACACCTCGAGAGGGAGAGTCTACCAAGGGTTGGGTAGGGTCGTCGTCTCGAAAAACATTAAAAGTAGGGGGGAATAATTTTTGACTCTTTATGTTGGGGATCAGATTGGTTTCAGTCAGAGCATAGATATCGAAAGGGAGGGCATGGGATTGGCGCAAAACAGCTTGGGTTTTCGAGCGTAGGCCTCTTACGTTCTGGTAGTAAAATGTAAGAGGAAGATTGCTGTGTAGGGACGAGGGGGAAGGCAGTTGAAGTGCTGATGATAGTGGCAGCTTATGGACGAAAAAATTTGTTGTGGTCACTTCGGCTCCGTTGGAGATGTTGCGTTCTTTTAGAGTGTACGTAGTTGCCAAAAGCAGCAAGGTCATCTGCTACTTTTTGAGGAGACAAATTAAAAATCTCGTGGAACTTGATATAGATTTTCTTGAGACTGTCTATTTCAATGGGGAGGCCTTCCTGCTGAATGGAAACCATGACACTTGTTTTGGTTTTACCCTCATAGCAAACTGAGTCAGATTTGTCATGAAGATACGCGAGAAAGAGGCGTATATTCTCGTAAACCCTTTTTTCTCTTAGCCTGGAGAGTGCGTAGCGACATTCTGTGGTGTCGAAGGTTTGCTGTGTTAGTTTAACTAGAGGCGGTAAAACTGGATCAAGACTGGGAGCAGTGGAGGAAGAGATTGAAGAGAAAGGTGTATTAGATGAGACATTAGCTGTGGGGTTCAGAATATGAGAGCTGATAAAGTTAGGGTATTTGGCTCCAGTTGTGAGATTGAAATTAGGGAAAGAATTGGTGGTGAGGGCAGGTGGCGCGGAGGGTTGTAGCGGTTGAGAGGTGCCAGTGTGAGAAGTTGGGTTTAATTTAAACGAAACTCGCTTGTGTGTGGGCTTCGGTGGGGCGGCGACATTAAGTGCATTTAAAGAAGAAGAAGAAGACGTTTGTTTAGGTATGGTAGGGGGGGTAAATTTGGGGAATAATTTAGTTTTTAGGAACCAGTTAGTGTCAGATTTGGGTCGGGAGTTGGAAACAGGTTTTGGATGCTTATTACTAATCTTAGATTTATTTACAGTCTTATCATTAATGCAGAGTTTATCGGTCGATTTGATGATGAGCATCTTACCAAGCTTGAAATCAGTACCAGTAGAGCTTTGAAATATCCATTCGTATCGAGACGGTAAGTCGAATTTGAAATTTCGATTACTCTTGTGGCTGGATGGCAGGAGCATTATGCATTGGTGGATGGTAATACCAAATCTCTTTTTGAAAAATTGTGTAATCCATGGGACATCCGCGTAGTGAGGGGCTCCTTTGATGAGGAATGTAGTGACCATCTGGTTCTCCATCCTTAGCTTGTCCAATCTGCGCTGCCACTCAGAAGGTGTCCATGTAGTGCCAAACTGTTTGATGAGTTTACGTGGGGCGACAGCGGGAGGAGACAACGTTACCGTGACTTCCGATTGGTGAGTTGTAACGCTTGCGTTGGAGTTATCCGTTTCAACCATCCGTTGGAGACAGGAAGGTGGAGATGAGGGCGGATCCACTTCGGTATCTAATAGTTCAGCCAAGATTGACGTGTTGTACTGAACAATTGGGTGATGCTGAGTATGGTTTGATACTTGATCAATTTTGCTGCATATTGTTCCAATGCTATCCTCAATATCAGAAAAAGTCGACCGAACCACGGTTAATTCGTCGCCGACATCACTAATTTTATCGAAAATCACTTCGAGCATAGGATCAGGTTACCTAAACTGCCAAACGCGAAAGTATTTTCTACGTTGGATGCGAAAAACGGTTTCTGGGAAATCGAATTGGATACTGAAAGCAAACTACTTACGAATTTTTGGACACTATTCGGGAGATTCTGCTGGAATAGAATGACCTTTGGAATATCACCAGCTCCCGAAATATGGCAGATGAGACAACATGTGTTGCTAGAAGGGCTCGACGGAGTAGAGGTAATTGCTGATAATATTTTATTATATGGAAGAAGGGATACGGAAGAACAAGCGATGAACAATCATAATGAAAATTTAAAAAGATTGTTGGAGAGAGTCAGAGACAAACATTTAAAATTAAATAAAAGCAAATGTAGATTAGGTATGCACGAAGTCTCATTTTTTGGTCATTTACTCACAAATAAGGCTTGCCTATTGATAGCACCAATGTGGAAGCAATCAACGAAATGCCAACACCACAAGTCGTAAAGGGTACACACAGATTTGTAGGACTTTGCACCTACCTCTCAAGATTTCTTCCAAGCCTCTCTCTATTGCTGAACCGCTCAGAATCGTCATTCGCAAGGACGTAAAAATTCAGAAATTAGAATTGAGTGATTTACCTGAGTAAAAGTCGCGTTTAGCCTTGCTCTCTTTTATTATCAATTTTATTTATTAAGCCTTCGCCTAAAAATTTAAACTTATGTATGTCGTGCTCCATAAATTAAGAAGTACTACTTTGTATTATCATTAGCGCGAGTTGTGTTTTCAGCTCTAAACTATTTAATTTTAAAATAAAAATAAAACTAAATCCATATATACAGTTGCGGTCAAAATAATAGTAGTGTAAGTTTATAAGTGGCTTTTTTTCTGGCCTTAATTGTAAAAAACAGTTATATAATGATAGCACAAAATTTTTTTTTGACATGTATGTGGAATTTTTTTTTTTTTGTTCTGTAAATATTTAAAATTTATTATATTTAAATATGCAGCCGTTATTAATCACAGTTGTGAATTTCCCTCGGTCAAAATAATAGTAGTGCTTCGAGTCGGTGCGGAAAAAATTAAAATTGTTGTATTTTTTAGTATCGAAAAGTTCTGAGAAGGTAAGTACTGTGTTCTTTTATTAATTTTTCCTAGACTTGTTTACCATTGATGCTAGCATTGAAAAGGTTCGTAGACGTTTGCGAGATCGTAATCTAGCAGCCCATAGTCCGCGAAAAGTGCCTTTGCTGACAAAAAAACATGTTGCAAAGAGAATGAATTTCGCGAAGGAGAACCTAAACAGGTCAGCAGAGAAATGGATAAACATTTTGTGGTCAGACGAGTCCAAAATCGTTCTGTAAGGCGGAAAGGGTTCTCGTCTTTATGTTAGAAGGCCTCCAAACACTGAATTTAAGCCTCAGTTTACGGCTAAAACTTTAAAGCATGGAGGATCCAGCATTATGGTTTGGGCATGCTTTTCTTTTTATGGTGTTGATCCAATATTCCGAATCGACAAAATTATGGATCAACATCTATACGTCAAAATTTTAGAGGAAATCATGCTGCCGTATGCTGAGGAGGAAATGCCACTGATATGGGTCTTCCAAAACACAAATTTTTATTTTTGACTAAAATTTTAGACTAAATTTGCCTTTTTGTTATATTTGAATATATGTAGATATTAAAAGCACTACTATTTTTTTTACCGTCCGTTTTAAACAAATTTTGACAAATTTTAAATTCTTTTATTCAATGTTAAATTTTAAGACCAAATTTGTTTCCAAAATTATAGTTTAAAGAATATGAATTAAAAAAAAATACTATCTGATTAAAAAAGTGAATGGATTTGTTTCTTTTTTTCTTTTTTTATTATTACATAAGCTGCACTACTATTTTTTTGACCGCAGCTGTATATACATACATATATGTACATATTTAAACAAAATTAAAAGTTTCTGATTTAATAACAGAAACACTTTTTGAGTGGTTCTCTTCAACCCACATTAACTTGTCGTATATATTTGATTCATTTCGGCCGTTAATACTTATTTTTCGACTCATATTTAATAACTGAAGAACTTATTGAGTGGTTCTCTATTACCTTTCCCTTCTCCTTTTCATCTTCTCAGCGGCTGAAAGTGGCATTTTACCTAAAAACACACGAATTAGAAAAAAATCAAAGGGAATAAAGTCTAAGTGTGGGTAACTCGCGATGCAAATTGGTAACGCGAGTTACCGGGAACTCACGTTACAAAAATTGAACGCAAATTCTAATGGAAGTAAGGTCTAACAGAGAAACTATTGTTTGTTTATCGATATAACGAAAATAACACGTTAAAACAGGAACAGAGTAATTAATTAATTTGAATAAGGAAAAATCGTTACAAAAAAAATGGTGCTTTGCATTTATTATTTTACACATTAAACTTTATTCTAAAGAACTTTTTTCACATGATATTGATCGCTTGAAATAATATAAAACTAGTCACCTTAATTCACTACCAGCTTTAATAAAATAATCACGATAATTTATTTTCTTTCAAACACGTTTGCGCCAGCAGTTGTTGATCATTTGCAATCGCAAGTTTTGCATTGATTTTATAACGGCATATTCCGATAAGTCTTACATTGGACACTTCTCAGAAGTGTTGCCGTACTTTGTTAATAAGTAGGAATAAGTAGCAAGTCGAAAAATTAAAATCTTTTTTTCTAATTTTATGTCCGCTTTTTCATGGAATTACCCAATATATATTGTCATCAAAAAAGATCAGTCAACACCGGCGACTTGGACAGAACGCCACAATAGACAGCTAAAATTTTGGGGTAGTTAAGGACTTTGTCTACCTTAGACACCACTATAAATTCAAACAATGACCCCATTCCTGTTACATGACGCAGATGCCTGGCGGATGAAAACACTCTTGGTTATTTTGAAAGAAAAATTCTTCTAGTTATTTTTGGCCCCGTTTTTAAGACGGGAAGAGTAGACAGAACAACGAAATATATTTGTTGTACATGACATTCGCTCATAGTTTTTTTTTAAGTAGAAAGAGTGGATAAGATTAAAAACTTGTGAGCAATAATAAATAACAAAGCAAGCCACATCAAAGAAATCCATTAATCTACTGCAGAATCGTACAAGCGAGGGCAGCATTCTGCAAAATAAAGATAATACTAATAAGTAGATGTGATACCAGAAAGGTAGGTCTTGTCATATGTTGGGATGCTAATGCTCAAAACTCTGTTTGAGGCAGCAGCAAATATAATGCACGGGGAAATCGTCTTCTGGACTTCATACTATCGTCTGATCTTACCATCAACAATGTTGGCTCACAACCAACATTTGTTATGGCGCAAAGACTGGAAGTGATTGACTTGACCCTGTCCAACAGGTACTTTATGTCTATTACCAACTGGAGAGTTTCGCTAGAAATTTCCCTCTCAGATCATAGATACTCGTACATCGAATTCCAAATCGAATGCGAAACTACACCTTTGCAGGAGAGGAGGAATCCAAGAAAAACCAACTTTTGACAGCTTCAAGTCACCTGGCACTGACGGAATATACCAAGCTATGCTGAAACAAGGTATTAGTCAGTTGCTGCCAACTCTGAAGTGAATTTTTACTGCTGGCTTGGCACTGGCATATATACCAACTTCCTGGCGAACAGTCCGAGTAACTTTCATATCGAATATCGGCAGAGATGACTACTCTCTCGCCAAGAGCTTTAGATCTATTAGTGTGACGTCCTTCCTGCTGAAATTAAAAAACCCAAAAGTGCTAGTGTGTGGATTAAGTGAAAACGTAGATGGAGATAATGTCATTGCGGCTATTAAAGCTGAAAATGGTGCAATAGATTTGAAAGATATCAAATGCATTAAAGTGTATCTTTCTCCAAAAAAAATAAAAAAACGTATAATGCAATTCTTGAAGTAGGTAGTGATGATTTTAAAAGATTAATGAATGCAAAGAGAGTTAACAACGGGTGGGATAGATGCATTGTGTATGAAGAATTGAATGTTAAGAGGTGTTTTAAGTGCTAGGGATTTAACCACACAGCAAAAGTCTGCAAGGGGAAGTAATCTTGTGTAAAATGTGGTGGTGAGCATAAGGAAAAGGAATGTGTTAGTGAAATTGTAAGAAGTATAAGTTGTGTTAGAGAGAAGTTAAATCTGAATGATATTAATGTAGATCATGACGCTAGAAGCTCTGACTGTCCGGTTTTAAAAGAAATAGAGAATCAAAGGGTTGCTTATTAGCAACTAAAATCTTGTAAGTGTCTGACCTTGAATATACAAGGATTAATCAATAACTTAAATGAGCTGTAATACTGACTGAAAAATATGACTTCGTGTGTGAGACAGAGACCCATTTGACCACTAAAGTTGACGATAATGAAATCGACATTGCTAACTACTCGTCTGTGTGGTGACTCCTTATCTACCCATACGGGGGGAATTGTGTTTTACATTAAGGACCCATGGAAAGTGGAGGTTATTGAGAACACATCGATAAATATTGATTGGTGGTGGTTAGTAGTGAGAGCAAGCATTTGCACACAAAGTGTAACAATGGCTGGTCTGTACAGATCACCAATCTCATCTATGGCAAGTTTTTGTGGTCAATTCAAGGATTATTTGGAAAATATATCCTTAAGTGGAAAAGACGTGGTCGTTATGGGGGACGTTAATATAGACTGGTTGGTGAATGATACTTATAAGTTCAGAATTGAGCAGATAATTAGTGATAATGCATGCAAACAAATTATCGATGGACCAACGAAAATAACTCATTACAGCACAGGTGAAACTACGCGAACTCTTATTGATTACGTAGTGACAAACAGTGAAAAAGTAAGGGTGGAGGTTGTGAATAGGATGAGGATAAGTGATCACGAAAGTGTTGAAATAACTATAGAAATGGTTAATAGAGTTATGCGTGTTAAGAGACAAATACAAGTCGTAAAATATAATAAGATTAAATTTTGTAATTATCTACATCGTAATATCGGATCTTTAAATAATGAATGCACTGATATCAGTTCTATGGCAAATTTTTTCACCTCGGATATGATAAAAGCAATTGACTCCCTGAAGTGTGTTAAATATGTTGTTGAAGGTGGCGTAAATGAATGGTATAGTAGTGAACTGAGAGATTTAAGAGAGAAGAAAATAATTAGTTACAATTTAGCGGTGTGGTCTAACTCAGTAAATGATTGGAACAATTACAAAACTGTGCGTAACACGTTTAAATCCGCGATTGATAAAGCAACTATGTTTCACGTAAAATTCAAGGTGCGAGAGACCAGAAGTCAATGTGGAGAATGATAAAATTTCTCGTTCTAAAGGAAAGAAAAAGTACAATAAAGGGTGTTGTTTTTAATAATGTGTTAGTAAGATATGGTAAACTATTGGCAAATCAATTCAATGTGTCTTTCGTTGAAAGTATAAACAAGTTAAATAGGTAGATCCCCGATGTACGATATTTGAGCATTATTGAAGAAGTGAACAGTACCATTAGTTTTGGCAGTATACAAATAAATGAACTAAAAACTATCTTAAGAAATATGAAAAATAAAACAGACACAAAGTTATTAAGTATTAATATGATAAGTGACTCATTTGGCACTACTGGCACAATGTTGTGTAAAATCATAAATAAATCGCTGAATGAGGACATTTTCCCAGACTACTGGAAGGAATCGGTAGTAGTTCCGATAGAGAAGGTCAAAAACTCCACAAAACCTGAGGATTTTAGACCAGCTAATATACTTCCCAATCAGGCCAAGATTTTGGAAAAAACTGTACAAAATATGCTGCAGAACTATATGGAAGACAACCATCTTTTTGCAGACTGCCAATCGGGCTTCAGAGGAAAACACAACTCTGAGACTCTAATAAACTTAGTTATTGCAGATTGGAAGACTGATGTGCATCAAAGAAGTGATGTCTTTATTGATCTTAGAAGGGCTTTCGAAACAATCGACTAGCATGTATGTATGAATGTATTTATTAATTTAGTGGATATTCCACTATTTAAATTCACTTTACATTGAACTACATTATAAATACTCTTAATTACTATAAGGAGAGTTACATTTTATAAAGTTAATAATTTTTCTTTTAAATTCTCTAAAATTTCTTCTTATTTAAATTGTAGTATCATATGGCATTGAATTATAAAATTGAAACCCTTTATATACAATACTGTTTTGGGTCATATTTAATAAATATCACAGGAGTGATTCCTTCTAAAACTGGATTGACTCTCAATAAATAGGTTGTTGTACTCAAAGTAATCCTCAATTTGTCGTTGGACTATTTTTTTTAAATCTTTTCATACACAGGAAGTGCACTGACTGGTCGAAAATTTTCGCATTTGTCAGTACCTTTGATTTTTTCAATAGGTGTTATTCTTGATTCTTCCCATGTTTCAGGAAACAAACCCTTACTTAATGACAAATTGATTAACCGCACTAGAACTGGACAAACTATATTTATAGCGTCAAGTAGCATTTTAAGCTTAATAAAATTAAAGTCTCTTTTTTGGCACAAAATGGGATTTAAGCCACCATATTTTTGAATCCATCGATCTTTCAATATCACTTACTACGAAACCGTTTTTTATATATATTGTAACATAATGTAAAAGTATGCAACAATAATGTAGCATAATAACTACGCTCCCAAAAGTATACACACATTCCGAAGTGTCTTTTCATTCAAGGCTCGTGTACGGATTATGGCTAAGACGACGTCGCAGAATTAAGAGAGAATTATAACCCCAAGAGAATTATAACCACAAGAGATTATTGGCTGCAGCTGTCATCTTGGAATTATTACATCAGAATTTTCTTGTTCCAGTGGTCGAAGAATTTGCTAAAATTTCCTGGCTATTAGAAATGCGGCTATTTAAGGACAGATGGCGATCGAGACAGGGCAGTTGGTCTTGAACCGCACTAGGAGATTGGAAAAGTGATAACAGCCGAAGTTGTAATTTTGTGATAAATTGAAAGTTGAGAGTTAACAAGAAGAAGTAATTAGTTTGGATAAGTAATTGAAAGGAGATAAAGTGATTTGAGAAGAAAGAGATCTTGTAAGGAAGGAGTTTGCGAAGAATAGTATAGTCTGAACTTGTATTGTTCTATAGACTAGAAAATAAAGAAATAATTTCACAGAATATCGTTTTATCTACTCGAGCCGTAGCTCGCATATTACATTGGTGTCAGAAGGGGGATAAAACTTATTCTGTGAATAACTATTTCCGTGGTGTGAAATTGCACAAGACAAAAAAAAAAAAAAACCATTTCTGTGTTGAGTTAATTAGTTGCGCAAAATGGGTCGCAAATTGGGAAAACTAACTATAATTCAACTAAAGGCAGAACTCAGTAAGCGGAACCTCGACACAACTGGGGGAAAAGATGGCCTACTGATTCGTCTGGAAGAAGCAGTAACGCAGGAAGGTGAAAATCCGCATGACGTAGAGTTTGACGTGGAAGAGGAACCAGCAAGTACAGTAGCCGACCCGGGTATAACAAGTCTGCTCCTGCAACTTAAGTTAGTCATGGACGAACAAAAGAAAGCAATAGAAGACCAAAGGAATTCTCTAGAACTTAAGCTGTACGAACAAAAGAAAGCAATGGACGAACAAAAGAATTATCTAGATGCTCTGGAAAGCAAACTTGATGAGCAAAACAAGAACTTGGAATCCAAATTCGAAGCGATCGAAGAGAAAATCGAGAAGGTCGAGACGCAACTCGAAAAAGTCGAAACGAGATTCGATGAAAACTTTGAGAAACATGAAGCTCAGTTCGGGAAGATAAAGACTCAGTTTGAAAAAATAGGAAAGCAAGTCGAAAATCTTGCTAAGGAACTCAGCAACGTGAAGAGACAGAAAGCACGGAAATATTCCACTGACGTTCTGAGAAGAAAGGAGATGCAGCCTTCTATCTTCGATGGTCAAACATCATGGCCAATTTATAAGAGGCAATTCGAAGCGGCCGCAATGACCAATAGCTGGGACGATGAAGAGAAGTCTATTGCACTCACACTTGCACTGAGGGGTCCAGCTGCGGAGCTCTGTTTATCTTCCATCCCGGAAGATAAACAGCAGAACTACGACTCTCTGATTCAGGCTATCGAGATGCGGTTTGGGGATGAACACATGCAGCAGGTGTACAGGGTTCAGCTGCGTAGTCGAGTCCAGAAAAGGGGGGAAACGCTCCAACAGTTGCAAGCGGATATAGAGCGACTAGCCCATCTTTCATACCCTAAAGCCGGTGAGAAGCTTATCAACGAAATGGCGGTGGAAGCTTTTATTCAGGCCATAGAGGACAGACAACTGCAAATGGCTGTAAGGATGGCTGAAAAGCGAACACTCCCCGAAGCATTGGCATTCGCTTTGTCAATGAAGGCTGCGGACCAAGCATACCAGGGAATACACCGTGTCAGGGAAATGTCCGTCGTGGAATGCTCATGCCAGAGAACAGCCGTCATGGATGAAGACAGAGCTCGCGGAAGTCAAATCCGTTGCTGGAATTGCAACCAAACCTTGAATGGTGGTCGAGGCCCCCAGGACCACCATTCAAGTTTCACAAACCACACGGGGTAACAAGAGCCTGACAGTGGAGGCACTAATCAACAAAAAGAAGCGCGTAGCCACCATCGACACAGGTGCTACCGCTTCCATTGTAAGAGATATCGTCAGAAGCTCATGGCTGCACAACACCAACAGCTACTGCCTGAAGACTGCAACAGGGGAAATGGCGAAGGTGTTTGGAGAAGTTCGTCTTACGATTACTCTGGCGGGACTGACGTTCTCCCATGCGTTTCTGGTGGCAGATATATACGACGAGTGCATCATCGGAAGACTTCATGAAAGCAAATGAAGTAATCTTGGACATCGGGATGCAAGTACTGAGGTATCGAAATGTGGAGATTCCGATGGTGTACGGAAACGAGAATGCCGTAACTCTCAGGACAGTCATCAGCAAAGACGAAGTTTTGCCGCCGTCTTCAGAGACAATCATTTGGACGAAGCTGGAAGGTGATCTTGGGAGCCACCGATTCTACAAAAGTCCGTGGGCATCACCGGTTGTACTGGTTAAGAAGAAAGATGGCAGCACGCGGTTCTGCGTGGACTATCGGCAGCTGAATTACGTCACCAATAAAGACAGCTATCCTCTGCCACGGATTGACGACACGCTGGACACACTATCAGGAGCCCAATGGTTTTCCACTCTCGACTTGAAGAGTGGCTACTGGCAGGTACAGATCCATCCAGAAGACCGGGAGAAAACCGCCTTCACCGCAGGAAATGGGCTATGGCAATTCACGGTAATGCCATTCGGGCTGTGCAATGCTCCGGCGACTTTCGAGCGATTGATGGTATGTGTCCTGCAAGGGTTAACATGGAAATCCTGCTTGGTGTACTTGGATGATGTCATCGTCGTAGGAAAAACGTTTGCGCAACACCGAGACAATCTAAGGGATGTGTTCCAAAGGCTTCGAAGTGCCCACCTGAAGCTCAACCCCAAGAAGTGCGCCCTGTTTAGAGCGGAAGTCAAGTACCTGGGGCACATAATTTAGCGAAAGGAGTGAGAACCGATCCAGAGAAGGTCGAAGCGGTGAAAAACTGGCCAGTCTCCAAAGATAAACACCAACTAAGGAGCTGCCTGGGCCTAGCCACCTACTACAGACGGTTCGTGAAGGATTTTGCCGGGATCGCAAAGAGCCTGCACCAGTTGACGGAAAAGGGAAAACAATTCAAATGGTCAATTGAGTGCGAGAAGAGCTTCAAGGCACTTAAACAACGGCTATGCGATGCCCCGATACTAGCTTACCCCAGTCCCGGGGAAACGTTCATTGTGGATACAGATGCTAGTAATGTCGGGGTAGGAGCCGTATTCTCCCAGGTGCATGATGGCCAAGAGAAGGTGGTTGCGTACTTCAGCAAGGTGCTCTCTAAGCCAGAAAGGGACCACTGCGTGACAAGGCGGTAACTTCTAGCTTTGATCTTGGCTACGAAGCATTTTCACAAATACCTCTATGGGAGGAAGTTCGCTCTTCGCACAGACCATGCAGCCTTAAAATGGCTTTACAGTTCAAGAGTCCTGAGGGTCAGGTCGCAAGGTGGATCGAAAGGCTACAAATCTACGACTACGAAATACAGCATCGTAAAGGAAATCTCCACTCTGATGCGGATGCACTGTCCCGGAGACCATGCAGAACGAATTGTAAACATTGTGCGCGTCAGGAAGAACGGGAGCTGGTTTCCATCCAAAGAATGAGAGCCGAACCTATCGCCGGCTGGAGCATAGGTGAGATCCGGAACGCTCAGAAGGAAGACCCAGATATCGAGCCGATTATGGCCTGGAAGGAGAACATGGAGAAACCGGATCATCAGAACATCTCTCACAGAAGCCCGACCTTAAAGGCATATTTTGCGCAGTGGGACTCCCTCCATGTCCAAGAAGGTGTTCTGAGAAGAAAATTGGAATCCTCCGACGGAAAGTCGTTTGTAATGCAGCTTGTCGTGCCGCGGACGAGGGTCAAGGAGGTGTTACAGGAAATGCATGGCGGGGCGACCGGAGGTCACTTGGGAGTGAATAAGACGCTAGAAAAGGTACGAGAACGTTTTTATTGGTTAAAAGCGAAGGAAGATGTCGAAGACTGGTGCAGAAAATGCGACATGTGTGGAGCTAGGCAAGGGTCCGAGAATCAAAACTCGAGGTAAGATGCACCAATACAACGTGGGAGCACCTTTCGAACGAATCGCTATTGACATCGCAGGGCCCTTTCCGGAAACCGACAATGGTAATCGGTATATACTCGTAGTAATGGATTACTTCAGTAAGTGGCCGGAAGCGTTTCCGATCCCTAACCAGGAAGCCAGAACCGTGGCGCAGCAGATCGTCTACAATTGGGTGAGCAGATTCGGTGTGCCCTTGGAATTGCATTCTGACCAAGGGCGGAACTTCGAGTCAAGAATCTTCCAAGAGATGTGTCAACTACTCGGAATCAAAAAGACAAGGACAACCCCGCTTCATCCACAGTCGGACGGTATGGTGGAGCGTTTCAATAGAACTTTGAACGAACATCTCTCGAAGGTCGTAGGTGACTACCAACGGGATTGGGACCGGCAAATTCCCTTGTTTTTGATGGTCTATAGAAGTGCCGTGCATAGCACTACTCGACATACGCCGTTCGAAATCTTATTTGGTGGAATAGCTCGTTTACCCAGTGAGGTGAAATTTGGATCTCCTACCAATGAGCCCAGAAATGAAGAAGAGTACGTGGCGGACCTCAGGGAAAGGCTTAGGGACATACACCAAAGGACCAGAAGCCAGATTAAGATAACGAGCGACCGCATGAAGACCAGGTATGATGCCAAGGCAACAACGTCAGGATTACAGGAAGGAGATCTAGTGTGGCTGTATAATCCCCATCGCCAAAAGGGGAAATCACCTAAATTGCAGCAGAACTGGGAGGGTCCCTACAGAATAGTAACCCGCATCAACGATGTTGTCTACCGCATCCAGCGAGGACCAAGGGCCAAAATGAAAGTGGTTCATGTGGACCGACTGAGTCGATACAATGTCCGAAGTGAGGACGCACTTGTTCGTGACGAACAAGTCTAAGAGGGGGCAGTGTAACATAATGTAAAAGTATGCAACAATAATGTAGCATAATAACTACGCTCCCAAAAGTATACACACATTCCGAAGTGTCTTTTCATTCAAGGCTCGTGTACGGATTATGGCTAAGACGACGTCGCAGAATTAAGAGAGAATTATAACCCCAAGAGAATTATAACCACAAGAGATTATTGGCTGCAGCTGTCATCTTGGAATTATTACATCAGAATTTTCTTGTTCCAGTGGTCGAAGAATTTGCTAAAATTTCCTGGCTATTAGAAATGCGGCTATTTAAGGACAGATGGCGATCGAGACAGGGCAGTTGGTCTTGAGCCGCACTAGGAGATTGGAAAAGTGATAACAGCCGAAGTTGTAATTTTGTGATAAATTGAAAGTTGAGAGTTAACAAGAAGAAGTAATTAGTTTGGATAAGTAATTGAAAGGAGATAAAGTGATTTGAGAAGAAAGAGATCTTGTAAGGAAGGAGTTTGCGAAGAATAGTATAGTGTGAACTTGAATTGTTCTATAGACTAGAAAATAAAGAAATAATTTCACAGAATATCGTTTTATCTACTCGAGCAGTAGCTCGCATATTACAATATGCATATTCCACCAGTTTTCCTTGAATAACTATTACATCGAAACAACTGGTAACCGTCTATATGGATTTCACTGTCATCAATGCTTTCCGTAATATGCGTCTCAGATAGAATAACGAAGTCGAATTTTACATTTGAGCATTTATTTTCGAGCTCGGCAAAATTGCCAGTTAGACCTTGAATGTTACAATAAATTCCATATATTTTATTTAATTGCTAATCTACCGTCCGGCTTTTCTCGGATTCCAGAAGTCTTTTATAAAACGCGCAGTTTATGTCTCGACTATTATGGTTGACGTCTAGACTAAGCTTATATTTTATGTTGTATTGTATACAATTTACACATTTTATATCATTTTTGCTACAACTTCGAGTTTCATGGTCACCACCACATTTACCGCATTTGATATTATTTCTGCAATTTTTAGCTATGTGGCGGTACCCACAGCACTTGTAACATCGACTTAAATTAAAATGTTCAAATACACGACACTTTTCCCATCCAATATTTATTTTATTATTTTCTAGAATTTTTTTATAATCACACATCCCTAAGTTAATAATAGCATTGTGCACATCTCTATTTTTACTTTTAAGATATTTTACACATTTTGCCGTTGCTTCTAGTTCGTTTTGTTTTTTTTATAGCCACTTATAACTCTTCTTTGTTCCATTTCTCGCTTATGTCCGTTATAATTATTTGTGGACTTCTCTTAGAGATCTTCACACCATATTTCACTCCTAGTTTTTGTTTCACTTCATTTTCAATTTTTTTAACCGATTCTTCACCCGTACAGTTAATAGCTATTGCTCCCTCATTTCTATTAGAAATCCTATCCACTTTGAGTGAGAGAGATTATGGGTCAATTTTCTCTTTAATTTCTTTTGTTGTCTTTGAGTTCTCTTGCTTACCTTTCGGTTTAATGTACACTGTCTGTTTTAACTGGTCAGCATAACTAAACTTTGTTTTAATTTCACTTTTCTTTGGGTCGTTTATTTTCTTTACTTCATTTCTGATATCCTTCTTAATTTCTTTTACGCTTTCAAATATTTTATCAGTGTATTTTCATATTGTCATATATTTTTTTCACTTTGTGTCTTAAAAGATTCACTAAAAGCACTTGTTTTTTTTTATTTCATTTACGCTTTTCTCACATGTTTCTTGTGCAGTTTTCATAGCTTTTAATCTATCACTATACCGTGTCTCTATTGCTTCTAATACATTTTTTATTTCTAGTTCATTTTTCTTTAGTGATTCCTCGAATTCGGTTTTATATTCTTTTAAATAATTGCCATTTCTTTTAACTATCTCTTGCATGTCTTTTAATACAAGATCCACGTTATGGAACCTTATCGCATTCGTATCGAGAATACTAATACTTTATTGGTCGAGACCGCTACATTTGGCCGCGATGTGAAAATTTTTACCGCACACGCCCACGCATTTTATGCCCGATTCTCCGCGAATGTTGTTTTTACACTTAAAACATTCTTGCATTTTGTATTAATTGTGTCCAAATATTGTCCGGCTTTCACAAGCAGTCAAATATTTGAAATTAATACTGATAATTCTCGTAGTTCTTAGTTAATCTCACGGAGCTCTCACTTACACGTCTTCACCTCACGAAAAATAGTTCATTCAGCAGGATCATTCTGCTAGCAAAACTGGAGAAATATGGAGTAAAAGGCAAAGAGCTGATGTGGTTTGAGTCTTATTTGCGAGCGCGTAGACAGAGGACAAAAGTTGGAGAAAACGTGGCTAATACGATAAATGTAAAGCTAGGCGTTCCTCAAGGCTCAGTTTTCGAAGCATTATTGTTTATAATATATGTTAATGATATGCCGAAAGTTGTTAAACATGCATCATTAAAATTATTTGCTGATGATGGTCTAATATATGTTTCGGGTAGAAATGCAAATGAATGTATAGATAAGTTAAATTTAGATTTAAATGAACTGGGTAAGTGGTTTACGATGAATAAATTAAGTTTAAACATAAGTAAAACAAAGGGCATGATTATTAACGGAGAATCTGATAAAAGTATTCTAATTAATAATGAAATAATAGAAATCGTAAATGAAATCAAATACCTAGGAATTGTAATTGACAACAAGTTAGATTTCAAAGCTCATTTTGAATATATTTTAAAAAAAAAAATTAGTAAAAAAGTCGGTTTTTTTTCAAGGATTAGAAGAAGAATGTCTATGCTGTGTGCAATTAATGTATACAATACTATTATAAAACCTAACTTTGAGTACTGTTCAACGATCTTACATTTAGGACATATCGGGATGGTGGACAGATTGCAAAAGTTACAAAATAAAGCTTTGAGAGTAATATTAAGATGTGATTGAAGAACACCTAAAACAGTAATGCTTGATGTTTAAAAATAGTTGAGTATCATTCAAAGAACAGTTATGAATGTCTTAGTGTTTGTATTTAAGATGAAAAATGGTTTGTTGTCAAATTATTTATGTAGTAAGTTAAGATATGTCGGAGAAGTGCACAATTATAATGTAAGGAATAGGCTGGATTTACGTCTTTCACTTCTAAGAACTCGAACAGCTCAGAATATTGTAACATAATAATAACTACGCTCCTACAACTATGCAACCCATTCCGAAGTGTCTTTTCATTCGAGGTTCGTGTCCGCAGTTCGTGTCCACGATAAGAGACGGGTAATATCTAAGACAACGTCACGGAATTAAGAGGGAATTATAACCGCAAGAAATTATTGTCATTTTGGAATTATTACATCAGAATTTCCTTGTTCCAGTGGTCGAAGAATTTGCTAGAAATTTCTGGCTATCAGAAATTTCACAGAATATCGTTTTATCTACTCGAGCCTTAGCTCGCATATTACAATATGTTAGTTTATAATGGATTTAAACTGTTTGAACAATTTAATTAGATTTAAGCAAAATATTGTTAGTTATGTAAGGATGAAGTATTTATAATATTGTAGCATAATAATAACTACGCTCCTATGTCTATGCAGCAAATTCCGAAGTGACTTTCCATTCTGGCAGAATTTTGGTTCGAACTGTCCTTTCATTCGAGGTTCGTGTCTGGGACGAAGTCTCCACAGCTCATGTCAACGAAAGAGACGAATAATATCAGGGATAAAAGGGAATTATAACTGCAAGAATTATTTCTCTTGTTCCAGTGGTCGAAGAATTTGCTAGAAGTTTCTGGCTATCAGAAACTTCTGCTATATAAGGACAGATGGCGATCAAAAAAAGACACAGTTGGTTTAGAACCGTGGCGAAGAGATTGGAAAAGTGATAATGGGCGAAGTTGTAATTTGGTTATAAATTGAAAGTTGAGAATGAACAAGAAAAAGTAATTAGTTTGGATTTGTGAATTAAGTAATTGAAAGGAGATAAAGTGATTTGAGAGGAAAGAGACCTTGTAAGAAAAGAATTTGCGAAGAATAGTATAGTGTGAACTTGAATTGTTCTATAGATTAGAAAATAAAGAAATAATTTCACAGAATAATTGTTTTATCTACTCGAGCCGTAGCTCGCATATTACATTGGTGTCAGAAGCTGGGATAAAACTTATTCTGTGAATAACTATTTCCGTGGTGTGAAATTGCACAAGAAAAAAAAAAAAAAAAAACGATTTCTGTGTTGAGTTAATTAGTTGCGCAAAATGGGTCGCAAATTGGGAAAACTAACTATAATTCAACTAAAGGCAGAACTCAGTAAGCGGAACCTCGACACAACTGGGGGAAAAGATGCCCTGCTGATTCGTCTGGAAGAAGCAGTAACGCAGGAAGGTGAAAATCCGCACGACGTAGAGTTTGACGTGGAAGAGGAACCAGCAAGTACAGTAGCCGACCCGGGTATAACAAGTCTGCTCCTGCAACTTAAGTTAGTCATGGACGAACAAAAGAAAGCAATAGAAGATCAAAGTCGTAAGCTCGATGACCAAAAGAATTCTATAGAACTTAAGCTGGACGAACAAAAGAAAGCAATGGACGACCAGAAGAATTCTCTAGAACTTAAGCTGGATGAACAAAAGAAAGCAATGGATGAACAAAAGAAAGCTATGGACGAACAAAAGAATTTTCTAGAACTTAAGATGGACGAACAAAAGAATTCTCTAGATGCTCTGGAAAGTAAACTTGATGAGCAAAACAAGAACTTGGAATCCAAATTCGAAGTGATCGAAGAGAAAATCGAGAAGGTCGAGACGCAACTCGGAAAAGTCGAAACTAGATTCGATGAAAATTTTGAGAAACATGAAACTCAGTTCGGGAAGATAGAGACTCAGTTTGAAAAAGTAGAAAAGCAAGTCGAAAATCTTGCTAAGGAGCTCAGCAACGTGAAGAGACAGAAAGCACGGGAATATTCCACTGACGGTCTGAGAAGAAAGGAGATGCAGCCTCCTATCTTCGATGGTCAAACATCATGGCCAACTTATAAGAGGCAATTCGAAGCGGCCGCAATGACCAATAGCTGGGACGATGAAGAGAAGTCTATTGCACTCACGCTTGCACTGAGGGGTCCAGCTGCGGAGCTCTTGCAGACCATCCCGGAAGATAAACAGCAGAACTACGACTCTCTGGTTCAGGCTATCGAGATGCGGTTTG
This sequence comes from Pocota personata, assembly GCA_963082735.1. Lineage (NCBI taxonomy): Eukaryota > Metazoa > Arthropoda > Insecta > Diptera > Syrphidae > Pocota > Pocota personata. Next base: position 148,825,595 of record OY720429.1, read on the forward strand.
GGGATGAACACATGCAGCAGGTGTACAGGGTTCAGCTGCGTAGTCGAGTCCAGAAAAGGGGGGAAACGCTCTAACAGTTGCAAGCGGATATGGAGCGACTAGCCCATCTTTCATACCCTAAAGCCGGTGGGGAGCTTATCAACGAAATGGCGGTGGAAGCTTTTATTCAGGCCATAGAGGACAGACAACTGCAAATGGCTGTAAGGATGGCTGAAAAGCGAACACTCCCCGAGGCATTGGCATTCGCTTTGTCAATGAAGGCTGCGGACCAAGCATACCAGGGAATACACCGTGTCAGGGAAATGTCCGTCGTGGAATGCTCATGCCAGAGAACAGCCGTAATGGATGAAGACAAAGCTCGTGGAAGTGAAATCCGTTGCTGGAATTGCAACCAAACCAGGCACCTACAACGGCAGTGCAGAAGTTCACCTAGACGAGGAAATTGTCCACATTGCTGAAGTAGGAGAAGCATCCTGTCGGTCAGACTTCCCAAAACCAGCAGTCGGAAAATGCGTAATGCAAACGGGGTAACAAGAGCCTGACAGTGGAGGCACTAATCAACAAAAAGAAGCGCGTAGCCACCATCGACACAGGTGCTACCGCTTCCATTGTAAGAGATATCGTCAGAAGCTCATGGCTGCACAACACCAACAGCTACTGCCTGAAGACTGCAACAGGGGAAATGGCGAAGGTGTTTGGAGAAGTTCGTCTTACGATTACTCTGGCGGGACTGACGTTCTCCCATGCGTTTCTGGTGGCAGATATATACGACGAGTGCATCATCGGAAGACTTCATGAAAGCAAATGAAGTAATCTTGGACATCGGGATGCAAGTACTGAGGTATCGAAATGTGGAGATTCCGATGGTGTACGGAAACGAGAATGCCGTAACTCTCAGGACAGTCATCAGCAAAGACGAAGTTTTGCCGCCGTCTTCAGAGACAATCATTTGGACGAAGCTGGAAGGTGATCTTGGGAGCCACCGATTCTACAAAAGTCCGTGGGCATCACCGGTTGTACTGGTTAAGAAGAAAGATGGCAGCACGCGGTTCTGCGTGGACTATCGGCAGCTGAATTACGTCACCAATAAAGACAGCTATCCTCTGCCACGGATTGACGACACGCTGGACACACTATCAGGAGCCCAATGGTTTTCCACTCTCGACTTGAAGAGTGGCTACTGGCAGGTACAGATCCATCCAGAAGACCGGGAGAAAACCGCCTTCACCGCAGGAAATGGGCTATGGCAATTCACGGTAATGCCATTCGGGCTGTGCAATGCTCCGGCGACTTTCGAGCGATTGATGGTATGTGTCCTGCAAGGGTTAACATGGAAATCCTGCTTGGTGTACTTGGATGATGTCATCGTCGTAGGAAAAACGTTTGCGCAACACCGAGACAATCTAAGGGATGTGTTCCAAAGGCTTCGAAGTGCCCACCTGAAGCTCAACCCCAAGAAGTGCGCCCTGTTTAGAGCGGAAGTCAAGTACCTGGGGCACATAATTTAGCGAAAGGAGTGAGAACCGATCCAGAGAAGGTCGAAGCGGTGAAAAACTGGCCAGTCTCCAAAGATAAACACCAACTAAGGAGCTGCCTGGGCCTAGCCACCTACTACAGACGGTTCGTGAAGGATTTTGCCGGGATCGCAAAGAGCCTGCACCAGTTGACGGAAAAGGGAAAACAATTCAAATGGTCAATTGAGTGCGAGAAGAGCTTCAAGGCACTTAAACAACGGCTATGCGATGCCCCGATACTAGCTTACCCCAGTCCCGGGGAAACGTTCATTGTGGATACAGATGCTAGTAATGTCGGGGTAGGAGCCGTATTCTCCCAGGTGCATGAGGGCCAAGAGAAGGTGGTTGCGTACTTCAGCAAGGTGCTCTCTAAGCCAGAAAGGGACCACTGCGTGACAAGGCGGTAACTTCTAGCTTTGATCTTGGCTACGAAGCATTTTCACAAATACCTCTATGGGAGGAAGTTCGCTCTTCGCACAGACCATGCAGCCTTAAAATGGCTTTACAGTTCAAGAGTCCTGAGGGTCAGGTCGCAAGGTGGATCGAAAGGCTACAAATCTACGACTACGAAATACAGCATCGTAAAGGAAATCTCCACTCTGATGCGGATGCACTGTCCCGGAGACCATGCAGAACGAATTGTAAACATTGTGCGCGTCAGGAAGAACGGGAGCTGGTTTCCATCCAAAGAATGAGAGCCGAACCTATCGCCGGCTGGAGCATAGGTGAGATCCGGAACGCTCAGAAGGAAGACCCAGATATCGAGCCGATTATGGCCTGGAAGGAGAACATGGAGAAACCGGATCATCAGAACATCTCTCACAGAAGCCCGACCTTAAAGGCATATTTTGCGCAGTGGGACTCCCTCCATGTCCAAGAAGGTGTTCTGAGAAGAAAATTGGAATCCTCCGACGGAAAGTCGTTTGTAATGCAGCTTGTCGTGCCGCGGACGAGGGTCAAGGAGGTGTTACAGGAAATGCATGGCGGGGCGACCGGAGGTCACTTGGGAGTGAATAAGACGCTAGAAAAGGTACGAGAACGTTTTTATTGGTTAAAAGCGAAGGAAGATGTCGAAGACTGGTGCAGAAAATGCGACATGTGTGGAGCTAGGCAAGGGTCCGAGAATCAAAACTCGAGGTAAGATGCACCAATACAACGTGGGAGCACCTTTCGAACGAATCGCTATTGACATCGCAGGGCCCTTTCCGGAAACCGACAATGGTAATCGGTATATACTCGTAGTAATGGATTACTTCAGTAAGTGGCCGGAAGCGTTTCCGATCCCTAACCAGGAAGCCAGAACCGTGGCGCAGCAGATCGTCTACAATTGGGTGAGCAGATTCGGTGTGCCCTTGGAATTGCATTCTGACCAAGGGCGGAACTTCGAGTCAAGAATCTTCCAAGAGATGTGTCAACTACTCGGAATCAAAAAGACAAGGACAACCCCGCTTCATCCACAGTCGGACGGTATGGTGGAGCGTTTCAATAGAACTTTGAACGAACATCTCTCGAAGGTCGTAGGTGACTACCAACGGGATTGGGACCGGCAAATTCCCTTGTTTTTGATGGTCTATAGAAGTGCCGTGCATAGCACTACTCGACATACGCCGTTCGAAATCTTATTTGGTGGAATAGCTCGTTTACCCAGTGAGGTGAAATTTGGATCTCCTACCAATGAGCCCAGAAATGAAGAAGAGTACGTGGCGGACCTCAGGGAAAGGCTTAGGGACATACACCAAAGGACCAGAAGCCATATTAAGATAACGAGCGACCGCATGAAGACCAGGTATGATGCCAAGGCAACAACGTCAGGATTACAGGAAGGAGATCTAGTGTGGCTGTATAATCCCCATCGCCAAAAGGGGAAATCACCTAAATTGCAGCAGAACTGGGAGGGTCCCTACAGAATAGTAACCCGCATCAACGATGTTGTCTACCGCATCCAGCGAGGACCAAGGGCCAAAATGAAAGTGGTTCATGTGGACCGACTGAGTCGATACAATGTCCGAAGTGAGGACGCACTTGTTCGTGACGAACAAGTCTAAGAGGGGGCAGTGTAACATAATGTAAAAGTATGCAACAATAATGTAGCATAATAACTACGCTCCCAAAAGTATACACACATTCCGAAGTGTCTTTTCATTCAAGGCTCGTGTACGGATTATGGCTAAGACGACGTCGCAGAATTAAGAGAGAATTATAACCCCAAGAGAATTATAACCACAAGAGATTATTGGCTGCAGCTGTCATCTTGGAATTATTACATCAGAATTTTCTTGTTCCAGTGGTCGAAGAATTTGCTAAAATTTCCTGGCTATTAGAAATGCGGCTATTTAAGGACAGATGGCGATCGAGACAGGGCAGTTGGTCTTGAACCGCACTAGGAGATTGGAAAAGTGATAACAGCCGAAGTTGTAATTTTGTGATAAATTGAAAGTTGAGAGTTAACAAGAAGAAGTAATTAGTTTGGATAAGTAATTGAAAGGAGATAAAGTGATTTGAGAAGAAAGAGATCTTGTAAGGAAGGAGTTTGCGAAGAATAGTATAGTGTGAACTTGAATTGTTCTATAGACTAGAAAATAAAGAAATAATTTCACAGAATATCGTTTTATCTACTCGAGCAGTAGCTCGCATATTACAATATGCATATTCCACCAGTTTTCCTTGAATAACTATTACATCGAAACAACTGGTAACCGTCTATATGGATTTCACTGTCATCAATGCTTTCCGTAATATGCGTCTCAGATAGAATAACGAAGTCGAATTTTACATTTGAGCATTTATTTTCGAGCTCGGCAAAATTGCCAGTTAGACCTTGAATGTTACAATAAATTCCATATATTTTATTTAATTGCTAATCTACCGTCCGGCTTTTCTCGGATTCCAGAAGTCTTTTATAAAACGCGCAGTTTATGTCTCGACTATTATGGTTGACGTCTAGACTAAGCTTATATTTTATGTTGTATTGTATACAATTTACACATTTTATATCATTTTTGCTACAACTTCGAGTTTCATGGTCACCACCACATTTACCGCATTTGATATTATTTCTGCAATTTTTAGCTATGTGGCGGTACCCACAGCACTTGTAACATCGACTTAAATTAAAATGTTCAAATACACGACACTTTTCCCATCCAATATTTATTTTATTATTTTCTAGAATTTTTTTATAATCACACATCCCTAAGTTAATAATAGCATTGTGCACATCTCTATTTTTACTTTTAAGATATTTTACACATTTTGCCGTTGCTTCTAGTTCGTTTTGTTTTTTTTATAGCCACTTATAACTCTTCTTTGTTCCATTTCTCGCTTATGTCCGTTATAATTATTTGTGGACTTCTCTTAGAGATCTTCACACCATATTTCACTCCTAGTTTTTGTTTCACTTCATTTTCAATTTTTTTAACCGATTCTTCACCCGTACAGTTAATAGCTATTGCTCCCTCATTTCTATTAGAAATCCTATCCACTTTGAGTGAGAGAGATTATGGGTCAATTTTCTCTTTAATTTCTTTTGTTGTCTTTGAGTTCTCTTGCTTACCTTTCGGTTTAATGTACACTGTCTGTTTTAACTGGTCAGCATAACTAAACTTTGTTTTAATTTCACTTTTCTTTGGGTCGTTTATTTTCTTTACTTCATTTCTGATATCCTTCTTAATTTCTTTTACGCTTTCAAATATTTTATCAGTGTATTTTCATATTGTCATATATTTTTTTCACTTTGTGTCTTAAAAGATTCACTAAAAGCACTTGTTTTTTTTATTTCATTTACGCTTTTCTCACATGTTTCTTGTGCAGTTTTCATAGCTTTTAATCTATCACTATACCGTGTCTCTATTGCTTCTAATACATTTTTTATTTCTAGTTCATTTTTCTTTAGTGATTCCTCGAATTCGGTTTTATATTCTTTTAAATAATTGCCATTTCTTTTAACTATCTCTTGCATGTCTTTTAATACAAGATCCACGTTATGGAACCTTATCGCATTCGTATCGAGAATACTAATACTTTATTGGTCGAGACCGCTACATTTGGCCGCGATGTGAAAATTTTTACCGCACACGCCCACGCATTTTATGCCCGATTCTCCGCGAATGTTGTTTTTACACTTAAAACATTCTTGCATTTTGTATTAATTGTGTCCAAATATTGTCCGGCTTTCACAAGCAGTCAAATATTTGAAATTAATACTGATAATTCTCGTAGTTCTTAGTTAATCTCACGGAGCTCTCACTTACACGTCTTCACCTCACGAAAAATAGTTCATTCAGCATGATCATTCTGCTAGCAAAACTGGAGAAATATGGAGTAAAAGGCAAAGAGCTGATGTGGTTTGAGTCTTATTTGCGAGCGCGTAGACAGAGGACAAAAGTTGGAGAAAACGTGGCTAATACGATAAATGTAAAGCTAGGCGTTCCTCAAGGCTCAGTTTTCGAAGCATTATTGTTTATAATATATGTTAATGATATGCCGAAAGTTGTTAAACATGCATCATTAAAATTATTTGCTGATGATGGTCTAATATATGTTTCGGGTAGAAATGCAAATGAATGTATAGATAAGTTAAATTTAGATTTAAATGAACTGGGTAAGTGGTTTACGATGAATAAATTAAGTTTAAACATAAGTAAAACAAAGGGCATGATTATTAACGGAGAATCTGATAAAAGTATTCTAATTAATAATGAAATAATAGAAATCGTAAATGAAATCAAATACCTAGGAATTGTAATTGACAACAAGTTAGATTTCAAAGCTCATTTTGAATATATTTTAAAAAAAAAAATTAGTAAAAAAGTCGGTTTTTTTTCAAGGATTAGAAGAAGAATGTCTATGCTGTGTGCAATTAATGTATACAATACTATTATAAAACCTAACTTTGAGTACTGTTCAACGATCTTACATTTAGGACATATCGGGATGGTGGACAGATTGCAAAAGTTACAAAATAAAGCTTTGAGAGTAATATTAAGATGTGATTGAAGAACACCTAAAACAGTAATGCTTGATGTTTAAAAATAGTTGAGTATCATTCAAAGAACAGTTATGAATGTCTTAGTGTTTGTATTTAAGATGAAAAATGGTTTGTTGTCAAATTATTTATGTAGTAAGTTAAGATATGTCGGAGAAGTGCACAATTATAATGTAAGGAATAGGCTGGATTTACGTCTTTCACTTCTAAGAACTCGAACAGCTCAGAATATTGTAACATAATAATAACTACGCTCCTACAACTATGCAACCCATTCCGAAGTGTCTTTTCATTCGAGGTTCGTGTCCGCAGTTCGTGTCCACGATAAGAGACGGGTAATATCTAAGACAACGTCACGGAATTAAGAGGGAATTATAACCGCAAGAAATTATTGTCATTTTGGAATTATTACATCAGAATTTCCTTGTTCCAGTGGTCGAAGAATTTGCTAGAAGTTTCTGGCTATCAGAAATTTCACAGAATATCGTTTTATCTACTCGAGCCTTAGCTCGCATATTACAATATGTTAGTTTATAATGGATTTAAACTGTTTGAACAATTTAATTAGATTTAAGCAAAATATTGTTAGTTATGTAAGGATGAAGTATTTATAATATTGTAGCATAATAATAACTACGCTCCTATGTCTATGCAGCAAATTCCGAAGTGACTTTCCATTCTGGCAGAATTTTGGTTCGAACTGTCCTTTCATTCGAGGTTCGTGTCTGGGACGAAGTCTCCACAGCTCATGTCAACGAAAGAGACGAATAATATCAGGGATAAAAGGGAATTATAACTGCAAGAATTATTTCTCTTGTTCCAGTGGTCGAAGAATTTGCTAGAAGTTTCTGGCTATCAGAAACTTCTGCTATATAAGGACAGATGGCGATCAAAAAAAGACACAGTTGGTTTAGAACCGTGGCGAAGAGATTGGAAAAGTGATAATGGGCGAAGTTGTAATTTGGTGATAAATTGAAAGTTGAGAGTGAACAAGAAAAAGTAATTAGTTTGGATTTGTGAATTAAGTAATTGAAAGGAGATAAAGTGATTTGAGAGGAAAGAGACCTTGTAAGAAAAGAATTTGCGAAGAATAGTATAGTGTGAACTTGAATTGTTCTATAGATTAGAAAATAAAGAAATAATTTCACAGAATAATTGTTTTATCTACTCGAGCCGTAGCTCGCATATTACATTGGTGTCAGAAGCTGGGATAAAACTTATTCTGTGAATAACTATTTCCGTGGTGTGAAATTGCACAAGAAAAAAAAAAAAAAAAAACGATTTCTGTGTTGAGTTAATTAGTTGCGCAAAATGGGTCGCAAATTGGGAAAACTAACTATAATTCAACTAAAGGCAGAACTCAGTAAGCGGAACCTCGACACAACTGGGGGAAAAGATGCCCTGCTGATTCGTCTGGAAGAAGCAGTAACGCAGGAAGGTGAAAATCCGCACGACGTAGAGTTTGACGTGGAAGAGGAACCAGCAAGTACAGTAGCCGACCCGGGTATAACAAGTCTGCTCCTGCAACTTAAGTTAGTCATGGACGAACAAAAGAAAGCAATAGAAGATCAAAGTCGTAAGCTCGATGACCAAAAGAATTCTATAGAACTTAAGCTGGACGAACAAAAGAAAGCAATGGACGACCAGAAGAATTCTCTAGAACTTAAGCTGGATGAACAAAAGAAAGCAATGGATGAACAAAAGAAAGCTATGGACGAACAAAAGAATTTTCTAGAACTTAAGATGGACGAACAAAAGAATTCTCTAGATGCTCTGGAAAGTAAACTTGATGAGCAAAACAAGAACTTGGAATCCAAATTCGAAGTGATCGAAGAGAAAATCGAGAAGGTCGAGACGCAACTCGGAAAAGTCGAAACTAGATTCGATGAAAATTTTGAGAAACATGAAACTCAGTTCGGGAAGATAGAGACTCAGTTTGAAAAAGTAGAAAAGCAAGTCGAAAATCTTGCTAAGGAGCTCAGCAACGTGAAGAGACAGAAAGCACGGGAATATTCCACTGACGGTCTGAGAAGAAAGGAGATGCAGCCTCCTATCTTCGATGGTCAAACATCATGGCCAACTTATAAGAGGCAATTCGAAGCGGCCGCAATGACCAATAGCTGGGACGATGAAGAGAAGTCTATTGCACTCACGCTTGCACTGAGGGGTCCAGCTGCGGAGCTCTTGCAGACCATCCCGGAAGATAAACAGCAGAACTACGACTCTCTGGTTCAGGCTATCGAGATGCGGTTTGGGGATGAACACATGCAGCAGGTGTACAGGGTTCAGCTGCGTAGTCGAGTCCAGAAAAGGGGGGAAACGCTCCAACAGTTGCAAGCGGATATAGAGCGACTAGCCCATCTTTCATACCCTAAAGCCGGTGAGGAGCTTATCAACGAAATGGCGGTGGAAGCTTTTATTCAGGCCATAGAGGACAGACAACTGCAAATGGCTGTAAGGATGGCTGAAAAGCGAACACTCCCCGAGGCATTGGCATTCGCTTTGTCAATGAAGGCTGCGGACCAAGCATACCAGGGAATACACCGTGTCAGGGAAATGTCCGTCGTGGAATGCTCATGCCAGAGAACAGCCGTCATGGATGAAGACAGAGCTCGCGGAAGTCAAATCCGTTGCTGGAATTGCAACCAAACCGGACACCTACAACGGCAGTGCAGAAGTGCACCTAGACGAGGAAATTGTCCACATTGCGGAAGTAGGAGAAGCAGAGAGGAAGCATCCTGTCGGTCAGACTTCCCAAAACCAGCAGTCGGGAGATGCGTAAGGACCAACTTCGCGGGGCAGAAGTTGGTTACTGGAATCGAGGCCCCCAGGACCACCATTCAAGTTTCGCAAACCAAACGGGGTAACAAGAGCCTGACAGTGGAGGCACTAATCAACAAGAAGAAGTGCGTAGCCACCATCGACACAGGTGCCACCGCCTCCATTGTAAGAAGAGATATCGTCAGAAGCTCCTGGCTGCACAACACCAACAGCTACTGCCTGAAGACTGCAACAGGGGAAATGGCGAAGGTATTTGGAGAAGTTCGTCTTACGATTACTCTGGCAGGACTGACGTTCTCCCATGCGTTTCTGGTGGCAGATATATGCGACGAGTGCATCATCGGAATAGACTTCATGAAAGCAAATGAAGTAATCTTGGACATCGGGATGCAAGTACTGAGGTATCGAAATGTGGAGATTCCGATGGTGTACGGAAACGAGAATGCCGTAACTCTCAGGACAGTCATAAGCAAAGACGAAGTTTTGCCGCCGTCTTCAGAGACAATCATTTGGACGAAGCTGGAAGGTGATCTTGGGAGCCACCGATTCTACATAGTAGAACCAGACCCGGAGAAGAATTCTCAAGACTACATCGTGGGAAAGACGTTAGTCGAACCAAAGAACACCATGGTTCCAGTGAGAGTTTTGAACGCAAGACCACACACTGTCAAACTAAGGCGAGGGGAGGTGACTGGAAAATGCACGCCGATTACTGCCGTCGCAACAATATCTGAACGTGATGCTCCGAAACCTCTCTCATCACCTTGGACAGCGGAAACGAGAGAGACGGTTCTCCAGTCCAGTGAGCTGAATCAGGAGCAGCGAACTATGGCAGAGAATCTTATCAATGAATACGCTGATGTATTTGCCTCACAGGACGGAGAATACGGCCGAACACACCTGGTACAACATCGAATAGACACTGGTGATACTAGACCAATTCGTCAGCCTGCTAGGCGCCTTCCATTGGCAAAGCAGACAGAAGTTGCAGAGATGGTGTCGGCAATGGAGAAAGAAGGTCTGATTGAAAGTTCCAAAAGTCCGTGGGCATCACCGGTTGTACTGGTTAAGAAGAAAGATGGCAGCACGCGGTTCTGCGTGGACTATCGGCAGCTCAATTACGTCACCAAGAAAGACAGCTACCCTCTGCCACGGATTGACGACACGCTAGACACACTATCAGGAGCCCGATGGTTTTCCACTCTCGAGTTGAAGAGTGGCTACTGGCAGGTACAGATCTATCCAGAAGACCGGGAGAAAACCGCCTTCACCGCAGGAAATGGGCTATGGCAATTCACGGTAATGCCATTCGGGCTGTGCAATGCTCCGGCGACTTTCGAGCGATTGATGGAATGTGTCCTGCAAGGGTTAACATGGAAAACCCGTTTGGTATACTTGGATGATGTCATCGTCGTAGGAAAAACGTTTGCGCAACACCGAGACAATCTAAGGGATGTGTTTCAAAGGCTTCGAAGTGCCCACCTGAAGCTCAACCCCAAGAAGTGCGCCCGGTTTAGAGCGGAAGTCAAGTACCTGGGACACATAATTTCAGCGAAAGGCGTGAGAACCGATCCGGAGAAGGTCGAAGCGGTGAAAAACTGGCCAGTCCCCAAAGACAAACACCAACTAAGGAGCTTCCTGGGCCTAGCCACCTACTACAGACGGTTCGTGAAGGATTTTGCCGGGATCGCAAAGAACCTGCACCAGTTGACGGAAAAGGGAAAACAATTCAAATGGTCAATTGAGTGCGAGAAGAGCTTCAAGGCACTTAAACAACGGTTATGCGATGCCCCGATACTGGCTTACCCCACTCCCGGGGAAACGTTCGTTGTGGATGCAGATGCTAGTAATGTCGGGGTAGGAGCCGTACTCTCCCAGGTGCATGACGGCCAAGAGAAGGTGGTTGCGTACTTCAGCAAGGTGCTCTCTAAGCCAGAAAGGAACTACTGCGTGACAAGGCGGGAACTTCTAGCTTTGATCTTGGCTACGAAGCATTTTCACAAATACCTCTACGGGAGGAAGTTCGTTCTTCGCACAGACCATGCATCCTTAAAATGGCTATTACAGTTCAAGAGTCCTGAGGGTCAGGTCGCAAGATGGATCGAAAGGCTGCAAATCTACGACTACGAAATACAGCATCGTAAAGGAAAACTCCACTCTAATGCGGATGCACTGTCCCGGAGACCATGCAGAACGGATTGTAAACATTGTGCGCGTCAGGAAGAACGGGAGCTGGTTTCCATCCAAAGAATGAGAGCCGAACCTATCGCCGGCTGGAGCGTAGATGAGATCCGGAACACTCAGAAGGAAGACCCGGATATCGAGCCGATTCTGGCCTGGAAGGAGAACATGGAGAAACCGGATCATCAGGACATCTCTCACAGAAGCCCGACTTTAAAGGCATATTTTGCGCAGTGGGACTCCCTCCATGTCCAAGAAGGTGTTCTGAGAAGAAAATGGGAATCCTCCGACGGAAAGTCGTTTGTAATGCAGCTTGTCGTACCGCGGACGAGGGTCAAGGAGGTGTTACAGGAAATGCATGGCGGGGCGACCGGAGGCCACTTGGGAGTGAATAAGACGCTAGAAAAGGTACGAGAACGTTTTTATTGGTTAAAAGCGAAGGAAGATATCGAAGACTGGTGCAGAAAATGCGACGTGTGTGCAGCTAGCAAGGGTCCGAGAATCAAAACTCGAGGTAAGATGCACTAATACAACGTGGGAGCACCTTTCGAACGAATCGCCATCCACATCGCAGGGCCCTTTCCGGAAACCGACAATGGTAATCGGTATATACTCGTAGTGATGGACTACTTCAGTAAGTGGCCGGAAGCGTTTCCGATCCCTAACCAGGAAGCCAGAACCGTGCCGGAGCAGATCGTCTACAATTGGGTTAGCAGATTCGGTGTGCCCTTGGAATTGCATTCTGACCAAGGGCGGAACTTCGAGTCAAGAATCTTCCAAGAGATGTGTCAACTACTCGGAATCAAAAAGACAAGGACAACCCCGCTTCATCCACAGTCGGACGGTATGGTGGAGCGTTTCAATAGGACTTTGGACGAACATCTCTCGAAAGTCGTAGGTGACTACCAACGGGATTGGGACCGGCAGATTCCCTTGTTTTTGATGGCCTATAGAAGTGCCGTGCATAGCACTACTCGACATACGCCGTTCGAAATCTTATTTGGTGGAATAGCTCGTTTACCCAGTGAGGTGAAATTTGGATCTCCTACCAATGAGCCCAGAAATGAAGAAGAGTACGTGGCGGACCTTAGGGAAAGGCTTAGGGACATACACCAAAGGACCAGAAGCCAGATTAAGATGACGAGCGACCGCATGAAGACCAGGTATGATGCCAAGGCAACAACGTCAGGATTCCAGGAAGGAGATCTGGTGTGGCTGTATAATCCCCATCGCCAAAAGGGGAAATCACCTAAATTACAGCGGAACTGGGAAGGTCCCTACAGAATAGTAACCCGCATCAACGATGTTGTCTACCGCATCCAGCGAGGACCGAGGGCCAAAATGAAAGTGGTTCATGTGGACCGACTGAGTCGATACAATGGCCGAAATGAGGATGCACTTGTTCGGGACGAACACGTCTAAGAGGGGGGCAGTGTAGCATAATAATAACTACGCTCCTATGTCTATGCAGCAAATTCCGAAGTGACTTTCCATTCTGGCAGAATTTTGGTTCGAACTGTCCTTTCATTCGAGGTTCGTGTCTGGGACGAAGTCTCCACAGCTCATGTCAACGAAAGAGACGAATAATATCAGGGATAAAAGGGAATTATAACTGCAAGAATTATTTCTCTTGTTCCAGTGGTCGAAGAATTTGCTAGAAGTTTCTGGCTATCAGAAACTTCTGCTATATAAGGACAGATGGCGATCAAAAAAAGACACAGTTGGTTTAGAACCGTGGCGAAGAGATTGGAAAAGTGATAATGGGCGAAGTTGTAATTTGGTGATAAATTGAAAGTTGAGAGTGAACAAGAAAAAGTAATTAGTTTGGATTTGTGAATTAAGTAATTGAAAGGAGATAAAGTGATTTGAGAGGAAAGAGACCTTGTAAGAAAAGAATTTGCGAAGAATAGTATAGTGTGAACTTGAATTGTTCTATAGAGTAGAAAATAAAGAAATAATTTCACAGAATAATTGTTTTATCTACTCGAGCCGTAGCTCGCATATTACAATATGCTTTATAAATTATTGATATTAATAGCGAAATACTAAACGAAAATGAAAAGCATGGAAAGACTGGTTGAGCTACATGTGCGCAAAGTTGCTTTGAGGGTAACATCCTTTATCAGAGATGCAAAATGCCTATCAACGCGGAAAATCCTGCGAGACTGCGCTTCAAAATCTGGTCAGCAGAATAAAATATGCTCTTGACAGGAAAGAATACGCAATAGGCATTTTCATAGATATTGAGGGTGCCTTCGACAATGCGACTTTTGACAGCATGTGTAGCTCCCACCAGAGATCACGGCGTAGAAGAATCACTAGTATTGTGGAACCAAGCAATGCTGGTGAACAGAACATTGACTGTAGATGCAGATTATGGCCGGTGTGTCATGGCAGGTGTAAGTAGGGCTGCCCACAAGGCGGTGTTCTGTCTCCACTGCTTTGGTGCATACTGGTTGACTCCCTGTTGAATACACTCAATAGTTCTAACGTTTACGCTCAAGCATATACAGATGATGTCGCCCTTCTGTCCCTCGGATCGTGCCTAGCGACTGTTTGCTCAAAGGTGCAGTTGGCCCTAGACGCAATCGACGATTGGTGCGCTAGGAATGATCTTTCAGTTAATCCTCTCAAAACCGAAGTGGTTCTCTTTACGAGAAGGAGGAAATTGAATGGTCTGACTCAGCCAGTGCTAAAAGGCGTCACTATCCAACTCTCCAAGGAAGCCATATATTTAGGAGTAATCTTAGATAGCAAACTTCTTTGGACGAAATATGTCGAGCTGAAAACCTCCAAAGCTCTGTCAGTCAATCGACAATGCAAAGGTGTTTTCGGCAAGACATGGGGCTTGTCGCCAAAGATAGTCCTTTGGATCTACACGGCAATGATAATACCCTTCCTCTCATATGCGTCAATTGTTTGGTGGAATAAGCTCTCACGCAAATACGTTACTGCTGCTTTCGCCAAACTTCAAAGAACGGTCTATCTCTTCTGCTTGGGAGCTTTCCCCAGTACGCCTGGCTCTGCTCTAGACGCCTTGATGAACCTCCCAACCACCCCCTTGCTATTTATATCATAGAGTGTACACTCAGTCATCTTCCGTTTAAAAAGAAGTGGTTTCTGGCACGATTCGTACTGGAGTTTTGATGACATTGCTCGACGATTATCCTACGACTCGTCATGAATATACCGTCTGATGCAAAGACACCTGAATTACGGCCGCGGTGCAAATTTGAAGTCAACTTTCCCCATTTTCAGGATTGGCTTTGGCCGGAGTCTGAGACAGGAAAGGAATGTAGTCGCATTTTCACGGACGGCTCTAAAACTGGACAGGGGTCTGGTGCTGGTGTTTTCGTGGAATGGGACAACATTAGGCTTCACTTCTCATTGGGAAAACACACATCCGCCTTCCAGGCAGAAATATATGCTATCCTAATGGCTGCGGACTATATTGTGAAGAACAGGTGGAAGGGGTGAAGTATCTGCGACTGTAGTGACAGTCAGGCTGTGCTTAAGGCCTTGCTCAATCCTTTATCCACTTCCAAAATAGTTCGAGAATGCAAATCATCCACAAAAGGATAACAGGAAATGAGATCTCTGACTAGCTTGCTAGACAAGGCTCAGAAGAGAATTTTTCTG
Organism: Pocota personata; assembly: GCA_963082735.1. Taxonomy (NCBI): domain Eukaryota; kingdom Metazoa; phylum Arthropoda; class Insecta; order Diptera; family Syrphidae; genus Pocota; species Pocota personata. The sequence goes on from OY720429.1 coordinate 148,840,694, forward strand.
GACCTGTACCCACAATGGGTTGGCCAGAGTTCACGGTTAGGGCTTCTATTGACGACTGAGTTTTCAGTGAACACAATCGAAGGTGGCATGACTCTTCAGGATGCAGGCAGACTAAACGAATGTTCCCCGTCGTCTGTAAGAAATACGCGGCTTTCTTGCTATCTCTTAGCAGAAAAGACTGTACACAACTTACTGGCGTTCTTACGAGTCACTTTGGCTTTGCCAAGCACCTCCATGTGCTAGGTTTGAGCGCTACCCCTGTCTGCGACTCCTGTGGAGAGGGCGATGATACTGCGGAACACTTCCTATGTGATTGGCCTGCCTTTGCTCGGATAAGGTGACGGATTTTCGGTGCATGCTGATGATCTAAGCTCTTCATCACTGAAGCGTCTACTCTTCTTTTTTTTTTTTAAAAAAAACAAAAAAACACATTCAAATGTTGTTCTCTGCCCGCCCCGACATAAACAAAAAAAAAATTAATAAGTAGAAGAATAAATCTAAATCTAAAAATAAGATTTGTCAAATGCTACATTTGGTCGGTACTATTATAATACCTTAAAAATAAAATGATATCGAATTCCTCCAAAGTAAAAATATAAACACAAGTAATCTCGTCTTATTGCTTTGTCCGTTGTTAACTTTTTTCTTTCATATGATCATGTTTATTTTTATTTGGTTAAATATAATACCATATAATAGAATCAACAACTGGTTTAGAGAAAGATTAAGGAATATGAAACAGGAAAAAATTGCGCAAAGTACCAGTAATTTAGATTCTATAATAGTAAATTGTGCTGAAACACTTACCGCGATACAAGAAATCGTTATAAAATTGAACTGTTAGAGCTAAGAGCACAAATGTGAGAAATAAAATTGTAAACGCGCGGGATCAATAGTCTATGTGGCGAGTAATAAAATATCACGTCTTAAATGAAAAGAAACATATTATAAAAAATATTATATTCAACGGTGTATGTGTTAAGGACAATAAAAACATAGCTGAGAAGTTTAATAAATTTGTTGTACAGTATTTCAGACTTAAATGATTCGATTTAGTTTATTCAATTTACTCCCCAACCCGACACTAAGTACTCTACATTTAAGTTTAGACACATTAACGTCGTCGATATAAAAAGCGAACTAAAAGTAATGCACCCGAAAGAGATTTTAACTTTATCAACACTAAAATGCTCCTTGATGCTATAAATATAATCGGACTAGTGCGTTTGATAAATCAGTCGATGAGATGTTTCCTGAAACTTGGAAGGAATCTTTAATAACCTCAATCGAGAAAATTAAATGCTCTGACAAGTGTGAAAACTTTCGACCACACAACGCGCTCCCTGGAGAAAATAGTCCAATTGCAAATTGAACAATATTTCGAATCCAACAACCTATTCCCCGAGAACCAGTTAGGGTTTAGACAGAAGCATTCAGGTCTAAACCATGTAATATCAGTTGGAAGGAAGAAATCGCAAAAAAGAACTACATAGTTGCAGTATTTCTTGATTTTAAAGGAGCCTTTGAGACCATGGACAGAAGCATTTTGCTGCACAAATTACGTGGATATGGAAATAAGGACAACGAACTGTTGTGGTTCAGATCTTTCCTTTGCGGCAGATCACAAAAACCGTTGTTAATGGTGTAATGTCTTCAAGTATCTGAACAACTCTTGGAGTTCCACAAGGATCGGTCCTTGGAGCCTTACTCTTTATCATATACATCAATGACATCAAGTGTACGCCGAAACATTCCCAGATCGCCCTCCGCCGATGATGCCCTTCTCTTCATAACAGGAAAGAACATCGACGAGTGTGTACATCGGACACAGGAGGACTTATTAAGTTTATGCATATGGTTCAAGTCGAACAAGCTAAAACTGAATGTGTTGAAGACGAAGTGCATGGTGTTCAGGAACAGGCATACCATCAACTTAAACGTAGATAATGAACCTATTGAACAAGTAGAGCAGATAAAATACTCAGGAATTTTAATAAATAGATTCAGAATTAAAATTTAAAGTACACATAGATTACATAGTTAAAAGGGTATTCAAAAAGGTTTACTTCTTAGGTAGAATACGGAATAAAATGTCGGTAATGATTGCTATAAATATATAGGTACATACATATGCATAACGTTGTGATTAAACCTAATTTTCAATACAGCTCGTCAGTTTTGTATCTACATATGTAGCGATTTGCATAGGCTCCAGAGAATACAAAATAGAGCTATGAGAATAATATTAAAATGCGATAGATATATTCCAATCGCATTAATGCTAAATATGCTACAATGGCTAAGTGTGAAACAGAAGATTTATGTCAATGTTTTATGTTTTATTTTTAAATTAAACATGGGCTTCTACTGAATTACTTAAGAACTCACATGAAATTTGTAAGCGAATTGCAACCGTATAACTTAAGAAATAGAGAAAATGTTAGACTATTAACAGAGAATAGTATTGTTTACAAAGGTTTTCAATTGTTTAACTCACTGCCCTTTGAAATAAAAATTGAAACTAACATTAATATATATAAAAGAAAAACGGTTAGCTTTATTAAATATAACTATGATTATATTATTATTATTATTATTATAATTTATTAGCAAGTAATTAAAATTACATGGTAATACAAGAAATAATGAGCCTAGCTGCGGAGACTATTGGCTCTATGATAGTTTAATGTTATACGGTTAAATTAGCATTTATCAGGAATTTGTTGATTTGATCGATATTTACAGGATTAGGATTCTTAAGTACTTCATAAATTGATGTTTCTTTAAATATGTTCTTAATTATAGGACTTAGCTTAGTGCAGTTTTCTAATATATGAGATATATCTATGGTAACATTACATAAAGGGCAAGCTGGAGGGTTGTTTTTATTTAGCAGGTGCTGATGAGTAGCCGAAGTGTGACCCAGTCGCAATCGGACGAAGTTGGATATTTTAGCTTTTGAACTGGTTGTGGGGTACCTGGGGTAGGATCTGTCGGAGTTCACTTTCTTGTAATGGTGGTGATATATGCTCCAATCGTTAAGTTGATTTCTCATTAGTATTTTCTGTACGGCTTTTTGCAGATCTGATTTGCTGAAAATGTCAAAGTTATAGACTGGAGCGTCTTTGGCCAGGTTAGCAGCGAAGTCAGCATTCTCATTTCCCTGGATTCCAACATGACCGGGGGTCCACATTAACTTTGTTTTGTGTTGAGATTTAATGACTTTATTTCTTATGTTGGCAATAAGGTCTGAGTTGTTGTTGGGGTTGCTGATAGCTTTAAGCACAGAGAGGCTATCGGTACAAATAACATGCTTACCGTGGCGATTACTAGCTGCTTTTAAAGCTTGTAGAATGGCGAAAGCTTCTGCGGTAAAAACCGAGGAAAATTCAGGCAGGATGCCGATGCTCAGAATGGAGCCATCTTCAAGTGAGACTGCAAAGGAAGTATTATCCGTAGTCTTTGATCCGTCTGTGAATATTAGGTTCCATCCTTCCGATTTCAGATCTGCTGAAACAGTGGAGAATAATGAACGATATGCTGTACTGTTTGTTTTTGTCTTTTTGTGTTCAGCTAGGGTCATAATAAAAGATTCTGATTTTATGAACCATGGAGGATGTGATGATATAACGTTCCGTGCCCGTTTCGTTGGAAGTTCCATTTGTACAGCTTTTTGCAGGATGAGGCTGATTGCCGATGGGATTCGTTTAATTAATTTGTGGCCAATGGACTGCTTGCAATCGTTATCGATAATTGAATTCTTAGTGAATGTGAGTTTGGCAAGAAGTTTGGATGTGACTGCTTCTTTTCGGTCTTCGATACTCGGGAGTCCAGCTTCCGCCAGGATATTTTTAACTGGAGTTGTCGGAAAAGCGTTGATACTTCTTCTAGCTGCCTGATGATAAACCGGTTTGATTATTTGTAGAGTCGATTTTGGACAGTTACCATAAATATATAGCCCATAGTCAAGTTTACTTAAAATTAAAGATTTGGTTAAGTAAGAAAGGGTGTTAATATGTACTCTACATTTTTTACCGGCTAAGTAAGTAACTATATTAGTTCTCGCAGCTAGGGATTGCTTAAGTTCTAAACAATGTTGTTTCCAGTTATATTTGTTGTTAAAAACTAATCCTAGGATTCTTAAGTTACTAACGTTTTTAATTTGTACATTATTTAGATTGATACTAGGTTGTGAACAGAGGTGTTTGCGGCAAACATGAAGTGTTTTACATTTCTCTAGGGATAGTTTGGCGCCTGAAGTGGCCGACCACTCTAAGATGTCATTCAAGGCACTTGTAAATAAGGAATTAATTCTACTTAAGTCATTAGTTTTGCAAAGGATGTATACATCATCCGCATATAGACAATGATCTAAAAGTTTGTGCCTAGTTAAAATGTTGCTTATATCGTCGAAGGCGATAAGGAATAAAACTACCGATAATGGTGATCCTTGGGGAATTCCATTGTGCAACGGGTGTGCGGAAGAAAAACAGTTGTTTGTTTTTACGTAAAACGTTCTATTAATTAAAAATGATTTGACGTACCCATACATTTTTGGGCCAACACCCCATTTTTTAAGTTTGTTCAAAACAATATGAATTCCTATCCTATCGAACGCTTTTTCAAAATCTAGGGAAAGAATTGTTACATGGTTTTTGGTCGATAGCGCTTTTGTTATGTAGTAGTCGATATGAAGAAGCGCATCGACGCACCCACGGTTAGCTTTAAATGCTACTTGATTTGGACTGATCAGGTTGTTTGTTTCGGCAAACCAGAGTAAGCGCTTTGCGACAATCTTTTCAAGTATTTTTGACATGCATGAGATAAGGGAGATTGGACGGTATCCTTCGATTAAAGTTTTGTCCTTGTTTGGTTTAGGAATTGGGAATGTTGAAACTGTTTTCCAGCTTTGTGGAATGACTCCAGAGTCGAGTATGCTATTGTACAGTTGGACTAGTCTGGATTTTGTTGCTCGTGGCAAGTTTTTTAGCATTGGATAGGATATCCTATCTCTACCCGGGGTTTTTCCTTTAACTCTGCTCAGACATGTTTCAAATTCAAGAAAAGAGATGCGTTGATCGATACGTTGAGCGGTGGAGTTGCTGGCTTGCAGCATCTGCGGACTTCTGAGGTACTCGGTTTTTTTGTTGTTAAAAGCATTTGGAAAATTTATATCTTCTGAGTACTCTGACCAAGTTTGGGCGATAAGGTTACACATTTTTTGGGGGTCAGAAACCAGGCCAATGGGCGATTTGATGCAGCTGATGGTAAGTGGGGTGCGGTTTCCCGTCAAGCATCGGATGTTTTGCCAGATCTTAGGAGGGGAAGAATTAGGATTAATACTGGACGTAAATTCGATAAAACTTTTTGCTTTGCTCGCTTTAAGCAGTCTTCGAAATTTCGCGTTTGATTTTTTATATTGCACTAAGTTGCTTTGGGTGGGATGTTTTTGGAAATCTTTCAAGGCTATCATTTTTTCTCTTCGAAGTGATGTTAGTTCGGGGTTCCACCAAGGCACTACCCGTCTACGCTGTTTTGGGGTTGTTTGAGGTATAGAAATATTTGCAGCGGAACGGATTGCTTTTAGCAGCAGTGCGGCTTCTTTATTGATGTTTGAGGTTGGATTTTTATCTGATAAATACGAAATAATTTTATTCCTAAAACTTGACCAATTTGCTAGATCTGTTTTGAACTTTACGTTAGGAGTGTTCTGCATGGACGTATACCCAGTGTTTATGGTAGTGAGTAGGGGGAAATGGTCACTGTTGTGGAGATCATCGAGAGTCTTCCACGTAGTTTTTGGGAGCAACTCGGGTGAGCAGCAACTTATGTCTATATGGGTGAATGTACTGTGTGTTGAGAGATGGGTGGGAGAGCCATCGTTAAGGAGAATTAGGTTGGAGTGTAGAAGGAAATCTTCCAAAACTGCGCCTCTTTTGTTTGTGGATGGGGAGCCCCAAAGCACACTCCATGCGTTAACGTCTCCTCCGAGAATTAGGGGGGAGTCGACTTGGTTAAGAATGTTGTCCAAGTCAGATCTGTGGATAATTTGGTCTTGGGGGAGGTACAAACCTATGTAAGTTATTTTTAGTTTAAGTTGTAGTTCCACAGCTAGGACTAGAATATTGGAATTGAGGGGTAGGACTCTGTGTGGAATGTTATTTTTAATCAGGATGCCTATACCTTGCTTGGATGTCGTGTTATTTGGTAAATTTTTGAAGTAGCCAGTGAAGGCTTTCGGAATTATTGGGGAGTCGTTGAATGGGCAGTGTGTCTCTTGGAGAGATACAAGACAGGGATTGTGTTGTTTAATTAAAATATTTAGCTCATCAAAGTTGTTTATAAAACCTTTGATATTCCATTGCAAAAGTCTGAGAGCCGTATTTGAATAGCATTGATTCCACGAGCTTGTATTGCCTGAGGCAATGAAAGTGTGTTTTGCAGTATTTGGTTTGGCGTTTTGAGGAAATTGTGTAGTATTATTTACGTTTTGTTGTAAGAAAATCGGGTTGGCGTTATTGGGATGTCTAAAGTTATGACTCTGCGGTTCAGATGTTGAAGCAACCATGCTCCCTGAAGAGCCGGGTTGATTCAATTCCCGAACAGCAGAGTCATGGTCTTGGGCATTAGGTTTATTCTTACATGCTTTCATCGTCTGGTTCTGAAGTGTTTACATAGTAATCATTGTTCTTCAGAAGTGTTTGGGTAACTGTTGATATAGGTGAGTGAGTAACTATTTGGGTATAGTTGACAGTGTTGGTGGTTGGAGTGGATGTGGGTTGAGTATGGGTTATGCTATTTGAGGGGGTGGGTGGCATGTTTGAGTTTGTTGAAGTAGAATGAGTGTAGGACCGGTTTGAGTTCGATGATGGGGTATGAGAGCTAATGAACGGTTTTTGTGGTTGTGTTGCAGTGTGGGTAAGTGATTTTTGTGAAGCTGTGTTGTTGTGTTCGTTTAGAACATGATTCTCTGCCGGACTATTTACTCTTGAGCTGGATGATGCATTTGTGTTTGCAGTTGTAGTATTTCTTATCGGCGGAGGTGGAGGAGGAGTCAGATTAGGCTGAGGGGTAATAGGTACATTTTGTTGGGTCTGGGTATTGCGCTTAACTTTTTGGGCGAATGTTTCTGAAACGGAAGGCGTTTGAGACGGGTTTTGTTGTTTATAAATGCGTTTGGCCTCGGCCATAGTGCATTTTTTAGTAGTTTTTATTGTTATTATCTCTTTCGCCTGTTTGTAGCTGGGGCACGCTTTCGAGGATGATGGGTGGGGAAGGGAACAATTGGCACACATGATGCGAGCACAGTTGTCCGGTGAATGTGGTGGTAGGTTGCATGACTCACATTTTGTGTCTCCGTTACAGCGCTTGATGGTGTGGCCAAGAAGCTGGCAATTGCGGCAACGCATGGGATTCGGGATATATTCCGTTACTTTGGTATTATAGAAACCGATTTCAACAGATTTGGGCACTTGGAAAAGGTCGAATGTAAATAACATCAGACCTGTTACTCTTTGTTTACAATTTTCATTTTTTGTAAATTTATACACTTCTGTGACTCCCTGAGGCTTCATTTCTGTAACGATCTCTGTTTCAGATACGTTAATTAGGCACGGGGCATAAACGATTCCCTTGGATGCATTTAAGCGATCATGAAGCTTCACTACAACGGGGCACACATTAGCAAGATTGTTTACCTTAAGGAAAATGTTAGCAATTTTCGGTGACTTAACCAAGATCAGCAAGTTCCCATCGCGTAGTTGAGATATCTGTTCATATTCCTTACTGATGTTATCTATCGCTTTCTTAAGCAAGAAAGGACTGAGTGATGAGATGGGTTTTTCAACACTTTTTGGAGAGATAAGAATGAATCTGGGGTTTTTCGCGTTTATTTTTGTTGGAAGATCGGGGTAATCGTATAAAGGTGTCAATGTGGTTTTTTGTTTTTTGTTAGGTTGGGTCTCGGGGGCAGGGTCTTCGTCTAGAACCCTGAAACGATTCCCGTACCTGTTCGGCCCGTGGGCCATTTTGCCCGTTAGAGAAAACACCCGCGTGTAAATAGAAAAAAATAAACCAGTTACACTAAAAAACGATGAGAAAAAAGGGGAAAAAAAGAACGCGGTGTAACGGGAGGTACCGGTATATGTGCTTGGCAGCAGAAAAGAAAAACCAACACGAATAGACTGAGAGCGATGCTATCGGCTCGAAGGTCAGTCGGTGACTGACTATGATTATAATAATTAAGTATTATGTTGTCTTTTTTCTTTGAACATAAAAATAGTTTTTGTACCTGAATTTTAAATAGCGGAACATACACTAAATTATTTAATAAATAAATAAATAAATAAATAAACAAATAAATAAATAAATAAAAACTTCTATAAATAAAAACTTCTATAAACTACGTCCTTGAATAAAGTATATCAAATGTCAGCTTCCTTTTAATTTATTATTAATAGAATTTTTCTGCGGAAACTTTTTTAAAAGTTAAAATCCCGTTAGCGAGCGAAGCGATATATACATACTTTAAATACACCAGACTTTCTTACAGGCGCCTGCCTGACAGTTTTTGGTATACACTTATTCAACTATGTAACTTCGTTTAAAGCGCCAGGTGATTTTCACTTAAACTGGCAACACTGTTCTCAACTATAAACAAATGAAAAACATGCGAAAATTCCATTTCCTCAAGAAAAATATATTATATTTATGTTTTTTAGACCATTTTAAGCCAGAAAAAAAAAAAAAAAAATGAACAAGTCATCCTGAAATTTTTAATTAATATTATATGATTTTAAACCGAAATTCATGGATCCTGATGAGGTCTTGAAAATAAGAGCGACCGTAGATCTAAAAAAAACAATATCAGGTTTTTTGAAGATAACGCCTACAAAAACAAGGCGTGGCATTATATAACATATGGACGAATTGTAAAAATTATGAACATCTACATATATACACCCCGCGCAACAAAAAAAGCCGCATACGGGTTTTCCATTTTTTTGCGCTAATTACCTTTAAGGGATTCGCAGTAGTGCGTGCAGTTGTATTTCTTAAATAAAAGTGAAAAGAGTATATCGCGATGTCTAAAAGGGTACAATTGAGTAAAGAAAATAAGGTAGTTATCGTCGCCTTATCCAAACAGAATCAGTCATTTCGTGAAATTGCTCGACAAATTGGATGCAATGAGAGTTCTGTAAGAAGATTCTGTAACAAGTATCGTCGGGATCACAATCTGGATAGAAAAATTGGCACAGGATTGAATAGATGTACTACTGTTCGGGAGGACCGGGAACTGAAGAGGCTAAGCTTGAGAAACAGGTTTAAAAATGCATCGGAGTTAAGAGCTGACCTGCGAGAAGCTACTGGGGCTGAAGTTAGCGTCAGAACTATCCAGAATCGTCTCAACGAGATGGGTTTGCTAGCAAGGAGACCAGCGAAAAAGCCACTTCTGACCAGCAAAATGAAGAAAACGCGCCTTAGCTGGGCTTAGGAAAGGCAAAACTGGAGTGTTCAAGATTGGTCAAATGTGGTGTTCTCTGATGAGTCCAAGTTTAACCTAATCGGACTGGATGGGAAGCAGATAGTTCGTCGTAGAAAAGGGGAATGCTACAGCGACGAATGCATAGCTCACACCGTAAAACATTCTCCTTATGTTATGGTGTGGGGATGCATCACCGCAATCGGAGTTGGATCTCTAATTATGCTCGAGGGCACTGTTAACGCCATGCAGTACAAACAAATTATCTTAGATGGTGTTGTACCGAGTATGGAAATGATAACAGCAGAAACATCAAAACACAAACATTTTCAAGATGATTCAGCACCTTGCCACCGAGCAAAATCTGTGAGTAATTCGAGGTTTTTTTTTCATATTTATGGGTGTTTTGAAAATCTTATGATTTTAATTTTTAAATTTCCTCCACAAATCCATAATTTGGCCGGGAAACAGTCCAGATCTCAACCCCATCGAAAATGTCTGGGCTCTTATGGGAAAGAAGATGCAAGATAAAAAAAACCAAAAACCATGCAGCATCAAAGAGCATCATTGAAGTATGGTTCAATGAAATTAATAACAATTACCTCGGTAATCTCTATGCCTCCATGCCAAACAGGGTTCATGACGTTGTTAGGGCGAAGGGTGGTGCTACGAAATACTAGAATCATTTTTTAGTATTATGAAAGTCTTAAATTATGTAAAAGTTAATAAAAATATTGTAGCATAATAATAACTACGCTCCTATGTCTATGCAGCAAATTCCGAAGTGACTTCCATTCTGGCAGAATTTTGGTTCGAACTGTCCTTTCATTCGAGGTTCGTGTCTGGGACGAAGTCTCCACAGCTCATGTCAACGAAAGAGACGAATAATATCAGCGATAAAAGGGAATTATAACTGCAAGAATTATTTCTCTTGTTCCAGTGGTCGAAGAATTTGCTAGAAGTTTCTGGCTATCAGAAACTTCTGCTATATAAGGACAGATGGCGATCAAAAAAGACACAGTTGGTTTAGAACCGTGGCGAAGAGATTGGAAAAGTGATAATGGGCGAAGTTGTAATTTGGTGATAAATTGAAAGTTGAGAGTGAACAAGAAAAAGTAATTAGTTTGGATTTGTGAATTAAGTAATTGAAAGGAGATAAACTGATTTGAGAGGAAAGAGACCTTGTAAGAAAAAAATTTGCTAAGAATAGTATAGTGTGAACTTGAATTGTTCTATAGACTAGAAAATAAAGAAATAAATTTCACAGAATATCGTTTTATCTACTCGAGCCGTAGCCAGCATAGTACATTGGTGTCAGAAGCGGGATAAAACTTATTCTGAATAACTATTTCGGTGGTGTGAAATTGAAAAAAAAAAAAAAAAAAAAAAAAAAAAAACCATTTCCGTGTTGAGTTAATTAGTTGCGCAAAATGGGTCGCAAATTGGGAAAACTAACTATAATTCAACTAAAGGCAGAACTCAGTAAGCGGAACCTCGACACAACTGGGGGAAAAGATGCCCTGCTGATTCGTCTGGAAGAAGCAGTAACGCAGGAAGGTGAAAATCCGCACGACGTAGAGTTTGACGTGGAAGAGGAACCAGCAAGTACAGCAGCCGACCCGGATATAACGAGTCTGCTCCTGCAACTTAAGTTAGTCATGGACGAACAAAAGAAAGCAATAGAAGACCAAAGGAATTCTATAGAACTTAAGCTGGACGAACAAAAGAATTCTCTAGAACTTAAGATGGACGAACAAAAGAAAGCAATGGACGAACAAAAGAATTCTCTAGATGCTCTGGAAAGCAAACTTGATGAGCAAAACAAGAACTTGGAATCCAAATTCGAAGCGATCGAAGAGAAAATCGAGAAGGTCGAGACGCAACTCGGAAAAGTCGAAACTAGATTCGATGAAAATTTTGAGAAACATGAAACTCAGTTCGGGAAAATAGAGACTCAGTTTGAAAAAGTGGATACGCAATTCGAGATAGTAGGGAAGCAAGTCGAAAATCTTGCTAAGGAGCTCAGCGACGTGAAGAGACAGAAAGCACGGGAATATTCCACTGACGGTCTGAGAAGAAAGGAGATGCAGCCTCCTATCTTCGATGGTCAAACATCATGGCCAATTTATAAAAGGCAATTCGAAGCGGCCACAATGACCAATAGCTGGGACGATGAAGAGAAGTCCATTGCACTCACACTTGCACTGAGGGGTCCAGCTGCGGAGCTCTTGCAGACCATCGCGGAAGATAAACAGCAGAACTACGACTCTCTGGTTCAGGCTATCGAGATGCGATTTGGGGATGAACACATGCAGCAGGTGTACAGGGTTCAGCTGCGTAGTCGAGTCCAGAAAAGGGGGGAAACGCTCCAACAGTTGCAAGCGGATATAGAGCGACTAGCCCATCTTTCATACCCTAAAGCCGGTGAGGAGCTTATCAACGAAATGGCGGTGCAAGCTTTTATTCAGGCCATAGAGGACAGACAACTGCAAATGGCTGTAAGGATGGCTGAAAAGCGAACACTCCCCGAGGCATTGGCATTCGCTTTGTCAATGAAGGCTGCGGACCAAGCATACCAGGGAATACACCGTGTCAGGGAAATGTCCGTCGTGGAATTCTCATGCCAGAGAACAGTCGTCATGGATGAAGACAGAGCTCGCGGAAGTCAAATCCGTTGCTGGAATTGCAACCAAACCGGACACCTACAACGGCAGTGCAGAAGTGCACCTAGACGAGGAAATTGTTCACATTGCGGAAGTAGGAGAAGCAGAGAGGAAGCATCTGGCGGTGATAACATCCATCCTTGTCAGTCAGACTTCCCAAAACCAGCAGTCGGGAAATGCGTAAGGACCAACTTCGCGGGGCAGAAGTTGGTTACTGGAATCGAGGCCCCCAGGACCACCATTCAAGTTTCGCAAACCAAACGGGGTAACAAGAGCCTGACAGTGGAGGCACTAATCAACGAGAAGAAGTGCGTAGCCAACATCGACACAGGTGCCACTGCCTCCATTGTAAGAAGAGATATCGTCAAAAGCTCCTGGCTGCACAACACCAACAGCTACTGCCTGAAGACTGCCACAGGCGAAATGGCGAAGGTATTTGGAGAAGTTCGTCTTACGATTACTCTGGCAGGACTGACGTTCTCCCATGCGTTTCTGGTGGCAGATATATGCGACGAGTGCATCATCGGAGTAGACTTCATGAAAGCAAATGAAGTAATCTTGGACATCGGGATGCAAGTAATGAGGTTTCGAAATGTGGAGATTCCGATGGTGTACGGAAATGAGAATGCCGTAACTCTCAGGACAGTCATCAGCAAAGACGAAGTTTTGCCGCCGTCTTCAGAGACAATCATTTGGACGAAGCTGGAAGGTGATCTTGGGAGCCACCGATTCTACATAGTAGAACCAGACCCAGAGAAGAATTCTCAAGACTACATCGTGGGAAAGACGTTAGTCGAACCAAAGAACACCATGGTTCCAGTGAGGGTTTTGAACGCAAGACCACACACTGTTAAACTAAGGCGAGGGGAGGTGACTGGAAAATGCACGCCGATTACTGCCGTCGCAACAATATCTGAACGTGATGCTCCAAAACCTCTCCCATCACCTTGGACAGCGGAAACGAAAGAGACGATTCTCCAGTCCAGTGAGCTGAATCAGGAGCAGCGAACTATGGCAGAGAATCTTATCAATGAGTACGCTGATGTATTTGCCTCACAGGACGGAGAACACGGCCGAACACACCTGGTACAACATCGAATAGACACTGGTGATACTAGACCAATTCGTTAGCCTGCTAGGCGCCTTCCATTGGCAAAGCAGACAGAAGTTGCAGAGATGGTGTCGGCAATGGAGAAAGACGGTCTGATTGAAAGTTCCAAAAGTCCGTGGGCATCACCGGTTGTACTGGTTAAGAAGAAAGATGGCAGCACGCGGTTCTGCGTGGACTATCGGCAGCTCAATTACGTCACCAAGAAAGACAGCTACCCTCTGCCACGGATTGACGACACGCTAGACACACTATCAGGAGCCCGATGGTTTTCCACTCTCGACTTGAAGAGTGGCTACTGGCAGGTACAGATCCATCCAGAAGACCGGGAGAAAACCGCCTTCACCGCAGGAAATGGGCTATGGCAATTCACGGTAATGCCATTCGGGCTGTGCAATGCTCCGGCGACTTTCGAGCGATTGATGGAATGTGTCCTGCAAGGGTTAACATGGAAAACCTGTTTGGTATACTTGGATGATGTCATCGTCGTAGGAAAAACGTTTGCGCAACACCGAGACAATCTAAGGGATGTGTTTCAAAGGCTTCGAAGTGCCCACCTGAAGCTCAACCCCAAGAAGTGCGCCCGGTTTAGAGCGGAAGTCAAGTACCTGGGACACATAATTTCAGCGAAAGGAGTGAGAACCGATCCGGAGAAGGTCGAAGCGGTGAAAAACTGGCCAGTCCCCAAAGACAAAAACCAACTAAGGAGCTTCCTGGGCCTAGCCACCTACTACAGACGGTTCGTGAAGGATTTTGCCGGGATCGCAAAGAGCCTGCACCAGTTGACGGAAAAGGGAAAACAATTCAAATGGTCAATTGAGTGCGAGAAGAGCTTCAAGGCACTTAAACAACGGCTATGCGATGCCCCGATACTGGCTTACCCCACTCCCGGGGAAACGTTCGTTGTGGATGCAGATGCTAGTAATGTCGGGGTAGGAGCCGTACTCTCCCAGGTGCATGACGGCCAGGAGAAGGTGGTTGCGTACTTCAGCAAGGTGCTCTCTAAGCCAGAAAGGAACTACTGCGTGACAAGGCGGGAACTTCTAGCTTTGATCTTGGCTACGAAGCATTTTCACAAATACCTCTACGGGAGGAAGTTCGTTCTTCGCACAGACCATGCAGCCTTAAAATGGCTATTACAGTTCAAGAGTCCTGAGGGTCAGGTCGCAAGATGGATCGAAAGGCTGCAAATCTACGACTACGAAATACAGCATCGTAAAGGAAAACTCCACTCTAATGCGGATGCACTGTCCCGGAGACCATGCAGAACGGATTGTAAACATTGTGCGCGTCAGGAAGAACGGGAGCTGGTTTCCATCCAAAGAATGAGAGCCGAACCTATCGCCGGCTGGAGCGTAGATGAGATCCGGAACGCTCAGAAGGAAGACCCGGATATCGAGCCGATTCTGGCCTGGAAGGAGAACATGGAGAAACCGGATCATCAGGACATCTCTCACAGAAGCCCGACCTTAAAGGCATATTTTGCGCAGTGGGACTCCCTCCATGTCCAAGAAGGTGTTCTGAGAAGAAAATGGGAATCCTCCGACGGAAAGTCGTTTGTAATGCAGCTTGTCGTACCGCGGACGAGGGTCAAGGAGGTGTTACAGGAAATGCATGGCGGGGCGACCGGAGGCCACTTGGGAGTGAATAAGACGCTAGAAAAGGTACGAGAACGTTTTTATTGGTTAAAAGCGAAGGAAGATATCGAAGACTGGTGCAGAAAATGCGACGTGTGTGCAGCTAGCAAGGGTCCGAGAATCAAAACTCGAGGTAAGATGCACCAATACAACGTGGGAGCACCTTTCGAACGAATCGCCATTGACATCGCAGGGCCCTTTCCAGAAACCGACAATGGTAATCGGTATATACTCGTAGTGATGGACTACTTCAGTAAGTGGCCGGAAGCGTTTCCGATCCCTAACCAGGAAGCCAGAACCGTGGCGGAGCAGATCGTCTACAATTGGGTTAGCAGATTCGGTGTGCCCTTGGAATTGCATTCTGACCAAGGGCGGAACTTTGAGTCAAGAATCTTCCAAGAGATGTGTCAACTACTCGGAATCAAAAAGACAAGGACAACCCCGCTTCATCCACAGTCGGACGGTATGGTGGAGCGTTTCAATAGGACTTTGGACGAACATCTCTCGAAGGTCGTAGGTGACTACCAACGGGATTGGGACCGGCAGATTCCCTTGTTTTTGATGGCCTATAGAAGTGCCGTGCATAGCACTACTCGACATACGCCGTTCGAAATCTTATTTGGTGGAATAGCTCGTTTACCCAGTGAGGTGAAATTTGGATCTCCTACCAATGAGCCCAGAAATGAAGAAGAGTACGTGGCGGACCTTAGGGAAAGGCTTAGGGACATACACCAAAGTACCAGAAGCCAGATTAAGATGACGAGCGACCGCATGAAGACCAGGTATGATGCCAAGGCAACAACGTCAGGATTCCAGGAAGGAGATCTGGTGTGGCTGTATAATCCCCATCGCCAAAAGGGGAAATCACCTAAATTACAGCGGAACTGGGAAGGTCCCTACAGAATAGTAACCCGCATCAACGATGTTGTCTACCGCATCCAGCGAGGACCGAGGGCCAAAATGAAAGTGGTTCATGTGGACCGACTGAGTCGATACAATGGCCGAAATGAGGATGCACTTGTTCGGGACGAACACGTCTAAGAGGGGGGCAGTGTAGCATAATAATAACTACGCTCCTATGTCTATGCAGCAAATTCCGAAGTGACTTTCCATTCTGGCAGAATTTTGGTTCGAACTGTCCTTTCATTCGAGGTTCGTGTCTGGGACGAAGTCTCCACAGCTCATGTCAACGAAAGAGACGAATAATATCAGGGATAAAAGGGAATTATAACTGCAAGAATTATTTCTCTTGTTCCAGTGGTCGAAGAATTTGCTAGAAGTTTCTGGCTATCAGAAACTTCTGCTATATAAGGACAGATGGCGATCAAAAAAGACACAGTTGGTTTAGAACCGTGGCGAAGAGATTGGAAAAGTGATAATGGGCGAAGTTGTAATTTGGTGATAAATTGAAAGTTGAGAGTGAACAAGAAAAAGTAATTAGTTTGGATTTGTGAATTAAGTAATTGAAAGGAGATAAACTGATTTGAGAGGCAAGAGACCTTGTAAGAAAAGAATTTGCGAAGAATAGTATAGTGTGAACTTGAATTGTTCTATAAACTAGAAAATAAAGAAATAAATTTCACAGAATATCGTTTTATCTACTCGAGCCGTAGCCAGCATAGTACAATATGAAAAAAAAATTTGCTTTTCAAATTGTTGTTCTTTTTTTAATTTATGTATATTGATAGTACTTGGGTAATATCTGATATTTTGTAGTCTGATCTTCACGATCATTACTTTTTTTCAATTAGGCTACGAAATGTATTGTTAAATTGGGGAATGTGTTAACTTAAATATTAAACATCAAAAATACAAAGTGACTACGCAGTGATTAGTCATCATTTATTAAATTTCTTCCATTTTGTTAAAATTTACCATGTGCGGCTTTTTTTGTTGCGCGGGGTGTATTTTGTTAAGGCGATATTTTTCAGTTTCTAGAAAAAAATTAGTTTTTCCAAAAGTGGGCAGATTTAAAACAAGTTTACACTTGTACTGCTTCAGTTACTAAATTTGGTATATAATAATAAATTTTATTTTCCTAACTCAAAATTTAAGGCGGACGGATATGGCTAGATCGACGTAGCTTTCGATGCTAATCAAATATACTATATGTAGTTTTGAGGGTCTATCGTTATTTATTTATCTATATTACAAATTAAGTATCAAAATTAATATACCCCATGGTATAGGTTATACAAACTTGCTGAGTTAATCTGGTTCAGTTTTTAACACATTCTCAGATGACTTTTTTGCAGCTAAACTCAACCAGAAACATACACAGATTGCAATTAAAACTAAATTACATAGACCTTTGAAATCAATGTCATTGATCGGTAATTATTGGCATGTGAAACTGAGTTCCAGTTCAGCTCTGCTGATTGATCTATGAGCTCATCTTTTAGAATACCACCCAATAAAATGTCGAACAAAATCAAAAAAGTGAAAAAAAAGAAAAAAATCTTTTGGGAGCTAAATTACATGCCGTTTGTATCTATAATAAGCACCTTACCGTAATACGAGACCAAGTTGTGCTGGGGCTTGAGCTTTTGCAGTCGACATAGTAATCCCATAATCTTGCAATACCCTATCATTCTCCATGGGGTCATTATCGAAATTAAATAATATTTGGTCTACTGGATTAACCTTCAAGATACCTGGGTGAGTGAGTAAAGTATCAACTTCGGTATTTGATAAAACAATTTGGTAAAAACAGGAACTACCTTCAATCATTTTTTTTAATTCATTCACAGACGTGTTTTCCTTAGCATCAGTAAATATAGTAGTCTTCTGTCTTCTAATCATAAGAAAGACATCCTGCAACTCAATTAGTACTTCAAAATTAATTTCTTTAATAATAAGTCTCAATTTATTGGACACCTACCATACTTATTTGCAAAGAAATAAAAATGGAAAATATTTTTAATAAATGAGTACGAAATCGTAAGTAAACTAGTACCTGCACTAATCCGTTAATTTAATAGAATTTATAGTCAGATTGTTGTCGTGTTCAGTACGTGGCGCAGCGCTGCAACACATGTTTTACCTACTATTCCCATGATGAGATAGTGACTTTTCACTACGCAGTGAGCACTCATGTGATCAACACACACCGTTGTCTTGACTCATGTATTGTTTTTATAGAATTCTGGGAGAGATGTCGCACTAAACACTTCAAAGGATTCAAGAAGATTCTCAACGGCGGAGATTACTGCGACATTCTGTTTCTGTCCTTTCGACAACAGACTAGTCGTTTAAAGTTTCTTTTGTTCAGTTTGCTGGCGCCGCAAGATTGCGTAATATTTTTGCCTTTCATTGTTAAGTAGGAATTACCAAGTAATAAAGGTTTGAATTATAAAGTAGTTGGTTCATTTTCATTTGACATGGGCACACCTAAGTGCCCAAAAATGTTGACCCGGACGTGATCAGGATAATTAAAAACAAAAAAAGATCTTACTGCGTCACGCAAATGCACATACATGAGAAGTTGTTCATCGAACCACGAACAGATACACTCATTCTCGTCTGTGCTGACTACGCATTTCATACATTGCTCTGCTGCGACATTTACACTATGGCGAATCCAGTGGATGAAGATACTGCCAAGACGACGCAGTTCCTAATACTTCTGGATTTGGAACAACAAACACGGTGCTATTGCAGTCAACTCGTCATTCCCAAGCTGAGATTCAAAAGATCGCAGCGCTAAAAAATGTGAGGATTCCTGCATTCTGGAAAGTCAATCCGGCTCTTTGGTTCATCCAAGTGGAAGCAGTTTTCCACACCAATAGGATAATCGCCGACAACAACCGTTTCAGCGCCCGGAAATACTCAACGAAGTCTCGGACCTGGTTCAAACGCCGCCAATTAAAGAGAAGTATTAAGCACTTAAAACTCAATTAATCTCTAGGTTCACAGAGTCAAAAGAGCAACAGCTAAACAGGCTCATGACAGGGCTCCGTCCAGTCTTCTAAAGGAAATTCGCAGGCTGGTAGGCCAAAACGTTTCTGACGAGGTTGTTGAACTGAAGTCGTCATTGAACACACCTTTACACTCAATCTACGAACACATCCGTGTTTGATTTCTTTTTGTTTGTTTTTTGTTTTGCTTGCATAGTTTTTGTCTCCCGTTTTAAATTAAACAAAATACCATTTTGGTATTTAACTTTTCGTTTATTTCCAACAACGATGCTGCTGACTCTATGGATGACAGAATGCCTAATCACGTGCGTGGTATTCTTTCCACAAGTTATGGCGTCGAATTGACAGCACTGGCTGAAATAGCAGACAACATCGTTGATAACAAATCCGCACAAACTCTATTTTCAACAGAGATTAGAGAGGAAGATTCGCAACCTGCAAACACTTCTGCCAACGACGTTCATCGATGCCTTCACACCATCGAGTCTTCGTTATCGACCTTGACAACATTGATACAAGCATTAACGGCTGGCCACAACAGCACCAATAAGCAACGATCCCGCTCTAATTCCAGGAACAGTTCAATTCCCAAGCAGTCGACGTCCCAACCATGATCCAAAGTTTGGTTCTTTCATAGGAAGTTTGGCAATGATGCTCATCAATTTCTGTCCTGCTCCGTCCAAGAGACAGCAAAAGTACGTCAACGGAAACGACCATCAACGCAGCAAACAACTCACGAAAACACACTTAAGGCGAGGAAGTGCTCACCCTCATCTTGGGGCTTCGACGCGTCATCACATGGCCATTTGTTGTTGCTGAGTTAAAAACAGAAATAATTGGCACAGACCTCCTGGCGCACTACGGGTTGATCATCGACTTGAAATCCAGACGTGTCATCAATGCAACTACATCTCTAACAGTTTCTGGACATCTTCTCGCCGCCGCTGTATTTGGACTCTCAGCAGTCAGTGGTCTGCAACCATACAGCGACATCGTGAAACAGTTTCTATCGGTCGGGGCCAACAACAACATGTCTGGAACCAAGTCCGAAACCAGCACCGTACAACATCGCATCATCACCACAAGTCAACCAGTTACTGAACGACAGCGTCGACTCGCAGGCAACAAACTAAAACAGGCCAAAGCTCACTTCGAGGTATTTGTGAAAAATAGCATCTGCCGTCCGTCTAGCAATACATCGTGCGACATTTCCGACAACACAACTCGGCCGTACATACCAGCGTCTCTACGTCGAAATGCTTTGAATCCGTGACCCAAACGGACGAACAACCAGTCGCCAACGAAGGCAGAAATCAGAAAGGAAGCATTGGAGTGGTCACGCACTTGCATCCAATGCAAACGTTCGAAAGTTCACGTAGATTTAATCGTCCTTCCAGTCTGCAAAGGCAACAGACATTGCTTAAGGATGATCGATCGTTCCACTCCTCAACGCACTTACCAACTTGATAGGAACTGTAAGAATACAAACGTCGCCTTACCACCCAGACTCAAATGGACTCATCGAACGCTGGCATCGCTCACTGAAAGCTGCTCTGATGTGCTACGAAGAAACCAACTGGGCAGTTGCCCTTCCCACAGTGTTGCTGGGACTGAGAACAGCATACATAGCATCTTACCGTTCCTATCAAGGGACCAGTCTTTTACTTCCTGGTGAGCTTTTTTTACCAATGATAACCTGGTTTCTGATCCTCAGATTTCCATCGAGAAGCACCGAGAGATCAAGCGCAAATTTCGTCAAATATCAACTTAAAACCACGCGAAGAACAAAGCTTTTGTTTTACCAGACCTCTACAAGTGTTTTCACGTATTCCTGCGCTGCGATGCTGCTAAAAAAACCACCGGAACAACCATACAAAGGGCCGCATGCAATAATCTATCGGATCGACTCTTCATAACTGACGCAAACTGAAGAAGATTAAACATTTCAGTGGACCGGTTAAAACCAGCACAACTACACGCCGATTTTCTTCCAGAAGCTAATCAAAATACTAATTCAATAATAGAAACCAAATCATGTTGTAATATGCGAGCTACGAGTAGATAAAACGATATTCTGTGAAATTTATTTCTTTATTTTCTAGTCTATAGAACAATTCAAGTTCACACTGTACTATTCTTCGCAAACTCCTTCCTTACAAGACCTCTTTCTTCTCAAATCACTTTATCTCCTTTCAATTACTTAATTCACAAATCCAAACAAATTACTTCTTCTTGGTAACTCTCAACTTTCAATTTATCACAAAATTACAACTTCGGCGGTTATCACTTTTCCAATCTCTTCGCCACGGTTCTAAACCAACTGCTTGGTCTCGATCGCCATCTGTCCTCAAATAGCCGCATTTCTAATAGCCAGAAACTTCTAGCAAATTCTTCGACCACTGGAATAAGAAAATTCTGATGTAATAATTCCAGGATGACAGCTGCAGCCAATAATCTCTTGTTCTCTCTTATCCGTGATATTATCCGAACTGTGGAGACTAATTGCAGACACGAACCTCGAATGAAAAGACACTTCGGACCAAAATTCTGCCAGAATGAAAAGACACTTCGGACCAAAATTCTGCCAGAATGAAAAGACACTTCGGAATTTGTTGCATTATGCTACATTATGTTACACTGCCCCCCTCTTAGACTTGTTCGTCAGGAACAAGTGCGTCCTCACTTCGGCCATTGTATCGACTCAGTCGGTCCACATGAACCACTTTCATTTTGACCCTTGGTCCTCGCTGGATGCGGTAGACAACATCGTTGATGCGGGTTATTATTCTGTAGGGATACTCCCAGTTCTGCTGCAACTTAGGTGATTTCCCCTTTTGGCGATGGGGATTATACAGCCACACTAGATCTCCCTCCTGGAATCCTGACGTTGTTGCCTTGGCATCATACTTGGTCTTCATGCGGTCGCTCGTCATCTTAATCTGGCTTCCGGTTCTTTGGTGTATGTCCCTAAGCCTTTCCCTAAGGTCCGCCACGTACTCTTCTTCATTTCTGGGCTCATTGGTAGGAGATCCAAATTTCACCTCACTGGGTAACCGAGCTATTCCACCAAACAAGATTTCGAACGGCGTATGTCGAGTAGTGCTATGAACGGCACTTCTATAGGCCATCAAAAACAAGGGAATCTGCCGGTCCCAATCCCGTTGGTAGTCACTTACGACCTTCGAGAGATGTTCGTCCAAAGTCCTATTGAAACGCTCCACCATACCGTCCGACTGTGGATGAAGCGGGGTTGTCCGTGCCTTTTTGATTCCGAGTAGTTGACACATCTCTTGGAAGATTCTTGACTCGAAGTTCCGCCCTTGGCCAGAATGCAATTAAAAATGGCACACCGAATCTGCTCACCCAATTGTAGACGATCTGCTCCGCCACGGTTCTGGCTTCCTGGTTAGGGATCGGAAACGCTTCCGGCCACTTACTGAAGTAGTCTATTACTACGAGCATATACCGATTACCATTGTCGGTTTCCGGAAAGGGCCCTGCGATGTCAATGGCGATTCGTTCGAAAGGTGCTCCTTCGAGTTTTGATTCTCGGACCTTGCTAGCTGCACACACGTTGCATTTTCTGCACCAGTCTTCGATACCTTCCTTCGCTTTTAACCAATAAAAATGTTCTCGTACCTTTTCTAGCGTCTTATTCACTCCCAAGTGGCCTCCGGACGCCCCGCCATGCATTTCCTGTAACACCTCCTTGACCCTCGTCCGCGGCACGACAAGCTGCATTACAAACGACTTTCCGTCGGAGGATTCCCATTTTCTTCTCAGAACACCTTCTTGGACATGGAGGGAGTCCCACTGCGCAAAATATGCCTTTAAGGTCGGGCTTCTGTGAGAGATGTTCTGATGATCCGGTTTCTCCATGTTCTCCTTCCAGGCCAGAATCGGCTCGATATCCGGGTCTTCCTTCTGAGCGATCCGGATCTCATCTATGCTCCAGCCGGCTATAGGTTCGGCTCTCATTCTTTGGGTGGAAACCAGCTCCCGTTCTTCCTGACGCGCACAATATTTACAATCCGTTCTGCATGGTCTCCGGGACAGTGCATCCGCATTAGAGTGGGGTTTTCCTTTACGATGCTGTATTTCGTAGTCGTAGATTTGCAGCCTTTCGATCCATCTTGCGACCTAACAATCAGGACTCTTGAACTGTAATAGCCATTTTAAGGCTGCATGGTCTGTGCGAAGAACGAACTTCCTCCCATAGAGGTATTTGTGAAAATATTTCGTAGCCAAGATCAAAGCTGGAAGTTCCCGCCTTGTCACGCAGTAGTTCCTTTCTGGCTTAGAGAGCACCTTGCTGAAGTACGCAACCACCTTCTCTTGGCCATCGTGCACCTGGGAGAGTACGGCTCTTACCCCGACATTACTAGCATCTGCATCCACAATGAACGTTTTTAAGCTAGTATCGGGGCATCGCATAGCCGTTGTTTAAGTGCCTTGAAGTTCTTCTCGCACTCGATTGACCATTTGAATTATTTTCCCTTTTCCGTCAACTGGCACAGGCTCTTTGCGATCCCGGCAAAATCCTTCACGAACCGTCTGTAGTAGGTGGCTAGGCCCAGGAAGCTCCTTAGTTGGTGTTTATCTTTGGGGACTGGCCATTTTTCCACCGCTTCGACCTTCTCTGGATCGGTTCCCACTCCTTTCGCTGAAATTATGTGCCCCAGGTACTTGACTTCCGCTCTAAACAGGCGCACTTCTTGCGGTTGAGCTTCAGGTGGGCACTTCGAAGCCTTTGGAACACATCCCTTAGATTGTCTCGGTGTTGCGCAAACGTTTTTTATACGACGATGACATCATCCAAGTATACCAAACAGGTTTTCCATGTTAACCCTTGCAGGACACATTCCATCAATGGCTCGAAAGTCGCCGGAGCATTGCACAGCCCGAATGGCATTACCGTGAATTGCAATAGCCCATTTCCTGCGGTGAAGGCGGTTTTCTCCCGGTCTTCTGGATGGATCTGTACCTGCCAGTAGCCACTCTTCAAGTCGAGACTGGAAAACCATCGGGCTCCTGATAGTGTGTCCAGCGTGTCGTCAATCCGTGGCAGAGGGTAGCTGTCTTTCTTGGTGACGTAATTGAGCTGCCGATAGTCCACGCAGAACCGCGTGCTGCCATCTTTCTTCTTAACCAGTACAACCGATGATGCCCACGGACTTTTGGAACTTTCAATCAGACCTTCTTTCTCCATTGCCGACGCCATCTCTGCGACTTCTGTCTGCTTTGCCAATGGAAGGCGCCTAGCAGGCTGACGAATTGGACTAGTATCACAAGTGTCTATTCGATGTTGCACCAGGTGTGTTCGGCCGTATTCTCCGTCCTGTGGGGCAAATACATCAGCGTACTCATTGATAAGATTCTCTGCCATAGTTCGCTGCTTCTGATTAAGCTCACTGGACTGGAGAATCGTCTCTCTCGTTTCCGCTGTCCAAGGTGATGGGAGAGGTTTTGGAGCATCACGTTCAGTTATTGTTGCGTCGGCGGTAATCGGCGTGCATTTTCCAGTCCTTAGTTTGACAGTGTGCTGTCTCGCGTTCAAGACTCTCACTGGAACCATGGTGTTCTTTGGTTCGACTAACATCTTTCACACAATGTAGTCTTCAGAGTTCTTCTCTGTGTCTGGTTCTACTATGTAGAATCGGTGGCTCCCAAGATCACCTTCCAGCTTCGTCCAAATGATTGTCTCTGAAGACAGCGGCAAAACTTCGTCTTTGCTGATGACTGTCCTGAGGGTTACGGCATTCTCGTTTCCGTACACCTTCGGAATCTTCACATTTCGATACCTCAGTACTTGCATCCCGATGTCCAGGATTACTTCATTTGCTTTCATGAAGTCTATTCCGATGATGCACTCGTCGAATATATCTGCCACCAGAAACGCATGGGAGAACGTCAGTACCGCCAGAGTAATCGTAAGACGAACTTCTCCAAACAGTCTTCAGGCAGTAGCTGTTGGTGTTGTGCAGCCAGGAGCTTCTGATGATATCTCTTCTTACAATGGAGGCAGTGGCACCTGTGTCGATGGTGGCTACGCACTTCTTCTTGTTGATTAGTGACCGTATGCTTCCTCTCTGCTACTCCTACTTCCGCAATGTGGACAATTTCCTCGTCTAGGTGCACTTCTGCACTGCCGTTGTAGGTGTCCGGTTTGGTTGCAATTCCAGCAACGGATTTGACTTCCGCGGGCTATGTCTTCATCCATGACGGCTGCTCTCTGGCATGAGCATTCCACGACGGACATTTCCCTGACACGGTGTATTCCCTGGTATGCTTGGTCCGCAGCCTTCATTGACAAAGCGAATGCCAATGCTTCGGGGAGAGTTCGCTTTCAGCCATCCTTACAGCCATTTGCAGTTGTCTGTCCTCTATGACCTGAATAAAAGCTTCCACTGCCATCTCGTTGATAAGCTCCTCACCGGCTTTAGGGTATGAAAGATGGGCTAGTCGCTCTATATCCGCTTGCATCTGTTGGAGCGTGTCCCCACTTTTCTGGACTCGACTACGCAGCTGAACCCTGTACAAATGCTGCATGTGTTCATCCCCAAACCGCATCTCGATAGCCTGAACCAGAGAGTCGTAGTTCTGCTGTTTATCTTCCGGGATGGTCTCAGTGCAAGCGTGAGTGCAATAGACTTCTCTTCATCGTCCCAGCTATTGGTCATTGCGGCCGCTTCGAATTGCCTCTCATAAATTGGCCATGATGTTTGACCATCGAAGATGGGAGGCTGCATCTCCTTTCTTCTCAGACCGTCAGTGGAATATTCCCGTGCTTTCTGTCTCTTCACGTTGCTGAGTTCCTTAGCAAGATTTTCGACTTGCTTTCCTACTTTTTCAAACTTAGTTTCTACCTTCCCGAACTGAGCTTCATGCTTCTCAAAGTTTTCATCGAATCTCGTTTCGACTTTTTCGAGTTGCGCCTCGACCTTCTCGATTTTCTCTTCGATCGCTTCGAATTTGGATTCCAAGTTCTTGTTTTGTCATCAAGTTTGCTTTCCAGAGCATCTAGAGAATTCTTTTCTTCGTCCAGCTTAAGTTCTAGAGAATTCTTTTGTTCGTGCATTGCTTTCTTTTGTTCGTCCATTGCTTTCTTTTGTTCGTCCATTGCTTTCTTTTCTTCGTCCAGCTTAAGTTCTATAAAATTCTTTTGGTCATCGAGCTTAAGTTCCAGAGACTTCTTTTGGTCTTCTATTGCTTTCTTTTGTTCGTCCATGACTAACTTAAGTTGTAGGAGCAGACTTGTTATACCCGGGTCGGCTACTGTACTTGCTGGTTCCTCTTCCACGTCAAACTCTACGTCATGCGGATTTTCCCTTCCTGCGTTACTGCTTCTTCCAGACGAATCAGTAGGGCATCTTTTCCCCCAGTTGTGTCGAGATTCCGCTTACTGAGTTCTGCCTTTAGTTCAATTATAGTTAGTTTTCCCAATTTGCGACCCATTTTGCGCAACTAATTAACTCAACACAGGAATCGTTTTTTCTTTTTTTTTTTTTTTTCTTGTCCAATTTCACACCACGGAAATAGTTATTCACAGAATAAGTTGTATCCCACTTCTGACACCAATGTAATATGCGAGCCACGGCTTGAGTAGATAAAACGATATTCTGTGAAATTTATTTCTTTATTTTCTAGTCTATAGAACAATTCAAGTTCACACTATACTATTCTTCGCAAACTCCTTCCTTACAAGACGTCTTTCTTCTCAGATCGCTTTATCTCCTTTCAATTACTTAATTCACAAATCCAAACTAATTACTTCTTCTTGTTAACTCTCAAATTTCAATTTATCACAAAATTACAGCTTCGGCGGTTATCACTTTTCCAATCTCTTCGCCACGGTTCTAAACCAACTGCTTGGTCTCGATCGCCATCTGTCCTCAAATAGCCGCATTTCTAATAGCCAGAAACTTCTAGCAAATTCTTCGACCACTGGAATAAGAAAATTCTGATGTAATAATTCCAGGATGACAGCTGCAGCCAATAATCTCTTGTTCTCTCTTATCCGTGATATAATCCGAACTGTGGAGACTAATTGCAGACACGAACCTCGAATGAAAAGACACTTCGGACCAAAATTCTGCCAGAATGAAAAGACACTTCGGAATTTGTTGCATTATGCTACATTATGTTACAATATATTAAGCGAAAAGTAAGGTTTTAAAATTCATCGTGACTTCGTCACTGGA
This sequence comes from Pocota personata, assembly GCA_963082735.1. NCBI lineage: Eukaryota > Metazoa > Arthropoda > Insecta > Diptera > Syrphidae > Pocota > Pocota personata. The sequence goes on from OY720429.1 coordinate 148,867,701, forward strand.
GGGTGAGTTATGTGGCGAAACATTTCAGAGGATTCAAGAAGATTCTCAACGGCGGAGATTACTGCTACATTCTGTTTCTGTCCTTTCGACAACAAACTAGTCGTTTAAAGTTTCTTTTGCTTAGTTTGTAGGGCCGCAAGATTGCGTTATATTTCTGTGTTTAGTTGTTAAGTAGAGTAATCCCAAGTAATAGAGGTTTTAATTATAAAGTAGTTGGTTCATTTTCATTTAACACGGGCACACCTAAGTGTGTATAGCTACTTGTATTGCAAGGAAAGTAATGTTTGAAAAAGCAAAATGATTAGCGAATTACGGTCAATAGCTACAATAATCCAGCGAATTGGCGTTCTTAACGATTCAGTGGATTTGATTAAAATCCACCTTTAATGGATTCCGCTAACGAAGTGAATAGTTCTCTTGTTACTTAAAGGCTGAACTATAATAGTCGGAAGCAATAGGAAGCTAATGTCATAATTCTACGTTAAGTTTCCTTCAGTGCTGTCAGTTGCGCAAGTAGCCCATAATAGGCGTATGTGTTCGGAAGCAAAACTTCTCGTGTGATCGCCGAAATCAAGCATCGTCGGGCGCGGTTAGTACAAATACAAATTTTATAGTTAATAATAATATTGTAACATAATGTAGCATAATGCAACAAATTCCGAAGTGTCTTTTCATTCTGGCATAATTTTGTTCCGAAGTGTCTTTTCATTCGAGGTTCGTGTCTGCAATTAGTCTCCACAGTTCGTGTCTACGATAAGAGACGGATAATATCACGGATAAGAGAGAACAAGAGATTATTGGCTGCAGCTGTCATCCTGGAATTATTACATCAGAATTTTCTTGTTCCAGTGGTCGAAGAATTTGCTAGAAGTTTCTGGCTATCAGAAACTTCTGCTATATAAGGACAGATGGCGATCGAGACCAGGCAGTTGGTTTTGAACCGCACGAAGAGATTGAAAAAGTGATAATAGGCGAAGTTTTAATTTTGTGATAAATTGAAAGTTGAGAGTTAACAAGAAGAAGTAATTAGTTTGGATTTGTGAATTAAGTAACTGAAAGGAGATAAAGTGATTTGAGAGGAAAGAGACCTTGTAAGGAAGGAGTTTGCGAAGAATAGTATAGTGAACTTGAATTGTCCTAAGACTAGAAAACAAAGAAATAATTTCACAGAATATCGTTTTATCTACTCGAGCCGTAGCTCGCATATTACATTTTTGTCAGAAGTGGGATAAAACTTATTCTGTGAATAACTATTTTCGTGGTGTGAAATTGCACAATAAAAAAAAAAAAAAAACATTTCTGTGATGAGTTAATTAGTTGCGCAAAATGGGTCGCAAATTGGGAAAACTAACTATAATTCAACTAAAGGCAGAACTCAGTAAGCGGAATCTCGACACAACTGGGGGAAAAGATGCCCTACTGATTCGTCTGGAAGAAGCAGTAACGCAGGAAGGTGAAAATCCGCATGACGTAGAGTTTGACGTGGAAGAGGAACCAGCAAGTACAGTAGCCGACCCGGGTATAACAAGTCTGCTCCTGCAACTTAAGTTAGTCATGGACGAACAAAAGAAAGCAATAGAAGACCAAAGGAATTCTCTAGAACTTAAGCTGGATGAACAAAAGAAAGCATTGGACGAACAAAAGAAAGCAATGGACGAACAAAAGAATTCTCTAGATGCTCTGGAAAGCAAACTTGATGAGCAAAACAAGAACTTGGAATCCAAATTCGAAGCGATCGAAGAGAAAATCGAGAAGGTCGAGACGCAACTCGAAAAAGTCGAAATTAGATTCGATGAAAACTTTGAGAAGCATGAAACTCAGTTCGGGAAGATAGAGACTCAGTTTGAAAAAGTAGAAAACCAAGTCGAAAATCTTGCTAAGGAACTCAGCAACGTGAAGTGACAGAAAGGACGGGAATATTCCACTGACGGTCTGAGAAGGAAGGAGATGCATCCTCCTATCTTCGATGGTCAAACATCATGGCCAATTTATAAGAGGCAATTCGAAGCGGCCGCAATGACCAATAGCTGGGATGATGAAGAGAAGTCTATTGCACTCACGCTTGCACTGAGGGGTCCAGCTGCGGAGCTCTTGCAGACCATCCCGGAAGATAAACAGCAGAACTACGACTCTCTGGTTCAGGCTATCGAGATGCGGTTTGGGGATGAACACATGCAGCAGGTGTACAGGGTTCAGCTGCGTAGTCGAGTCCAGAAAAGGGGGGAAACGCTCTAACAGTTGCAAGCGGATATGGAGCGACTAGCCCATCTTTCATACCCTAAAGCCGGTGGGGAGCTTATCAACGAAATGGCGGTGGAAGCTTTTATTCAGGCCATAGAGGACAGACAACTGCAAATGGCTGTAAGGATGGCTGAAAAGCGAACACTCCCCGAGGCATTGGCATTCGCTTTGTCAATGAAGGCTGCGGACCAAGCATACCAGGGAATACACCGTGTCAGGGAAATGTCCGTCGTGGAATGCTCATGCCAGAGAACAGCCGTAATGGATGAAGACAAAGCTCGTGGAAGTGAAATCCGTTGCTGGAATTGCAACCAAACCAGGCACCTACAACGGCAGTGCAGAAGTTCACCTAGACGAGGAAATTGTCCACATTGCTGAAGTAGGAGAAGCAGAGAGGAAGCATCCTGTCGGTCAGACTTCCCAAAACCAGCAGTCGGAAAATGCGTAATGCAAACGGGGTAACAAGAGCCTGACAGTGGAGGCACTAATCAACAAAAAGAAGCGCGTAGCCACCATCGACACAGGTGCTACCGCTTCCATTGTAAGAGATATCGTCAGAAGCTCATGGCTGCACAACACCAACAGCTACTGCCTGAAGACTGCAACAGGGGAAATGGCGAAGGTGTTTGGAGAAGTTCGTCTTACGATTACTCTGGCGGGACTGACGTTCTCCCATGCGTTTCTGGTGGCATGTTCAAATGCATTATTATATATTCCTCGTCAACTAGCTATACCGTACTGTAATTCTAAATTTACCAATCCGTAGTATATAGCTGTAAGAAGCTTTGCTAAACAGATTGGTTTAGCAAAAATATATATTACGCGTAATAGCCATCATATGTATATCTTTTTAATTCGCTCGTATGTGCCCTCCAATTCAACTTTCAGTCAATTTGTAGCCCTAGGTATTTGAAACCATCAACAAACTCTAACTTGAAGCAACCAGCAGTGCATGAAACATTTTCATTAAAATAATCTGGCCACAGGTGTGAGATAAAAACCAAAGTTTTGGACACTCAGTTGAATGAAAGAGTATATTGCAATTAATTGAATTTGATCCTTTTAAACAGCAATATATAACCTTAGTTTTATTCATGATTAGCAAACCATTGTCTAAGAAGCTGTAAGTCTTCCCGCAATTTTAACACATCAGCGAATGCTATTAAATTACTATTGAATGGTTGCTTAAATATAGAGCTTACATATAGGTATATTGGTAACTAGAGTTCATCACTAAATATTTCACCAATTCTAACTCTCTGACATCTTCCTGACAAACGAAGCAAACTAATCATAAACTGCACCTCTGAAGCTAGATTTGTATAATTTATCAAGAAGATTTGCTGGATCAACGATATCAAAGTCTTTAGTCAGTTCAATAAATGAAGACAAAGTACTATGGCTGTTATTAAACCCGTCACTTATCTCACTACAAAGCTTATTCAGTAGACTTACCCTCCAGAAATCGAATTGTTCACTATTTATGAACTTGTTTTCAAAGTTTAAAACATTCTCTTCCTTATACACATGTAATAGTTCAAAGTCCAAATAAGTGAAAAAAAAAAAAAAAAACATTCATTCGTTCGACTGAAAAATCCATCCAACAATTTTTCCAACCGATGTGATGGTTTAAAGTCCAAACAAGTGAGAAAAAAAACTATTCAATCGTTCGACTGCAAAAACCTTCCATCAATTTTACGAACCCTTGCGATTTTCCAACCCTTGCGATGGTGCAAAGTCCAAACAAGTGAAAAAAAAAATCATTCATTCGTAGGATGTGCGATAGTCACACAGTGTTCATACACAAAAGGGCAGAACAGCCGTCGCCCATGAATCAAATACGAATATGTTTGATTCATGCATTCGCCAGAATCAGACAGTAACCTACACAAAAATTATTCAGTAGAAGTAAACTATCGAACTATCTATAGTGAAACATTTGAATGTTTTTTTTCATTCGAATGAAAATAGTTATGAGTGACTTCATTACGAACGATTTTCGGCTATCGAATAAATGAATATTTTGCAACCATCGAATAAGTCGATTGTTTTTATTCGATAGTTCCCAACACTAATATATAGCGCCATTCTCTTAAGAAGACAGTTTGTAATTCCAGCAAACGTACAAGAGTGCTTGTTAAGAAACATACTGTAGCATAATAATAACTACGCTCCCTAAAAGTATGATGCAACAAATTCCGAAGTGACTTTTCATTCTGGCAGAATTTTGGTTCGAACTGTCCTTTCATTCGAGGTTCGTGTCTGGGATGAAGTCTCCACAGCTCATGTCAACGAAAGAGACGGATAATATCAGGGATAAAAGGGAATTATAATTGCAAGAATTATTACACCAGAATTTCTCTTGTTCCAGTGGTCGAAGAATTTGCTAGAAGTTTCTGGCTATCAGAAACTTCTGCTATATAAGGACAGATGGCGATTGAGAAAGCAGCAGTAGTTTCTAAACTGTGGCGAAGAGATTAGAAAAGTGATAGTGGGCGAAGTTGTAATTTTGTGATAAATTGAAAGTTGAGATTTAACAAGAAGAAGTAATTAGTTTGGATTTGTGAATTAAGTAATTGAAAGGACATAAAGTGATTTGAGAGGACAGAGACCTTGTAAGAAAAGAATTGCGAAGAATAGTATAGTGTGAACCTGAATTGTTCTATAGACTAGAAAATAAAGAAATAATTTCACAGAATATTGTTTTATCTACTCGAGCCGTAGCGCGCATATTACATTGGTGTCAGAAGCGGGATAAAACTTATTCTGTGAATAACTATTTCCGTGGTGTGAAATTGCACAAGCAAAAAAAAAAAAAAAAAACCATTTCTGTGTTGAGTTAATTAGTTGCGCAAAATGGGTCGCAAATTGGGAAAACTAACTATAACTCAACTAAAGGCAGAACTCAGTAAGCGGAACCTCGACACAACTGGGGGAAAAGATGCCCTACTGATTCGTCTGGAAGAAGCAGTAACGCACGAAGGTGAAAATCCGCATGACGTAGAGTTTGACGTGGAAGAGGAACCAGCAAGTACAGCAGCCGACCCGGGTATAACAAGTCTGCTCCTGCAACTTAAGTTAGTCATGGACGAACAAAAGAAAGCAATAGAAGATCAAAGGAATTCTCTAGAACTTAAGCTGGACGAACAAAAGAATTCTCTAGAACTTAAGCTGGATGAACAAAAGAAAACAATGGACGAACAAAGGAATTCTCTAGAACTTAAGCTGGATGAACAAAAGAAAGCAATGGACGAACAAAGGAATTCTCTAGATGCTCTGGAAAGTAAACTTGATGAGCAAAACAAGAACTTGGAATCCAAATTCGAAGTGATCGAAGAGAAAATCGAGAAGGTCGAGACGCAACTCGAAAAAGTCGAAACTAGATTCGATGAAAATTTTAAGAAACATGAAACTCAGTTCGGGAAGATAGAGACTCAGTTTGAAAAAGTGGATACGCAATTCGGGATAGTAGAAAAGCAAGTCGAAAATCTTGCTAAGGAGCTCAGCAACGTGAAGAGACAGAAAGGACGGGAATATTCCACTGACGGTCTGAGAAGAAAGGAGATGCAGCCTCCCATCTTCGATGGTCAAACATCATGGCCAATTAATTTATAAAAGGCAATTCGAAGCGGCCGCAATGACCAATAGCTGGGACAATGAAGAGAAGTCCATTGCACTCACACTTGCACTGAGGGGTCCAGCTGCGGGGCTCTTGCAGACCATCCCGGAAGATAAACAGCAGAACTACGACTCTCTGGTTCAGGCTATCGAGATGCGGTTTGGGGATGAACACATGCAGCAGGTGTACAGGGTTCAGCTGCGTAGTCGAGTCCAGAAAGGGGGAAACGCTCCAACAGTTCAAGCGGATATAGAGCGACTAGCCCATCTTTCATACCCTAAAGCCGGTGGGGAGCTTATCAACGAAATGGCGGTGGAAGCTTTATTCAGGCTGTAAGGATGGCTGAAAAGCGAACACTCCCCGAGGCATTGGCATTCGCTTTGTCAATGAAGGCTGCGGACCAAGCATACCAGGGAATACACCGTGTCAGGGAAATGTCCGTCGTGGAATGCTCATGCCAGCGAACAGCCGTCATGGATGAAGACAAAGCTCGCGGAAGTCAAATCCGTTGCTGCAATTGCAACCAAACCGGACACCTACAACGGCAGTGCAGAAGTGCACCTAGACGAGGAAATTGTCCTCATTGCGAAAGTAGGAGAAGCAGAGAGGAGACTTCCCAAAACCAGCAGTCGGGAAATGCGTAAGGACCAACTTCGCGGGGCAGAAGTTGGTTACTGGAATCGAGGCCCCCAGGACCACCATTCAAGTTTCGCAAACCAAACGGGGTAACAAGAGCCTGACAGTGGAGGCACTAATCAACAAAAAGAAGTGCGTAGCCACCATCGACACAGGTGCTACCGCCTCCATTGTAAGAGATATCGTCAGAAGCTCATGGCTGCACAACACCAACAGCTTCTCCCTGAAGACTGCAACAGGGGAAATGGCGAAGGTGTTTGGAGAAGTTCGTCTTACGATTACTCTGGCGGGACTGACGTTCTCCCATGCATTTCTGGTGGCAGATATATGCGACAAATACATCATCGGAATAGACTTCATGAAAGCAAATGAAATAATCTTGGACATCGGTATGCAAGTACTGAGGTATCGAAATGTGGAGATTCCGATGGTGTACGGAAACGAGAATGCCGTAACTCTCAGGACAGTCACCAGCAAAGACGAAGTTTTTCCACCGTCTTCAGAGACAATCATTTGGACGAAGCTGGAAGGTAATCTTGGGAGCCACCGATTCTACATAGTATAACCAGACCCAGAGAAGAATTCTCAAGACTACATCGTGGGAAAGACGTTAGTCGAACCAAAGAACACCATGGTTCCAGTGAGAGTTTTGAACACAAGACCACACTCTGTCAAACTAAGGCGAGGGGAGGTGACTGGAAAATGCACGCCGATTACCGCCGTCGCAACAATATCTGAACATGATCTCTGAACATGATCCCATCACCTTGGACAGCGGAAACGAGAGAGACGATTCTCCAGTCCAGTGAGCTAAATCAGGAGCAGCGAACTATGGCAGAGAATCTTATCAATGAGTACGCTGATGTATTTGCCTCACAGGACGGAGAATACGGCCGAACACACCTGGTACAACATCGAATAGACACTGGTGATACTAGACCAATTCGTCAGCCTGCTAGGCGCCTTCCATTGGCAAAGCAGACAGAAGTTGCAGAGATGGTGTCGGCAATGGAGAAAGAAGGTCTGATTGAAAGTTCCAAAAGTTCGTGGGCATCACCGGTTGTACTGGTTAAGAAGAAAGATGGCAGCACGCGGTTCTGCGTGGACTATCGGCAGCTCAATTACGTCACCAAGAAAGACAGCTATCCTCTGCCACGGATTGACGACACGCTAGACACACTATCAGGAGCCCGATGGTTTTCCACTCTCGACTTGAAGAGTGGCTACTGGCAGGTACAGATCCATCCAGAAGACCGGGAGAAAACCGACTTCACCGCAGGAAATGGGCTATGGCAATTCACGGTAATGCCATTCGGGCTGTGCAATGCTCCGGTGACCTTCGAGCGCTTGATGGAATGTGTCCTGCAAGGGTTAACATGGAAAACCTGTTTGGTATACTTGGATGATGTTATCGTCGTTGGAAAAAACGTTTGCGCAACACCGAGACAATCTAAGGGATGTGTTTCAAAGGCTTCGAAGTGCCCACCTGAAGCTCAACCCCAAGAAGTGCGCCCTGTTTAAAGCGGAAGTCAAGTACCTGGGACACATAATTTCAGCGAAAGGAGTGAGAACCGATCCAGAGAAGGTCGAAGCGGTGAAAAACTGGCCAGTCCCCAAAGATAAACACCAACTAAGGAGCTTCCTGGGCCTAGCCACCTACTATAGACGGTTCGTGAAGGATTTTGCCGGTATCGCAAAGAGCCTGCACCGGTTGACGGAAAAGGGAAAACAATTCAAATGGTCAATTGAGTGTGAGAAGAGCTTCAAGGCACTTAAACAACGGCTATGCGATGCCCCGATACTAGCTTACCCCACTCCCGGGGAAACGTTCATTGTGGATGCAGATGCTAGTAATGTCGGGGTAGGAGCTGTACTCTCCCAGGTGCATGACGGCCAAAAGAAGGTGGTTGCGTGCTTTAGCAAAGTGCTCTCTAAGCCAGAAATAAACTACTGCGTGACAAGGAGAGAACTTCTAGCTTTGATCTTGGCTACGAAGCATTTTCACAAATACCTCTACGAGAGGAAGTTCGTTCTTCGCACAGACCATGCAGCCTTAAAATGGCTATTACAGTTCAAGAGTCCTGAGGGTCAGGTCGCAAGATGGATCGAAAGGCTGCAAATCTACGACTACGAAATACAGCATCGTAAAGGAAGGCTCCACTCTAATGCGGATGCACTGTTCCGGAGACCATGCAGAACGGATTGTAAACATTGTGCGCGTCAGGAAGAACGGGAGCTGGTTTCCATCCAAAGAATGAGTGCCGAAAATATCGCCGGCTGGAGCGTAGATGAGCTCCGGAACGCTCAGAAGGAAGACCCGGATATCGAGCCGATTCTGGCCTGGAAGGAGAACATGGAGAAACCGGATCATCAGGACATCTCTCACAGAAGCCCGACCTTAAAGGCATATTTTGCGCAGTGGGACTCCCTCCATATCCAAGAAGATGTTCTGAGAAGAAAATGGGAATCCTCCGACGGAAAGTCGTTTGTAATGCAGCTTGTCGTACCGCGGACGAGGGTCAAGGAGGTGTTACAGGAAATGCATGGCGGGGCGACCGGAGGCCACTTGGGAGTGAATAAGACGCTAGAAAAGGTACGAGAACGTTTTTATTGGTTAAAAGCGAAGGAAGATGTCGAAGACTGGTGCAGAAAATGCGACGTGTGTGCAGATAGCAAGGGTCGGAGAATCAAAACTCGAGGTAAGATGCACCAATACAACGTGGGAGCACCTTTCGAACGAATCGCCATTGACATCGCAGGGCCCTTTCCGGAAACCGACGATGGTAATCGGTATATACTCGTAGTGATGGACTACTTCAGTAAGTGGCCGGAAGCGTTTCCGATCCCTAACCAGGAAGCCAGAACCGTGGCGGAGCAGATCGTCTACAATTGGGTTAGCAGATTCGGTGTGCCCTTGGAATTGCATTCTGACCAAGGGCGGAACTTCGAGTCAAGAATCTTCCAAGAGATGTGTCAACTACTCGGAATCAAAAAGACAAGGACAACCCCGCTTCATCCACAGTCGGACGGTATGGTGGAGCGTTTCAATAGGACTTTGGACGAACATCTCTCGAAGATCGTAGGTGACTACCAACGGGATTGGGACCGGCAGATTCCCTTGTTTTTGATGGCCTATAGAAGTGCCGTGCATAGCACTACTCGACATACGCCGTTCGAAATCTTATTTGGTGGAATAGCTCGTTTACCCAGTGAGGTGAAATTTGGATCTCCTACCAATGAGCCCAGAAATGAAGAAGAGTACGTGGCGGACCTTAGGAAAAGGCTTAGGGACATACACCAAAGGACCAGAAGCCAGATTAAGATGACGAGCGACCGCAGACCAGGTATGATGCCAAGGCAACAACGTCAGGATTCCAGGAAGGAGATCTGGTGTGGCTGTATAATCCCCATCGCCAAAAGGGGAAATCACCTAAATTACAGCGGAACTGGGAACGTCCCTACAGAATAGTAACCCGCATCAACGATGTTGTCTACCGCATCCAGCGAGGACCGAGAGCCAAAATGAAAGTGGTTCATGTGGACCGACTGAGTCGATACAATGGCCGAAATGAGGATGCACTTGTTCGGGACGAACACGTCTAAGAGGGGGGCAGTGTAGCATAATAATAACTACGCTCCTACGACTATGCAGCAAATTCCGAAGTGACTTTTCATTCTGGCAGAATTTTGGTTCGAACTGTCCTTTCATTCGAGGTTCGTGTCTGGGACGAAGTCTCCACAGCTCATGTCAACGAAAGAGACGAATAATATCAGGGATAAAAGGGAATTATAACTGCAAGAATTATTTCTCTTGTTCCAGTGGTCGAAGAATTTGCTAGAAGTTTCTGGCTATCAGAAACTTCTGCTATATAAGGACAGATGGCGATTGAGAAAGCAGCAGTAGTTTCTAAACTGTGGCGAAGAGATAAGAAAAGTGATAGTGGGCGAAGTTGTAATTTTGTGATAAATTGGAAGTTGAGATTTAACAAGAAGAAGTAATTAGTTTGGATTTGTGAATTAAGTAATTGAAAGGAGATAAAGTGATTTGAGATTACAGAGACCTTGTAAGAAAAGAATTGCGAAGAATAGTATAGTGTGAACCTGAATTATTCTAGAGACTAGAAATAAAGAAATAATTTCACAGAATATTGTTTTATCTACTCGAGCCGTAGCTCGCATATTACATTGGTGTCAGAAGCGGGATAAAACTTATTCTGTGAATAACTATTTCCGTGGTGTGAAATTGCACAAAAAAAAAAAAAAAAACGATTTCTGTGTTGAGTTAATTAGTTGCGCAAAATGGGTCGCAAATTGGGAAAACTAACTATAACTCAACTAAAGGCAGAACTCAGTAAGCGGAACCTCGACACAACTGGGGGAAAAGATGCCCTACTGATTCGTCTGGAAGAAGCAGTAACGCAGGAAGGTGAAAATCCGCATGACATAGAGTTTGACGTGGAAGAGGAACCAGCAAGTACAGTAGCCGACCCGGGTATAACAAGTCTGCTCCTGCAACTTAAGTTAGTCATGGACGAACAAAAGAAAGCAATAGAAGATCAAAGTCATAAGCTCGATGACCAAAAGAATTCTCTAGAACTTAAGCTGGATGAACAAAAGAAAGCGATGGACGAACAAAAGAAAGCAATGGGCGACCAAAGGAATTCTCTAGAACTTAAGCTGGATGAACAAAAGAAAGCGATGGACGAACAAAAGAAAGCAATGGGCGACCAAAGGAATTCTCTAGAACTTAAGCTGGACGAACAAAAGAAAGCAATGGACGAACAAAAGAATTCTCTAGATCTTAAGCTGGATGAACAAAAGAAAGCAATGGACGAACAAAAGAAAGCAATGGACGAACAAAAGAATTCTCTAGATGCTCTGGAAAGTAAACTTGATGAGCAAAACAAGAACTTGGAATCCAAATTCGAAGTGATCGAAGAGAAAATCGAGAAGGTCGAGACGCAACTCGAAAAAGTCGAAATTAGATTCGATGAAAATTTTGAGAAACATGAAACTCAGTTCGGGAAGATAGAGACTCAGTTTGAAAAAGTGGATACGCAATTCGAGATAGTAGGAAAGCAAGTCGAAAATCTTGCTAAGGAGCTCAGCAACGTGAAGAGACAGAAAGCAGACAGCAGGGAATACACCGTGTCAGGGAAATGTCCGTCGTGGAATGCTCATGCCAGAGAACAGCCGTCATGGATGAAGACAGAGCTCGCGGAAGTCAAATCCGTTGCTGGAATTGCAACCAAACGGGACACCTACAACGGCAGTGCAGAAGTGCACCTAGACCAGGAAATTGTTCACATTGCGGAAGTAGGAGAAGCAGAGAGGAAGCATCTGGCGGTGATAACATCCATCCTGTCAGTCAGACTTCGCAAAACCAGCAGTCGGGAAATGCGTAAGGACCAACTTCGCGGGGCAGAAGTTGGTTACTGGAATCGAGGCCCCCAGGACCACCATTCAAGTTTCGCAAACCAAACGGGGTAACAAGAGCCTGACAGTGGAGGCACTAATCAACGAGAAGAAGTGCGTAGCCACCATCGACACAGGTGCCACTGCCTCCATTGTAAGAAGAGATATCGTCAAAAGCTCCTGGCTGCACAACACCAACAGCTACTGCCTGAAGACTGCAACAGGGGAAATGGCGAAGGTATTTGGAGAAGTTCGTCTTACGATTACTCTGGCAGGACTGACGTTCTCCCATGCGTTTCTGGTGGCAGATATATGCGACGAGTGCATCATCGGAGTAGACTTCATGAAAGCAAATGAAGTAATCTTGGACATCGGGATGCAGGTACTGAGGTATCGAAATGTGGAGATTCCGATGGTGTACGGAAATGAGAATGCCGTAACTCTCAGGACAGTCATCAGCAAAGACGAAGTTTTGCCGCCGTCTTCAGAGACAATCATTTGGACGAAGCTGGAAGGTGATCTTGGGAGCCACCGATTCTACATAGTAGAACCAGACCCAGAGAAGAATTCTCAAGACTACATCGTGGGAAAGACGTTAGTCGAACCAAAGAACACCATGGTTCCAGTGAGGGTTTTGAACGCAAGACCACACACTGTCAAACTAAGGCGAGGGGAGGTGACTGGAAAATGCACGCCGATTACCGCCGTCGCAACAATATCTGAACGTGATGCTCCAAAACTTCTCCCATCACCTTGGACAGCGGAAGCGAGAGAGACGATTCTCCAGTCCAGTGAGCTGAATCAGGAGCAGCGAACTATGGCAGAGAATCTTATCAATGAGTACGCTGATGTATTTGCCTCACAGGACGGAGAATACGGCCGAACACACCTGGTACAACATCGAATAGACACTGGTGATACTAGACCAATTCGTCAGCCTGCTAGGCGCCTTCCATTGGCAAAGCAGACAGAAGTTGCAGAGATGGTGTCGGCAATGGAGAAAGAAGGTCTGATTGAAAGTTCCAAAAGTCCGTGGGCATCACCGGTTGTACTGGTTAAGAAGAAAGATGGCAGCACGCGGTTCTGCGTGGACTATCGGCAGCTCAATTACGTCACCAAGAAAGACAGCTACCCTCTGCCACGGATTGACGACACGCTAGACACACTATCAGGAGCCCGATGGTTTTCCACTCTCGACTTGAAGAGTGGCTACTGGCAGGTACCGATCCATCCAGAAGACCGGGAGAAAACCGCCTTCACCGCAGGAAATGGGCTATGGCAATTCACGGTAATGCCATTCGGGCTGTGCAATGCTCCGGCGACTTTCGAGCGATTGATGGAATGTGTCCTGCAAGGGTTAACATGGAAAACCTGTTTGGTATACTTGGATGATGTCATCGTCGTAGGAAAAACGTTTGCGCAACACCGAGACAATCTAAGGGATGTGTTTCAAAGGCTTCGAAGTGCCCACCTGAAGCTCAACCCCAAGAAGTGCGCCCTGTTTAGAGCGGAAGTCAAGTACCTGGGACACATAATTTCAGCGAAAGGAGTGAGAACCGATCCAGAGAAGGTCGAAGCGGTGAAAAACTGGCCAGTCCCCAAGGATAAACACCAACTAAGGAGCTTCCTGGGCCTAGCCACCTACTACAGACGGTTCGTGAAGGATTTTGCCGGGATCGCAAAGAGCCTGCACCAGTTGACGGAAAAGGGAAAACAATTCAAATGGACAATTGAGTGCGAGAAGAGCTTCAAGGCACTTAAACAACGGCTATGCGATGCCCCGATACTGGCTTACCCCACTCCCGGGGAAACGTTCATTGTGGATGCAGATGCTAGTAATGTTGGGGTAGGAGCCGTACTCTCCCAGGTGCATGACGGCCAAGAGAAGGTGGTTGCGTACTTCAGCAAGGTGCTCTCTAAGCCAGAAAGGAACTACTGCGTGACAAGGAGAGAACTTCTAGCTTTGATCTTGGCTACGAAGCATTTTCACAAATACCTCTACGGGAGGAAGTTCGTTCTTCGCACAGACCATGCAGCCTTAAAATGGCTATTACAGTTCAAGAGTCCTGAGGGTCAGGTCGCAAGATGGATCGAAAGGCTGCAAATCTACGACTACGAAATACAGCATCGTAAAGGAAAACTCCACTCTAATGCGGATGCACTGTCCCGGAGACCATGCAGAACGGATTGTAAACATTGTGCGCGTCAGGAAGAACGGGAGCTGGTTTCCATCCAAAGAATGAGAGCCGAACCTATCGCCGGCTGGAGCGTAGATGAGATCCGGAACGCTCAGAAGGAAGACCCGGATATCGAGCCGGTTCTGGCCTGGAAGGAGAACATGGAGAAACCGGATCATCAGGACATCTCTCACAGAAGCCCGACCTTAAAGGCATATTTTGCGCAGTGGGACTCCCTCCATGTCCAAGAAGGTGTTCTGAGAAGAAAATGGGAATCCTCCGACGGAAAGTCGTTTGTAATGCAGCTTGTAGTACCGCGGACGAGGGTCAAGGAGGTGTTACAGGAAATGCATGGCGGGGCGTCCGGAGGCCACTTGGGAGTGAATAAGACGCTAGAAAAGGTACGAGAACGTTTTTATTGGTTAAAAGCGAAGGAAGATATCGAAGACTGGTGCAGAAAATGCGACGTGTGTGCAGCTAGCAAGGGTCCGAGAATCAAAACTCGAGGTAAGATGCACCAATACAACGTGGGAGCACCTTTCGAACGAATCGCCATTGACATCGCAGGGCCCTTTCCGGAAACCGACAATGGTAATCGGTATATACTCGTAGTGATGGACCACTTCAGTAAGTGGCCGGAAGCGTTTCCGATCCCTAACCAGGAAAACAGAACCGTGGCGGAGCAGATCGTCTACAATTGGGTTAGCAGATTCGGTGTGCCCTTGGAATTGCATTCTGACCAAGGGCGGAACTTCGAGTCAAGAATCTTCCAAGAGATGTGTCAACTACTCGGAATCAAAAAGACAAGGACAACCCCGCTTCATCCACAGTCGGACGGTATGGTGGAGCGTTTCAATAGGACTTTGGACGAACATCTCTCGAAGGTCGTAGGTGACTACCAACGGGATTGGGACCGGCAGATTCCCTTGTTTTTGATGGCCTATAGAAGTGCCGTGCATAGCACTACTCGACATACGCCGTTCGAAATCTTATTTGGTGGAATAGCTCGTTTACCCAGTGAGGTGAAATTTGGATCTCCTACCAATGAGCCCAGAAATGAAGAAGAGTACGTGGCGGACCTTAGGAAAAGGCTTAGGGACATACACCAAAGGACCAGAAGCCAGATTAAGATGACGAGCGACCGCATGAAGACCAGGTATGATGCCAAGGCAACAACGTCAGGATTCCAGGAAGGAGATCTGGTGTGGCTGTATAATCCCCATCGCCAAAAGGGGAAATCACCTAAGTTACAGCGGAACTGGGAAGGTCCCTACAGAATAGTAACCCGCATCAACGATGTTGTCTACCGCATCCAGCGAGGACCAAGGGCCAAAATGAAAGTGGTTCATGTGGACCGACTGAGTCGATACAATGGCCGAAATGAGGATGCACTTGTTCGGGACGAACACGTCTAAGAGGGGGGCAGTGTAGCATAATAATAACTACGCGCCTATGTCTATGCAGCAAATTCCGAAGTGACTTTCCATTCTGGCAGAATTTTGGTTCAAACTGTCCTTCATTCGAGGTTCGTGTCGGGGACGAAGTCTCCACAGCTCATGTCAACGAAAGAGACGAATAATATTAGGGATAAAAGGGAATTATAACTGCAAGAATTATTTCTCTTGTTCCAGTGGTCGAAGAATTTGCTAGAAGTTTCTGGCTATCTGAAACTTCTGCTATATAAGGACAGATGGCGATCAATAGGCAAGACAGTGATTTTTAAACTGTGGCGAAGAGATTAGAAAAGTGATAATAGGCGCAGTTGTAATTTTGTGATAAATTGAAAGTTGAGAGTTAACAAGAAGGAGTAATTACTTTGGATTTGTGAATTAAGTAATAGAAAGGAGATAAAGTGATTTGAGAGGAAAGAGACATTGTAACAAAAGAATTGCGAAGGATAGTACAGTGTGAACCTGAATTGTTCTATAGACTAGAAAATAAAGAAATAAATTTCACAGAATATTGTTTTATCTACTCGAGCCGTAGCTCGCATATTACAATATAATTGAAAATACAAATATTAAAACCGTAACAAATAACAGAACAGATTGGCAAGCCTTCAAGCTAAACTTAACGAGTAAATTAGATTTAATGATACCCCTTATAACCAAAAATTATGTAGAAAAAGAACTGCATAAGTTGGTCAGCGATATTCAGCAATCGGCCTGGGAAAGCACCCCCGCCCTAAAGAGAAAGAACACAAAAAGAAACTACACGAAAGAAATAAAAGATTTAGTAGCAGATAAAAGACGAGCAAGAAGAACGTGGCAGAAAACAAGAGCTCCACAACATAAAGCCAAGCTAAACAACCTCTGTCAAAGCAACTGATGGAAACTGGGCAAGAAGCGATGAGGACAAAACCATTCTCTTCGCAGACTACCTAGAAAACATATTTAAACCACCAGTTGAAAATGGAAGTATACAACCTACGTTAATAGGTCCTTCAGAAGAAGAAAGCGAAGAAATTCTGCTCACAACTCCTAATGAAATTTACAGCTTAATTAAGCATGAAATAAATGCAAAGAAAAGTCCTGGATATGACCTTATATCTGGTGTCGTACTAAAGAACTTACCAAGGAAGGCAATAATAAAAATAACAAATTTAATAAATGCCACATTTAAGCTTAAATATATGCCTAGTTTGTGGAAGGTTGCTGACATCCTAATGATTCCCAAACCTGGTAAACCGCCAAATGAAGTGTCATCTTACAGACCTATCTCGTTATTGCCAATGATATCAAAAGTGTTTGAGAAAGTACTCGCAAAGCGTCTAAATAAAATAATTGAAAGGAAAAGCAGATTCCGAACCATCAATTTGGTTTTCGAAGGCAGCACTCTACGATACAACAGGTACACAGAATTACGAATAAAATCGAAGAAGCACTAGAAAAAAGGAAAGTTTGCTCGGCTGTATTCTTAGATGTGGCGCAGGCCTTTGATAAAGTATGGCACGAAGGACTTATCTATAAACTGAGATGTATGTTGCCAAATCAATATGCTTCTATTCTGAAATCGTATCTAGATGGAAGACATTTCAGAATAAAACAACAGAGTACGTATTCAAATCTAAGAGAAATAAAGGCCGGCGTACCGCAAGGTAGTGTACTGGGCACAATATTATACTTATTATATACTAGTGATATTCCTAAATTAGAAAACCACACTATGGCAACATTCGCAGATGATACTGCAATACTAGCAGTAGGAAGAACCAGTGAAGAATCCACAGAAAAACTACAAATTGGCATAAACAAAATCTGTGAATGGACTAATAAGTGGAGAAGCAAATTAAACGAGTCTAAGTCAGTCCATGTTGACTTTACTAATAAAAAAATTGAATATATACCAATTATTATAAACCAAAAAATAGTTCCATGCGCTAATACAGCGAAATATTTAGGTATGACTCTAGATGCAAAGTTGAGATGGAAAGAGCACGTAAAAAAGAAAAAGAAAAAGAAGAGTTAGAAAACAAATATAGAAAACTGCACTGGCTGATAGGAAGAAACTCATCCGTATCAATTGGAAATAAAGTGCTTTTATACAATCAAATTCTGAAACCAACATGGACATATGGAATCCAACTATGGGGTTGTGCCAAAAAGACAAACATAGACAAAATACAACGTTTCCAAAATAAGGTGCTTAGAAATATAGTAAGTGCACCTTGGTACATAAGAAATACTGACCTTCATCGAGACCTGAAGGTAGAAAGTGTATCTGCAGAAATTCTAAAACATGCAAAAAAACACAAAGTAAAGCTAGAAGAGCATATAAACATAGATGCAAGAAAACTAATGCATAATGAAAATCAATTACGAAGGCTTAAAAGAACAAAACCTCTCGATTTAACTTAATATAAGAAAAATAAAAATGTATATACTTGCTTATAAATACATACACACTCGAAATAAAGGGTCACCAGGGGGTGTAACTCATACAAAGACTAAGATGTCAGAAAAAAATTGCTTATTAGTCCAAGTACACAGTACATACGCCTATTAGTATTGGATATAATTGGTTGCCGAATTAAAAAACTATTCGTACAGTGGTCGGTAATTTTGAGATCCAAAACTTTACTTGAGAATATTCCTGAATCATTTTTTTGTAACCTTCCGAAAATATGTTCAATGCAACTCATCTGTTATACGACTTGGTTCATTAATAATAGACTGTAACCCTTATGAAGACATAAGAAGGAAGTCATTATCAGAATCGGAGTTATTTATCGAAACATCAATATCAATATCAAAAGCAAAAAATTGTCGTTTTTATATCTTTAAGTAAACCATCCAACTTTTCTAAAAATAAACTTTTACTTACATTGTTCTCATGCACACGGTATATTCAGAAAATTGAGAAGCCATTTACTTTAATTATGTCAGCGCTGCTCAGATTATAAAATACTGTTCTACATTGGTATGATTTTTCTATGAATCCTGCAACACCACCAGACTTATATGAATTATTGCAATTGCCATAGAGGTCACAACCGGAAATATGCTACGAATGCATTTTTTAAATTTGGGCGCCAAAGAGGATATGAATAACCTTAAATTTTTTAAGGGCACGAGCGTTTGTGTTAAGGGGGGAGACGATCAGAGGAGATGACTGTGTACGTTGGCTTTAAATGTTTGAAGGTTCTGGTGAACAATTCGAATAGAGTTTATTTATTTTTATTTATTTTTAGCGCAACTTAAACTTTTTGAAAGAAACTAAACAATAGATTTACAAGCTTAAACTATTAAGACCCTAATAACAATTAACTTTTGTAGCCTCGTCTCTTTTAATTTTTTGCACAAATATTGTATTATTTCTAACCCATAAGTGTTTAAATTTATTTGGCACTTTGATCACCGCATTGAGCAGCTCACGTGTAAGAGAGGACAAACTATCGTTGAAATTGATACTTCCTTCATGTTGATCACCAAAGATTTTTGCTGTAAATTTTCCTCTCTTCATTGACTTCATTCTAATTACTTCCTTTTTGACTTAGCAACGGGCAAATTTAACACTTTATGTTGCCGTTTTGAGCGTAACGTCTCTAATTAAATTATCTTCCCCTGGGTACGTATGAGCAGCTTCCCCAGATGTCATGTTTGTGGGCAAACAAAGTTTTATTCAGCGTGCAGAACTCTTCACCTTTCTACCATAGCTTGTTGTCTTCCAGTTCAGATGGTAGAACACCTCGCGATGCAAGATCCGCAGAATTCCGTTGGGTTGGAATGTGTTTCTAGACACTGTTGTTGGTCAGCCTCTGGATCTCGGCTATTCGATTGCTAACGGAGGTTGTTCACTTCGACGGCGGCGAAGCAATCCAAGACAAGATAATGGTCGAGTCGGTCCAAGCAAATTTCGAACCTTCTGCAAACCTAAAACGTCTTTGGAGTAGTCCAGCTAGGATTACGGCTCCACACAGAGCAACCTTGGTCTTTGAAAGTAACAAGTGCACATGGATGTTGTCGTTGTTGTCCAATACTCGTAGGTATATTACTGCTCTCTGAAGCGTCACTAAATCCATGTAATTGCAGATTCTTCTGTGTGTTGTATGTTCGAACTTCGAACCCAACTTGGAATGCCACAACTACTGCATCATCATTTTCGCCTTTACAACGCAGGGAGAGATTTATCCAAGTTGGTGGAAGAGCTTTGCGGTAGCCGATAAAATCGTACTTTTTGTGACCAAAGAAACCTCGGAATAAATTTTCTGAAAGGAAAATGAGCCCTGAAGTGGAAACCATTATACACCAAGGGCCTTAACGTGCTCTGAAGTACCCACAGGTAACGAAAAACCGGCCTTCTGGAAATCTTGCACAAGAGTTTGTCAGAGTTGATAGTCCATTCTCGCAAATTGAATCCTGCACAGAAAAGTAACTGCACAATTTCATGTCTCTTTAAAATACCTTCTTCGACAAAATCTGCACCTGAAATCAAATCATCGACTACTGATTTTGAGCCGATGAGATATCTGGTTACTTTATCCGATGCCAGCTGCTTGCCTGTACGGATAACAAGACAAGTTGCGCAAGTGGTGCTGAAAGTCACTTTTTCTAATCGGAATGTTCAGATTGGATCTTGTGTTCTATAGCGCCAGAAGATCAGCTGGTAATAGGTTACGGTCTATTCTATTTACACGCATCCGTCTATACGAGTACATCTCTTTTATGTCGAAGGTAAATTTGTGTTTTCTCCATCTCAAAATAATATCTATGATGTTGCTCCGGATTTTATTGCCTACTAGCAAATGCTCGTTCAAAGATGGTGGTGCTGGAACTGGACTGCTTGAAGACAGCATGTTTCGGCAAAAAGTAGTGGTAGAGTGTTGCAAGAACTTCATTCGAGCTGACATCAACTTCCTTTATCTGTCCAATCTGCAAATATGCTTTAATGCATGTTTTTTGAAGAGTAGGGTTTTCCTGGACACGTCTCTCTAATTGAAGAAACCTACATAAGGATCCTTCCTTCGAGGATCCAAGCATGGGATGCGGACATCCCTAAATGGTAGGGAAACGGCCACACGACGTTCTTTTTGTTCGTGAGACAAACTGTTATTCGCAGGCTCTGTCCTCATGTGCTTCGTGTTTCTCGAAAGGAGCTTCTTCAGTCTCCCAAAACCTCTGATGTTGAGCATCTAAGTCGACCACCTGGAGAAGGCAATGGTAACGTTTGTTTCTCGGTTCGCGCGATTTCCAGAATCACTATTTCACTGAAGACATTGCTACCTAAAAGAAGTTATATCCGGTTTGTGGAAGAAAGATCTGCGAAAGTCCAACGCTTTAAATTGTTCCATTTATCGGTAGTCAGTTGACTAGCCAGGTGACTGACTTGAAAACAAGGGCTCGGATACAGGATTCAGAACTCGAATTGAGTGATCCGAATGTGGTGTCTACATAGCTATGGGAAGGTCCACTCCTGAACTTCCCCAGCCATTTCCATAAATGTTTGCTTTGTTTTCAGATTGAGTGACTGAACTGCTGCCTCTGTTATAAATGTCGCTTCAAATCTTGGCTCTTAGGTACAAAAATCTTCCTGTCGCAACTTTGATATTAATCAGCGCTATTGCCAAAAGAAACTTGGTATTAGGATGATGCAAGTTGGGGAAAGTGTTCACCGTTGGTTTGCTGAGTGAAGCTTCCTATACGCGATCGGTGGGTGTAAAAGCTGGTGCATGAATGTTAATGGCCGAGACTTGATTCAAGTGAGTTTGATTCGGAGCACGTATGTATAGTGTATAAATGGACTGTATATAATTGTGTGTTGTGTGGGTTGATGAATGTTCTGTGTTTGTATTCGTAAGTGTGTACATAGATGAGAGCTACTAGGTTGATTTTGTGTGGGGTGAGTTTGAATAATGAAGCAGGGAGTGATAGGTTTGCTGATAGAAATAACAACGAACCCTACTAGGACATTTTTGCGTGGAATGGCTGTACTCGAGACAGTTTTCGCAGACTCCTATCCTTCTAATTATATTCTGTCGTAATCTAGTATCCATATTCAGGAATCATTTGCAAGTTCGGAGTGCATGTTGCCCCCTGTCATACACGTTGCAGCTAAAATGATTCTTACTCTTCGATCTCAACGGAAATGAGTTGGGCTTTGCAGAATTCGGAATACTGTGAGCTATTCCCTGTCAAATACACTTTCTGTACCCGCTTATCTACTTCCCCCAATGTTCGGAATCTAGTTTCAAGAAACTCAGAAAATTCTGAAAAGGTAGGTGAAGTTATTTTGGTATCCTTTTTTGTTCCTAATCTTTCCTCCGGCAGTTGCTGAGTTATCGAATGGAGCTTTTATAGCCCATCGCATCCCAGTCCTAGATTCTTAAATGCATAACGGGTCTCCGTGCAAGTTTCCAAGAGTTTTTTCAAACCTACCGAATCTTCTTGCTGCAACACCGATTGCTAAACAAAATATTAAATTTCGCATTAACAAGAATACGCTTGTGGTAATACCGCGACGTTAAAATCTCCCAAGCTTTCTTATAGTTCCCTGAGTCTATGGGCCAAAGCCGATCTGCTTCATTTGTTGAACTCGGCTTGAGATAGCGCATCTCCTCGAGAACCCGTTGGGCATTAGCTTTTAGTTTATGATTTTGATACACACAGGTCAGTTAAAATAATGCACAAAAATAGAAGTGAGCCAAATATTCTTGTCTGTAAAGTGTAGTCCAAAAATGTAAAAATTATTGAAGGAAGTGAAAAAAGAAAACAACTGTTGCAACTGGTAATGAGTTGAGTGGCAGTTACCAGGGGGAGAAATTTCCCTACATGACGTCTACACAAAGGGAAATTATATCGTATTTATAAGGGGCTTCAACATTTAGCGTTTCCAGTTTATTTCCAAATTGGGGCCTTTTTTAATCTCCGATGACTGGCCTTGCATTCAGGGGTCCAGCTGCGGAGCTCTTGCAGACCATCCCGGAAGATAAACAGCAGAACTACGACTCTCTGGTTCAGGCTATCGAGATGCGGTTTGGGGATGAACACATGCGTCATGGATGAAGACAAAGCTCGCGGAAGTCAAATCCGTTGCTGGAATTGCAACCAAACCGGACACCTACAACGGCAGTGCAGAAGTGCACCTAGACGAGGAAATTGTCCACATTGCGGAAGTAGGAGAAGCAGAGAGGAGACTTCCCAAAACCAGCAGTCGGGAAATGCGTAAGGACCATCTTCGCGCGGCAGAAGTTGGTTACTGGAATCGAGGCCCCCAGGACCGCCATTCAAGTTTCGCAAACCAAACGGGGTAACAAGAGCCTGACAGTGGAGGCACTAATCAACAAAAAGAAGTGCGTAGCCACCGTCGACACAGGTGCTACCGCCTCCATTGTAAGAGATATCGTCAGAAGCTCATGGCTGCACAACACCAACAGCTTCTCCCTGAAGACTGCAACAGGGGAAATGGCGAAGGTGTTTGGAGAAGTTCGTCTTACGATTACTCTGGCGGGACTGACGTTCTCCCATGCGTTTCTGGTGGCAGATATATGCGACAAATGCATTATCGGAATAGACTTCATGAAAGCAAATGAAATAATCTTGGACATCGGGATGCAAGTACTGAGGTATCGAAATGTGGAGATTCCGATGGTGTACGGAAACGAGAATGCCGTAACTCTCAGGACAGTCACCAGCAAAGACGAAGTTTTGCCGCTGTCTTCGGAGACAATCATTGGGAGCCACTGATTCTATATAGTAGAACCAGACCCAGAGAAGAATTCTCAAGACTACATCGTGGGAAAGACGTTAGTCGAACCAAAGAACACCATGGTTCCAGTGAGAGTTTTGAACACAAGACCACACTCTGTCAAACTAAGGCGAGGGGAGGTGACTGGAAAATGCACGCCGATTACCGCCGTCGCAACAATATCTGAACATGATGCTCCAAAACCTCTCCCATCACCTTGGACAGCGGAAACGAGAGAGACGATTCTCCAGTCCAGTGAGCTGAATCAGGAGCAGCGAACTATGGCAGAGAATCTTATCAATGAGTACGCTGATGTATTTGCCTCACAGGACGGAGAATACGGCCGAACACACCTGGTACAACATCGAATAGACACTGGTGATACTAGACCAATTCGTCAGCCTGCTAGGCGCCTTCCATTGGCAAAGCAGACAGAAGTTGCAGAGATGGTGTCGGCAATGGGGAAAGAAGGTCAGATTGAAAGTTCCAAAAGTCCGTGGGCATCACCGGTTGTACTGGTTAAGAAGAAAGATGGCAACACTCGGTTCTGCGTGGACTATCGGCAGCTCAATTACGTCACCAAGAAAGACAGCTATCCTCTGCCACGGATTGACGACACGCTGGACAAACTATCAGGAGCCCGAAGATTTTCCACTCTCGACTTGAAGAGTGGCTACTGGCAGGTACAGATCCATCCAGAAGACCGGGCGAAAACCGCCTTCACCGCAGGAAATGGGCTATGGCAATTCATAGTAATGCCATTCGGGCTGTGCAATGCTCCGGCGACCTTCGAGCGCTTGATGGAATGTGTCCTGCAAGGGTTAACATGGAAAACCTGTTTGGTGTACTTGGATGATGTCATCGTCGTAGGAAAAACGTTTGCGCAACACCGAGACAATCTAAGGGATGTGTTTCAAAGGCTTCGAAGTGCCCACCTGAAGCTCAACCCAAAGAAGTGCGCCCTGTTTAGAGCAGGAATCAAGTACTTGGGGCACATAATTTCAGCGAAAGGAGTGAGAACCGATCCAGAGAAGGTCGAAGCAGTGAAAAACTGACCAGTCCCCAAAGATAAACACCAACTAAGGAGCTTCCTGGGCCTGGCCACCTACTACAGACGGTTCGTGAAGGATTTTGCCGGGATCGCAAAGAACCTGTACCAGTTGACGGAAAAGGGAAAACAATTCAAATGGTCAATTGAGTGTGAGAAGAGCTTCAAGGCACTTAAACAACGGCTATGCGATGCCCCGATACTAGCTTACCCCTCTCCCGGGGAAACGTTCATTGTGGATGCAGATGCTAGTAATGTCGGGGTAGGAGCCGTACTCTCCCAGGTGCATGATGGCCAAGAGAAGGTGATTGCGTGCTTCAGCAAGGTGCTCTCTAAGCCAGAAGGGAACTACTGCGTGACAAGGCGGGAACTTCTAGCTTTGATCTTGGCTACGAAGCATTTCCACAAATACCTCTATGGGAGGAAGTTCGTTCTTCGCACAGACCATGCAGCCTTAAAATGGCTATTACAGTTCAAGAGTCCTGAGGGTCAGGTCGCAAGATGGATCGAAAGGGAAATATACGACTACGAAATACAGAATCGTAAAGGAAAACTCCACTCTAATGCGGATGCACTGTCCCGGAGACCATGCAGAACGGATTGTAAACATTGTGCGCGTCAGGAAGAACGGGAGCCGAACCTATCGCCGGCTGGAGCATAGATGAGATCCAGAACGCTCAGGAGGAAGACCCGGATATCGAGCCGATTCTGGCCTGGAAGGAGAAGACGGAGAAACCGGATCATCAGAACATCTCTCACAGAAGCCCGACCTTAAAGGCATATTTTGCGCAGTGGGACTCCTTCCATGTCCAAGAAGGTGTTCTGAGAAGAAAATGGGAATCCTCCGACGGAAAGACGTTTGTAATGCAGTTTGTCGTGCCGCGGACGAGGGTTAAGGAGGTGTTACAGGCAATGCATGGCGGGGCGTCCGGAGGCCACTTGAGAGTGAATAAGACGCTAGAAAAGGTACGAGAACGTTTTTATTGGTTAAAAGCGAAGGAAGATGTCGGAGACTGGTGCAGAAAATGCGACGTGTGTGCAGCTAGCAAGGGTCCGAGAATCAAAACTCGAGGTAAGATGCACCAATACAACATGGGAGCACCTTTCGAATGAATCGCCATTGACATCGCAGGGCCCTTTCCGGAAACCGACAATGGTAATCGGTATATACTCGTAGTAATGGACTACTTCAGTAAGTGGCCGGAAGCGTA
Organism: Pocota personata; assembly: GCA_963082735.1. Classification (NCBI taxonomy): domain Eukaryota; kingdom Metazoa; phylum Arthropoda; class Insecta; order Diptera; family Syrphidae; genus Pocota; species Pocota personata. The sequence goes on from OY720429.1 coordinate 148,893,231, forward strand.
TCCAATTCCTAACCAGGCAGCCAGAACCGTGGATGAGCAGATTCGGTGTGCCCTTGGAATTGCATTCTGACCAAGGGCGGAAGTTCGAGTCAAGAATCTTCCAAGATATGTGTCAACTACTCGGAATCAAAAAGACAAAGACAACTCCGCTTCATCCACAATCGGACGGTATGGTGGAGCGTTTCAATAGGACTTTGGACGAACATCTCTCGAAGGTCGTAGGTGGCTACCAACGGGATTAGGACCGGCAGATTCCCTTGTTTTTGATGGCCTATAGAAGTGCCGTGCGTAGCACTACTCGACATACGCCGTTCAAAATCTTGTTTGGTGGAATAGCTCGGTTGCCCAGTGAGGTGAAATTTTTATCTCCTACCAATGATAAGATAAAATAAAGCGGACCTTAGGGAAAGGCTTAGGGACATACACCAAAGGACCAGAAACCAGATTAAGATAACGAGCGTCCGCATGAAGACCAGATATGGAGTCAAGGCAACAACGTCAGGATTCCAGGACGGAGATCTAGTGTGGCTGTATAATCCCCATCGCCAAAAGGGGAAATCACCTAAATTGCAGCAGAACTGGGAGGGTCCCTACAGAATAGTAACCCGCATCAACGATGTTGTCTACCGCATCCAGCGAGGACCAAGGGCCAAAATGAAAGTGGTTCATGTGGGCCGACTGAGTCGATACAATGGCCGAAGTGAGGACGCACTTGGTCGGCACGAACAAGTCTAAGAGGGGGGCAGTGTAACATAATGTAGCATAATAACTACGCCCTCAAACAGGCAACACATTCCGAAGTGTTTTTCATTTGAGGTTCGTGTCCACAGTAAGAGACGGATACGACGTCGCAGAATTAAGAGAGAATTATAACCGCAAGAGAATTATAACCGCAAGAGATTATTGGCTGCAGCTGTCATCTTGGAATTATTACATCAGAATTTTCTTGTTCCAGTGGTCGAAGAATTGGCTAGAAGTTTCTGGCTATCAGAAATGCGACTATATAAGGACAGATGGCGATCGAGGCAAGGCAGTTGTTTTTCGAACCGCACGAAGAGATTGAAAAAGTGATAAACGGCGAAGTTGTAATTTTGTGATAAATTGAAAGTTGAGAGTTAACAAGAAGAAGTAATTAGTTTGGATTTGTGAATTAAGTAATTGAAAGGAGATAAAGTGATTTGAGAAGAAAGAGACCTTGTAAGGAAGGAATTTGCGAATAATAGTATAGTGTGAACTTGAATTGTTCTATAGACTGTGCTGACTCGGGGATGACTGGTTTTTTCGAGAGAGAGTCTTGATTGATATCTGGAGGTATGCGGCCGTGCTCTTAAGCGGTGTTATTAGTACTGTTTTTAACTCTTAGTTCCCTTTTGTAAATATCTTATTGTAAATTCAAATAAATTTCTTACCGAAAAAATAAAGTAAATCCTACACTTGGGGGCTCAACCGGGGTTAAAATTGATTTCTTTGATTTTTGGTTCAGAAAATTTGTAAGGTCGAAAGAAGGAAAAGTGATAAGCAAAGCTACGAAGTAAAGTTAAATATTAAGGTGGAAAAGATTTGAATCAAAAGCTACGAAGTAAAGCTAAGTGTTAAGTTGGAAAAGATTTGAATCAAACCTTCGAAGTAAAATATAAGTGTTAAGATGGAAAAGATTCGAATAAAGGCTACGAAGGAAAAGATAAGTGTCAAGTATAGTATTGAAAGGGAAGTGCAACAGAAGCTACGAAAAGGTAAGAAAAGTGAAGGGCAGTTAAAGAAAGAAGCTGTCTACTAGGGAAGAGGATTCATGAATGGATAGACCCTCGAAATTAACTACTCGCGAATTACAAGCGTTTCTTAGGGGAAAGAGTTTGTCCTACAGATATAACGTGAAAAGGGACTTAGTAGAACGAATCCAGAGATTTCTTGAAGAAGAGAACGTTGTAATAGAAGACGTATTGAATAACACAGTGGAAAAGAAGGCTTATCCACCACGAGCGACGACACAGGAGAGGAACCAGAAGTTCAAGAAGAAGAAGAGATTCAAGAAGAAGAAAATACATCAAACGTCCAGGAAGAAGAAGAAGAAGATCGAAAAACAGTTTTGTATTCCCTGACGTCGAGGAGTCGCTAGAGCAATTCACGGAAGAATAGGGGAAAAACTACACCAAATGGATTAAGGAATACGAAGACATTGCAGTGGCATGCGAGTGGAATGACGTACAGAAATATTTGTATGTGAGGAGACTCCTTAAAGGAGCTGCGAAGTTAACAGTAGAAGCCAGTGAGGGAATCAAAGACTGGAGCACGCTAAAAGCAAGGTTGGAAAAAGAGTTCGAGAAAAACCATCCTGCCTAGAGGTTCACAGACTTCTGGAGTCTAGGAAGAAAAACTCATCTGAAAGTTTTTTGGAGTACTTGTACATGATGACTCAGATAAGCAACAAAGGAAGTGTAGATTAAGCATCTGTAGTAGAATACATAGTTAATGGAACTCCAGATGCAGTACATCACAAAACTCTATTATAGGAAACAACAATTCTAGAGGAACTAAAGGGTAAATTAGAGAGTTTCCAGAAAATGCAACGACAGGTGTCTAAGCCGAGAATGGAAACGAATAAAAACAACACGCAGCACAGGACAAATACGCCACAATCGGGGACTCGTTCAGGGAAGCAGTCCAATCAGTCCCTTAAACGCAATCATTTGGTCATATGTCGGCTAACTGTCTGAACCAAAAAGATGGAGAAGTTGACTCGAGAGGAGTGCGGAGAGTCCAACACAGGAACGGCAATCACATTTTGATGAACATCGCAACAATAGCGTAAATAACACTTGGTTCGTGCCTTTTAGAAATACAGATCGTGGCGGATAATTACTTTGACAACAAGCCAGGGAAACATCAAGAGTGTTAAAAGCGTGATCCCAATAGAAGTGGAGCAGGCAACAACGTTTGATCTGGAAGAGAATGACATCATGAACATTGAGGTAATTGACCACGAGGGGGACAAGAGTAATAGCAAATTTCGGGTAGGCAACGATATTTCAGCGAACTCACTGAGAAGAATTGCCAGATCATGCATCGCGATGGACATTATACTCAGTCCATCAGAAAGCGAGGAGGCTGGCACCTCCAGAGAAGGAAGATGTCAACACACAAATCGAGGAATGGCTCCAAGATGAAATCATCCAACAGAGTCGGTCGGAGTTCGCTAGTCCTATTGTGCTAGTGAAAAAGAAGGATGGCAGTAATGGGCTATGCATCGTTTTCGTAAGTTGAATGATTGAATGATAAGATCATCAAAGACCGATATCCCTTACCAGTCATGGAAGAAGTTTTGGAAAAGTTATATGACGCAAAAGTATTTACAACACTAGATCTACGCAATGAATTCTTTCGACATAGCGGAAAGTAGTAGAAAGTACACATCATTCGTGACCCCTGAAGTATAGTATGAATTTCGGAAGGTCCCTTTCGGACTTTGCAACTCACCTTCCGTATTTCAGCGCTTCGTTAACACAGTTTTCCGAGACTTAATACGACAAGGATACGTACTTTTATATGTAGATGATTTGATTATTGCATCTGAAAATGAAAAGGCTAATTTGGAGAAGCTGGCAATCATCTGAATCATCTCAAGAGTAGCGGAAGAAAATGGGTTGATAATAAAATGGGAAAAATGTGTATTTTTAAGAAAGTCTGTGAGTTCTTGGGACACATTGTTGAAAAACGAAACATCAAACCATCAGTTTAGAAACTACAAACAGTGAAAGGTTTTTTCCGTAAGTTCATATCTTACTATGCTATCTTTGCCAAGCCACTTTCCAAGATGGAGAGAGTATTTATTTTCGGTTCAGAGGAGGTAGCAGAGTTCGAATCATTAAAAGACCTACTGTGGAAAGAACCCGTGCTTAAATTATTCAATCCGGGATTGGAAACCGAGCTGGATACGGATGCTAGTATGATTGGATATGGGGGTGTACTGCTCCAGAAACATGAAGGTTACTTTCATCAAGTTTTTTACTTGAGTTTCAAGGCTACACCGGCAGAAGTTAACTACACCAGTTATGAGCTCGAAGTATTAGCCATAGTGAAGTGTCTAAAAAAGCTACGCGTTTAGCTACTGGGAATGGAGTTCAAGCTGTACACGGACTGTATGGCTCCTCAGGCCACGATGGAAAAGAAGGATCTATGTCCACGAGTTGCTCGGTGGGCAATAATGCTACAAGAATATTCCTACGTAGTCTTACACCGCTCGGGGTCGTCGTGGAAGCCCTCGCCAAGCAGGATTTTTACATTTCGAAGTTACCTAGCCAGAAGAAAAAGGTGATATCAAATATGGAAAAGTCGAGGGACTGTTAAAACTAATCGAAAAGACTGACCTACCTCTACATACATACCATGTAGACCAGCTGGGAACCCTTCCAACAACAAATAAATTCTACAACTACTTATTCGTTATTGTGGATGCCTTCACAAAGTTCATGTGGGTGTATCCGATAAGAACAACTAAAAGTGAGGACGCTGTGAAGAACCTGGAGAAGCAGCAAGAGATATTCGGAAACCCTTCCGAATCGTGTCGGACAGAGGCACTGCCTTCACGGCCAACATCTTTAAGGAATATTATGAGCGGAATAAAATCTAACACGTTATCACCACAACAGGAATACCGCGGGGAAATGGACAGGTTGAATGTATAAATGGGATCCTAATCAAGGTATTAACGAAGATGGCAATAAACGACCCAACCAAGTGGTATCAATTCGTGGAACAGCTACAAAAAGCACTCAACTCAACTCTACCGTATGTCGCAGCATAAGGAGGAGTCCATTTCAATTAATGTTCGGAGTAGTCATGAGGAAAACTGAAAACACCGAGCTTACTAAAAATACAACAGAAGAACTGTAAGGGGTACAATCGGAAAAGGAAAGCAGTTCACCAATAACAAATTCGCGACCTCGTCGCCATACAACGAGCTCAATTCGGAGCCGGGCTTAAGATGTATCCAAGGTTCATGGGCTCATATGAAGTGACGAGGATCAAAAGACACAACCAGTATGAAGTGAAGAAGGTGTGACAACATGAGGGCCCCAACGTCACATCCACTGCTGCTGATCACATGAAGCTCTGGGCGAATCTCAACGATGCCAAAGATGATGAAACGACACTAATTGTGATTACGTATCTCTCGACTGAGGACAGCCGAGGATTTCCAGGACGGCCGAGTGCAGGAGAGTGTAGTTTATTGCTTTTATTTCTTTTTCCTTTGTTATGTAGCTTAGTCTATCCCCAGGGTCAACGACGCAGTCAAAAATTCCTGAGCATAAAGTTGCACCCAGCACAGTGATTCACCACCTGCATATGGTGGTGTTGTATTTCGCTAGTCGGGGTGATTAATCGAATATGACCCAGTTGTTGGTGCATAAAAGTACAGCACACTGAAGCATAGTAGAGAAATGTGAAGAGCATTGGTCGTCGCTGGCGTGTGCGGGGCAGGATACCTGATGACTTGGGTAGTCAAAGCGCTGATGTGGTATAAACTACTGAACGGTTTGAACGTGTGGAATTGGCTGGGTTATAAAAGATGGAGGCGGCTGACTCGGGGATGACTGGTTTTATCAGGAGAGAGTCTTGGTTGATATCTGGAGGTGTGCGGGAGTGCTCGTAAGCGGTGTTATTAGTATAGTTTTTAACTCTTAGTTCCCTTTTGAATATCATGTTCCTACTCGCCACTTTTAGTAAGCCTCTGGATCTCAGCTACCCAGTTACTGATGAAAGTTGACCATTTGGATGGAGGGGCGGCAATCCAAGCTAAAGCAATTGTCGAATCAGTCCATGAATACTTCCTAGTCTTCTCCAAATAATAATGTGGATAAATAATCCAAAAGTGAAGTGAGAATGACGGCTCCACACAGCTCAAGTCGATGTAAAGTCACCGTCTTTAGAGAAGCTACTTTCCTTTATGACATCAGCAAGTACACCTGGATATTGTTTTGTGAGTCCAGTAACCGTAAGTAAACGGAAGCGCCATATGCTCTCTGAGAAGCGTCACTAAAACCGTGCAATTCCAGATCCTCTTATAAGTCGTGTATGAAGATCCACCGTGGAATTCGGATTCGCTCAATTAGTGGAAGCTCCCGATGGAAAGTGTCCCACTCTTTTCTGAGCTCTGAAGGAATTGGATTGCTCCGGCCTAGACCGCGCCACCACAATTGCTGCATCATCATTTTGGCCTTTATAATACAAGGTGGGATCCATCCAACTGGATCAAATAACTTCGCAGTGGTGGAAAGGATCACCCTCTTCGTAACCTCAGAAGTGTCGGGGCAAACGTTGTGAAAAGAAAATGAATCTCCCAATGGAAGCTACTTGATGCCTAAGGTCTTCTCATGTTCTGATATACCAAGGGGCAAAGAAAAGTCAGACTCGCGATCATTTTCGGGAATTTGATGCAATACATCATCCGAGTTACTTATCCATTTGCGAAGGTTGAACCCTGCCGACGAGAGTAAGCTTCGCATTTTGTCTTGTCTTCTTAGGGCTTCTTCTATGGAGCTCGCTCCGGTGATAAAGTCATCTACATATCTTCTTGGACCATTTTTGACCCGAGGGGGTATTTGTCCTTTTAATCAAACGCCAGGTATCGTGCACAGGTAGTGCCGAAAGTAACGGTGTGTTGACCTACGCAAGGCTAGTTCCTTCGAGAGTCCAAGCGCAGGATAACTTCCTGCGAAGCGAAACTTCATAACGACCATCAGATGAACTTTTTGTGTGTGTGAGGTAATGGCCTTCACAGGCCTGGTCTTCTCGAACTCTTCGAAGGGCGCTTCCTCAATTTCCAAAAATTTTCGCCGTTGCGAATCAAAAAGAACTTTCCTTGGGAACTCAATGGGTATTTTTCCCAATAGAATCCAAAAAAGTTGAGATAATCTCTGTTACGAGGCCTTAGTGGCGACAACAATATGAAAAAAAATATATATATATTGTATATATATTTTAAAATTATATATATTTCAAAATTAATTTATTTTTTCTGATTTCATTTCACATATTATTAAACGCACCGTCCCAACTCGACTTCTGACTTCGCTTCAATAGTCGAGTTGATTCCTTCATCTCGTATATATTTTTTCCCAACAATAAACAAATAATAAAACACAAGAAATCTTGTGGGACCGCAGCCACCACTTGGCTCTAACTCTAACGGTACAGAGACCAATAAACAAATACTAAAATACAAGAAATCTTCTGGGACTGCAGCTACCACCTGGCTCTAACTTTAACGGTTTAGAGACCAATAAACAAATACTAAAATACAGGAAATCTTGTGGGACCACAGCCACCACCTGGCTCTAACTCTAACGGTTTAGAGACCAATACAAACCACTCGGCCATTCTTCTTTGATTTTTGTTTCGATTCTCAATAGGTTTCTAATGGTTCTCATGTACCTTTCGACCTGACCATTGTCTCTGTGTATATCCGGTGTAATGAAGTGATATTCTATTTGCTAGTCAGTGAAATATTTCGGGAATATTGTGTTTTTAAAAGAGGTACCGGCATCCATAATTATTTTCCTGGGTGCACAAAACAGCGATAGAACATGTTGCAACATTTCTTGAGTTTCAGCTGTGGTAACATTATGTTCATAGGCGTCGAAATATAATATTTTATGAATGCATCAATTATGACCAGCACATGTTTGTAACCGTCGGCTGATATTGGTAACGGACCCAGATAGTCCATTTGTAAAGTGCGAAATGGCTGTATTAGCTTTTCTACTGGATTTATGAAACCCTGCAATGGGCCAGTCCTAGTTTTTTTCACCACACAAATTACGCAATGCCTAAGGTAGTTCCTGATGAAATTTCTCGTCCGAGGAAACCAAAAGTGTTCGGCAATGGGTTCATAAGTTTTAACAGCATCTGACAGAACCATGACACTGCTCATCATAAAAAATTAGCAGCAAACCTAAACGACTTTATTTAGGAACGAACCATTGCAAATTGACAGTACCATCTTGGTTAACTTGCTTGCGATATAGAATTTCATTCTTTTCTGCATATTGGTTAGCATCAAGCCCGCCTATTTTTCCAACAGGTTTTGTACTTCTTCGTTTCCTTTTTGCTCCATGTACGCCTGATTCGTCGAATAATGTCAATTGGAATCCGGCTTAAATAATCTATATGTGGCAGGCTACTTCCCTTTCGGTATACTATCTCAAAATTAAAATCTTGTAAATAAATCCACCATCGTGCAATTCAGAGAATAAGATCCTTTTTGGTAGCTGATGCTTTTAAAGCATTACAATCTGTAACGAGCGTAAATCTAATACCAAGCAAATATACACGAAAGTGCTTTACGGCTTGTACAGTGGCTAACGTTTCGGGCTCGTATGAGTGATATTTAGCTTTAGCTACAGTTGCTTTTTTGCTAAAATAAGCTACCACTTTTGACACAAAATGATGCTTCTGGATTAAGCCAGCTCCGTACCCAATGCTACTTGCATCTGTGTGCAGTTCGATTGGCAATTCAGGATTAGCAAGAAGTGACCTGGATGTTAGATACTCAATCAAGTATTGTTTTGCTTTCTCCTGTTCTTCATTCCACTCGGAAGTCACCTTCTATTTTGTCAGCTTTGTTATACACACTGTTCGAGCGGTGAATTCAGTAACAAACTTTCTGAAGTATCCTGAAAATCCCATCAATTTTCGGACTTGCTTGACGTTTGCAGGAACAGGCGACTCAATTACAGCCTGCATTTTGTCTTTACCTGGTCGCGCATCCTCACAAGATATTTCTCTGCCAAGGTATTCTAATTTGCATTGAAGAAAACGACACTTTCTAATATTTAGAGAAAATCCGGCGGAATTCAATGCACTCAACACCTGACGCAGATAATCGAGCCCTTCTTCATAAGTAAAGGTGGGGATCAGAATGTTTTCCAAATAAACTAGAGCGATCATATCTTTCAAAGGTCCTGAAAAAAGATTGATGGACCTTTGGAAGATGGCGGGAGCATTGGGAAGCCCAAAAGGCATCCACAAATACTCAAAATGGCCATCGGGTGATTTAAAAGCTGTCTTCTGGATGGGCTCTTCATGAATAAGTATCTGGTGGAACCCTGATGCCATGTCCAAGGATGTAAAGAATCGTCCTTTACCTAGCCTATCTAGCTGATCCTCAATTAACGGTAGTGGATATCGGTCTTTAATTGTATTGCGATTGAGCTCTCGAAAATCAACATACATCCTGTAAGAGTCATCTTTCTTCTTTACGAGCATAATTGGACTTGCAAACGGAGATTCACTAATTAGAATAATCTTGTAGGCAAGATGATCGTTTGTTATCTTTCGTACAGCTTCTCTCTCTTCAGCAGCTAGTCTTTAAGGGGAACGGTTGACGATGGCATCCTTTTCCAGTCTAATATTAAGGCTGATATTATTTACTGTATCTACTTTATTACCGCTCGTTATCATATCACGAAAATCTCTCAAAGATCTTGTAATGCGCTCCGATATTCCGAAGGATCCAAAATCTTTGACATGTTATAATCGACGTTGTCTGAAATTCTGTGAATTCCGGGAAGTTGTCGGCGAACAACAAGTGAACCTATATGATCTGTTACAGTGGCCAAACTGTGGTTTTCAAACAAATTACGTCCGATAAAAACATCATATTCTGGAATAAAGACATATGAAACAGTGGTTTAAATTTTCGAGATCCTTGTATGCCCTTCAAATTTGGTTGTTGCTTTAATAGTGGCTATCCCCTTCAACATAACATTGCACGCAACAAGTTTATTTTGGAATAAGTGCTGAAATTTTGGAGACATGAGAGACAGATCCGCCCCTGTATCAATCGGAGCCCAGAATCGATGCCCTTCAATAACAACCTGAGTAGCACCCGAAGGTTTACCATAACTACAGAAATTTATACTGTGTTGTTTCTCTATAGCCGCCTTGTTAAAGCAATTAGAAATATCATGACACAGCTTGGCGCAAAAAGTGCAAATAACACCCTGACTTGGTTTCGATAGTATTTCGGGCTTTGTAGATGTGCTGTTTTCCGCATTTGGCCCAGTACGCTTAACATAACAATTAGCTTTTATATGCCCCAGTTTTCCACACTTTAAACATTTCTTTACCGAAGTGCTTGCATCCTTCCCGTCACCTAACTTCCTTTTTAACACCGACTGAACAGTACCTGGCTCATTTAAGTCTTTATTACACAGCGGCTTTGGAAATCAGGACAAGTGGACTAATAGCTCAGGAACAGTCTTGCAGTTAGCTTTCATTACTGCATTACGGACCTCGAACTCAGCTATGCCATGTATAATTAATTCCAATAAGTCACCCTCATTCCAATTCGCCCGCAGGTTTCTTAGTATGGCGGATTTCTCATGGACATATGTTTCATAGGTGTTAACACTGGAGCTTCTAAATTGTACCGCCTCTTCTAGAAGGCGACCCAGATTCCTCTTATGTAGAAATGCGTCCTCAAAGTCTTTATGGAAACTACCCCAGTCTCTGACGTCAGGGTTCCAACGTTCATACCACCACTTTGCGTCATCCAACAAAAATTTACCAACTCGGGCCAAAGTTTTCAGATTAGACCAACCTGCTTCTTTTTTAATTTCTTCTACTTGACTCACCCATTTAGCGGATTCATTAATTTCAGGTCGGAAATAAGGAAGATCAATCAGTTCATATGATCTCTGGGATTGCAATGCCTTGATCAACTCACTCAGTATTTGCGAAGATTCTCCAGTCCCATCACCAGCTACACTTTTATTTGCAACACCCCGATCACGGGGCATGTCGCCAAAATTTCTTTATTTTTTTTTCAATTTTTTTTTTCTTTACAACAACCTACGACAGGCAACAATTTTTCATGCACTTTTCACTTATCTAGCCCTTTTAGGCAAACACTTTATTATTTAATTTTTTTTTTCCTATCCCACTTCTGATGTCAGAATTTTAAAATTAAATTTTTTCTGATTTCATTTCACATATTATTAAACGCACCGTCCCAACTCGACCCTTGAAGTGATTCCTTCATCTCGAATATTTTTTTTCCATCTATCCAGTTCTTCCCCGTTATTCTTGCGGGTCTCAAGCAGAAACAGTCGATTCCCATATCTCCGGTACTTCCCAGTTTATTCTCGTTGATCTGAAGCAAAACAGTTGGGTTGATAGCGGTTGCTGGCGGCTGCGTGCGTGTGTTTCATTTTACGTCAAAGGGGTTGATGGTGGCAGGTCTTTTCAATAAAATATTAAAATGATGCTAATAATTTGCTTATTTGGGGCGACATTAGTCACCAAATGTGACAACAGTCACCAAAGGCGACACTAGTCGTCAAGTCCACAACTCAAACCCAAAACATAAACAAAGGCAAGTGAACTTGCAGGAGAAGTGATAAATACTAACCGCAGATCCACATCCATAGTGGAGACGCGCCGAAAAGCAATCCCCGGCGGCCACAAGTGAATGGTGTCCAACGATGCGGACTATGACCACTGGTAAACCTTGTGGAATTATCATCGGGGTTCATCCGTGTACCTTCCTCCACATGATCGCACAAATCCAGGAACTTTGATGGTAGTTCCGGTTGCCAGGGACATTCCGCCCGAAAAGGTTCAGTCTACCTCGCAGGAAAAACTATCGCGTCAATTACTATCGCGTCAATTACTTTTTACAAAAAAAAAAAAAACACTTCATCCGCTCTGTGAAAGAAAATTCGACGAAAGACAAAACCAGAAGCGAAAGATCGAAGTGAAATGGAAGAGTTATTAAAAGTGTTATACTTTCCGTTGTGTTGCGAGGGCCTGTACCTCGTCCAATAACAAAAAAAAAAAAAAGGAAATGAAAAATTAAAAGAGGTACCTCAATGCAGGCAATTTCTCCGGCGATCCCACGATGGTATTTGTCATCGTCGTCCGATCGTCCTGTCTTACCGGTTCCTGTGCATCCTCGCACACACACCTCCCATTTCAGTGGTGAGTTTTCTTTAAAAATATTTATTGTAAAATAAAAATAATTGAAAAAATGGTATACAAAAAAAAAAAAAACACAGCGATAAGGTTTAGCTTTTTATTTTTTGAATTTTTCTTATTAGTGTAATATGCAAGCTACGGCTCGAGTAGATAAAACGATATTCTGTGAAATTTATTTCTTTATTTTCTAGTCTATAGAACAATTCAAGTTCACACTATACTATTCTTCGCAAATTCTTTTCTTACAAGGTCTCTTTCCTCTCAAATCACTTTATCTCCTTTCACTTACTTAATTCACAAATCCAAACTAATTACTTTTTTTTGTTTACTCTCCACTTTTAATTTATCACCAAATTACAACTTCGCCCATTATCACTTTTCCAATCTCTTCGCCACGGTTCTAAACCAACTGTCTTTTTTTTTGACCGCCATCTGTCCTTATATAGCAGAAGTTTCTGATAGCCAGAAACTTCTAGCAAATTCTTCGACCACTGGAATAAGAGAAATAATTCTTGCAGTTATAATTCCCTTTTATCCCTGATATTATTCGTCTCTTTCGTTGACATGAACTGTGGAGACTTCGTCCCAGACACGAACCTCGAATGAAAGGACAGTACGAACCAAAATTCTGCCAGAATGAAAAGTCACTTCGGAATTTGTTGCGTCATATTTTTAGGGGGCGTAGTTATTATTATGCTACATTAGTAACTCCCCGCTTTTAGATTATATTCCCTGTTTTTGCTTCCCTTTAATCTGAAGTAGAATATTTTTTTTGAAGTTTTAACATGGGGAGAATTGACAGGAATTTAGGAGCAATACCTAAGAACTCTGTGTCCCAAGGAGCAGTTCCGCCAGGAATGCGGGTAACGCTTTTAAGGGCAAAGTTGGAACGCGAACAGGGAACAGACGGATATGACTTGCCACCTGCTACAGGGATTGACGGCAATTACGCAAGACAAGGGACAAACGACGACTAACTGTTCTTTGGCCAAGATGACAGAAGTTACCCTACGAACTCTAACATGACAGACTATACTGCGACGACAAGACAGAAGGTAACTCGGTGCACGGTAGAGATACATGAGGACCTAGAGAGAAGATCAGTTCCAATGGAACATGACGTACTTGACTTATACGAAATACAAAACGGACGAACTACAACAGACGCACGACTACAAGCCAGAGAACGTCAAGGAAATCTCAACAAACGTTTAATTCTGTCTCTAGACAACCAAGCGACAGCAACTGTAGCATAGACTAACGTCGGAAATCAAACTTCTGACGACGAAGACGACCTAACCGACCTGCGGAGTAAGACTGTGGATTACACAAAACGTATAACACAGGAGATACAAACGGTGGTCTCTCAAGCGGTCAGGAAGAGCCAGGTTGAGATCATGTCGGTGTTCGCCGAAAGTATGAAAGATATGATGACTACTTTCCAGGAGAACATTAAGGCGATGAACGACAAGATCTGCAAGCTGGAGCTCTACGCAGCTGCGCAGAGGAAACCATCGACAACGAACGACCGAAGACAAGATAACAGCCGACAAGGACAGTCCTCTCCTTCGCACCCAGACAACTAGACGGAACTGTTACACCAACCAACGCTGACACTAAACAGACCAACTTTTAACCCGCCACCATACGAACGACCAATAAATGACCCACTACATGAACAAGCTCCACGCTTCACCGAACCATTCCCATGGTTTTCAGAAGGGAAGGTGGACATTCATAAGTGGGGCATTAAGTTCGACGGGACACCGAAAACTATGTCAGTTGAAAGTTTCCTGTTTCGCGTTGAAACCTTGCATCGCCAAAACGGTATCAGCGACCTCCAGCTATTCACCCACTTCCATCACCTTGTAAGCGGTCCTGCAGAGAGGCGGTTTTGGCAATTTCTGCAGGAAAATGAAGGCGATAGGTGCCTGAGCTACCAACGACTTAAAGGGAATTGCTGAAACAGTTTAAAAATAAAATTAGGGATCACGAGATTCTGGGCAATCATGGATACAAGGCAGCAACCCCAGGAGTCATTTGACGACCTATACAGCGACGTACGGACGATGGTATTACAAATGACGAGTCGACCGAATGAACATGACCTAGTGGACATCCTCCGAAGTAAAATTAAGGACAGGGTAGCGACGCTAATTTTTGGATGCTGGATCACGAGTATTCAAGAATTAAGAGATGAATGCAGGCGCGCGGAGAGGTACTTGACGACTAGGGAAACGAAATTCAGACGACATGTGAACGAACTAGGAGACCAGAGAACGCTTAGAGATAGGAAAGGTTTTAGGAATTTAGAGGACGAATAAGTCGCAATTGCTGCGCTTCAACGGAACAGAACTGACAGACAACCGACTTACATGAAGACTGACAGAACAAACAATACGAACTCGACTAACAGAACGGACCTGACTAGAAGTCCTGCTTCAACTCCGACGGCGTGTCAGTCTCCTTTCCATAGTCTGACGTGCTTTAGTTGTGGTCAAAGGAACATCAACTTTAATTGCACACAGTGTCAGAGAAACCTCAGAGTCGGCAGTGCGACCGGGACGAACCAGCCGACCAAGAAAACACTCCCTGAAAGCGAGGAGAAGACTTCCAAATAAAGAGGGTTCCGGAAGATGATGATACCTCTACGAAGAAGGAAATCCTTCAAGGGAAGAGTCTTCACCAACGCCTGCAGGAGTATAAAGCCGTCAGAAAGCGTATCTTTGGAGAGGAAGTGACAGCGCCGGTCGAGAAGAGCAGTAACTATTTGGAAATTAGTAGGCTAAGGGAAATAGGTGCAATAAATAGACGACGAAAGAGAGATATAGTAGCGACTGTGGTAAATATTTCGGAAGAGACTAAGGTTAGGATAGACGGTGAGGAGCTCATGGATCTATTGGATAGTGGAGCTTTAATTAGTTGTTTAGGGAATTGAGCAACTGACTTTTTAGACAAACATAATATCGTAATGACTAGGATGAGTACGGATATACGAACGGCAGACGGAAACCACCAACGAATACTAGGACGATTTAAGACAGTAGTCTCCTGGGTTGGCAAGTCTAATGAGTTAGAAATATTCGTTATGCCAAACTTGCAACAGGTCCTTTATTTGGGGGTTAACTTCTGGAGAATATTTAAGGTCGCTCCGAACATAATTAACCAACTTGACATCCCATTGCCGACGGAAGAACGGTCTCCGGTCCAGGCACTTTCACCAGTACAAGCCCATGAACTGGAGTGAATCAAGCTGCTGTTCCCCTCTTGCGCGATGTTGGGACTGGGTAGAACCAGCCTCGAAGAACACATAATCGAGGTGGATGACGAGAAGATTCTCATCAAGCAGAGGCACTACCCAGTTTCACCTGCGATCCAGAAGCTCTTGTATGACGGGTTGGATAGGATGATCTCCCTAGGAGTAATAGAAGAGAGTAACAGTGCTTGGAGCTCCCCAGTGGTACTGGTGAGAAAACCCGGCAAAAACAGACTGTGCCTGGACTCAAGAAAGGTAAACGAAGTGACAAAGAAAGATGCTTACCTGCTTTCTCACATCGAAGGACTGCTGAGTAGGTTGCAGGACACCAGATTTATTTCAGGTATCGATCTGAAGGACGCATTCTGGCAGATTCCTTTGGAGTGCAAGTCAAGGGAGAAGACAGCGTTCACAGTCCCTGGGAGGCCATTATACCAGTGTACGGTTATGCCGTTCGGACTGTGTAATGCCGCCCAGAGAATGTGTAGGCTTATGGACAAGGTCATACCCTCTCGCCTGAAAGAGTATGTCTTTGTCTATCTCGATGATCTCTTGGTTTGCTCTCCAAATTTCGAGTTCCATGCCAGATTGCTGCAGGAAGTGGCCAAGTGTCTAAGGGAAGCGGGTTTGATCATCAATGTAGAGAAAAGCAAATTCTGTTACAAGGAGATCAAATACTTGGGATACATCGTCGGCGATGGTTGCCTACGATCTGACCCCGGCAAGGTTTCGGCGGTCGAGAATTTCCCGGTACCAAAGACTCCCAAGCTACTCCTTCGATTTCTAGGGATAACGGGCTGGTATAGGTGCTTTATTCCAAATTTTGCGTCTATGGCAGCCCCAATGACCGACTGTCTGAAGAAAGGCAAGACATTCGACATGACAGACGAAGCACTGACAGCCTTTCAAAAACTTAAGACGACTCTAGTGACAGCACCAATACTAACGAACCCGGACTTCACAAGACGATTTTACATACAATGCGACGCTTAAACATCTGGTGTAGGGAGTGTGCTTTTCCAGATGGACACGGAGAACAACGAACGACCGATAGAATTCATGTCCCAGAAGCTCAATTCTGCCCAGCGGAACTATAGCGTAACGGAACTTGAATGCTATGCGGCCGTTCTGTCAGTGAAGAAGTTCAGGGCCTATGTGGAAGGATTGCCTTTCACTATTATAACCGATCATGCGAGTCTGAAGTGGCTAATGACCCAAAAGGATCTATCTGGCCGTCTGGCTAGATGGAGCCTAAAACTTCAAGGGTTTGACTTCCAGATCGAACATAGGAAATGTAGCCAAAACGTAGTCCCTGATACTCTCTCACGTGTTCACATGGAAGGGCTCAATCCTGAGAATGTAATGCTGGAGGTTGACCTTAACTCGCCATACTTTTCCTCGTAGGAGTATGACGAATTAAGGAAGACAATAGACAAAAACAAAGACCGGCTACCCGACGATTGTGTTCCCGACGGATTCGTGTACAAAAGAACAGACATACGAACTGGCGACTCTATACAAGAAGACAGAGCGTGGAAACTCTGGATTCCGAAAGAGTTGCGTGGTAGTCTAGTGAAAGCTGCACACAATTCACCATCTGCAGGTCACAGGGGTATCCAAAAGACTCTATCGAAATTGAAGCAGATGTTCTTTTGGCCAGGCATGGCTACCGATGTGCAGACCCTGGTCAAAGGCTGCGAAATCTGCAAGTGTAGCAAACCCCTCAACACCATTTCTCCACCGCCGATGGGACAACAGACTATTACGGAGCGACATTTTGAAAGACTGTACATTGACTTTCTAAGACCATACCCACGTACTAAGAACGGACACACACAATTAAGAAGGCAACGGCTGCTGAGGTAGTGAAATATCTAGAGGATTGCGTGTTCCATATCTTTGGCGTACCGGAATTTATCCATTCGGACAATGGTAAACAGTTCATCTCAGAACTGTTTGCAACCTTTCTGGGAAAATACGGGGTCAAACATATTTGCACCGCGATCTAATCTCCTCAAGCCAATGCGTCAGATCGGGTTAACTGCTCCTTGCTGACGAAGATAAGATCGTACCTAAGCGGTGATCAGAAAAACTGGGACACCCTTGTCAGCGACGCGGCTTTCTCACTAAGGAGTGTAGTTTGCGATGCGACTACGTTTGAACCGTATTAAGCTGTGTTTGGTACCCATATGATACAACACGCGGGAGCGTATGATATCCTCCGCAAGCTTGATACGGTCAAAGATATGGGCATGGAAATTATTGACAATAAGGACAAATTAGAGCTAATCAGGAGTAAAATTTTTAACAATCTAACCCTAGCACACCAGAAAACAAGAAAGATCTATAATACTTCAAGCAGAGATGACAAATATAGGGTAGGACAGACTGTATATAGACGAAATTTCAAGCAAAGCAGTTTACCTGACAATTACAATGCAAAGATAGGACCCACATTTCTGAAATCAATTACAACTTAAGATTTGAAAAGATCGGTGTATACCACGCCAAAGATTTACACACCTAGTTGCAAGGAAACATTCTTGACGCTCTCGTGCATGCCGTTGCCGGATTAACTGTGATATATGTATGTTTGTATGTATTTAGTTTACTTAGTTATGTCCTACAGATAGAGTATTTATTTATTTATTTATTTACTTAAAGAGATAGTTTATTTATTATAGAGTATATTTATTTATAGAGTTCATTTATTTAGATATATTATTTATTTAACATAGAGTCTATTTATTTAATACATAGTTTATTTATTTATTGTAGAGTGTTTTTATTATAGTATATTTATCTTATAGATTATTTATTAGTATTAGGTGGGGCGACCTGGATGTATCTAAATGCGCCCCTATGATTTGTAGGTAGCATACGGGTTCATCCACATACACCCCTGTGATAAAGAACCTGTGATATAGAAGCTGTGATAACCTATTAACCTAAGGTACAATAGGACTACATGACGCGCTTGATAGTGAGAGTGTAAATGAGTGCCCAGCTAACCTTAGTCGGTAGAGCATCACAGGGCGTAAAGCTACCGCGAGCGTGCCGCCGTTCTCCTTACTCGCACCTAAGACGCCTCTGTGGCCAACCCTAGCTCACAACAGTTGGTAGTAATTTCTCCAGTATTGTCATAGTAAATAGATTTTTGGTTATATAGGGTAGGTTAGTTATATTAACGTAGGGTATGTTGTGTTATTTTATTGTTCGAATATAGGTAATTGTATTCATTTATTTAAGGGTTATATGTAAGCATTACCATCTTGACGAGTGATATTGGCAAAAAGGAATTTCCCTTTTCCAATGTTCCGAAAGCAATATGGATAATGATAAAGGACGACCGACATGACAATGAGGGAGGCAGAGAAAACATAGATGGATGAAGAGAAATCTAGGCAACGAATGAAAATGAAGTTGTAACAAAATGACTGATAAAGAGAAAAATGAGGAAGGTACGAGAAACTAGGACAAAAGGAGCATCGACCGTTGATCACTTTTCTGATTAGATGCCCCGACACTGCAGATAGTGGAAGAAAAAAAAAAAAACAAAGAAAACTTTAATTTTTCTAGACAGTAGGGAGAAAGGAAAGATTCGGGGGCAATAGAATCCCTCGAGAAGAGGACATATTGGGAATATATGCACATGTACACATTGAAATCGACGAGATAGAGAATTTAATCGGTGTAATTTTTGGTGAATGTCCAGGACTTGGGTAAAGCCGCTACACCCAAACATCTACAAAAATTTTTTTTGGGTAGGCCCCGGTTTTCTTTGTCCTCAAGCAACGTCCTCAAACTTCAAGACGGCCAACCAATACTCGCAAGTGGGAATCCTGCAAGTGAGGTACGAATTACCCAAAGGAGCAAAGGTCACGCAACGGAACAAACGATTCTGAAAGGAGGTGCTCCGCCCCAAGTGTTCTGAACCACTACCGCCGCAGCAATAATAGAGATCAACGAGGGAACAGCATTTGTTTTTTTTAGTGCAACTAAGATTAGTGCAGTGAATTAGCTGAATTTGTTTTTTAATTTTTTTGTTAATTTAGTGTAAGTTAAGATTAGGAATAACACTAGAATCTGCACTTAACATTTTTGGTTTTCGTTGTTTGCGTTAATATCGCTGGAAAGTCAGCATTACATCTCTTCATTTGGTGCAGGCAGGACAACGAGGGACGTAGAAAACAGTGAGTAATTTTTGTTCGAATATTTTTTTTAGTTTAAGATTAGGTGTTAAGAGCATATTCTTCTGTTACTTAGGTTAAGTTAGATCTAATTACTTTTTGTTTTAAATAATTAAGAATTTTGTTACTGGTAGATATTCTACATTGAAGGAGGAATTCAAAATGTATCGGAAGTTCGTTTCCTTTTTGGTAGACTTTTGTAAGTGAGATAATGATGTGCTGGTAGTCCTCTTTGTGTAACGATGGTGTGTGGGGGAATGGGAAGGCTGTCTTTTCTCTGATCAGGTGCGAAGATGACTTAACAAGATGACTGCACTGACGTGACAAAGACCTGACATTAAACAGTAGTGGCTGGATGGAGGCATTAGGGGCCATCTCCAATAAATATTGCCCAAAGGAGATGGCGAAGGTTGTGTCATACAGACACAAGGGTGGGTTGGCTGTGCGGTGCCATCAACACCTGGCACGTCTCTGGGACCAGACGAACCCACATCTTGGAGAGACTAGGGGATACAGATGCCATAGTGTAGGGCTAGAATAGGGTAGTTATAAGTTAGTTTAGGTATAGGTGTTAGGGTTTATCTAAAATTTTAGAGTAGATTAAGTTTAGTTTAGAATAGCTAGGTTTAGTTTAAATCTGATATACCCTCCTTTCTCCGGGATATAGGAACAAGCCCTTTAGCTTTTCTTCTTCTCCTGTCTACTTTCCTATCTTTTTTTTGACCGTCCGTAGTCTAATTAGGTTAGCTTCTTCTCTTCTCTAATAGGTCTCTTTTAATACACATATGGCATGATATTTTTGTGTTTGAACAGGTGGCCTGCCCCTGGCTCATAACATCTCCTCGGATTATCTCAGGAAGAATAAATTCGGAGAATACATCACTATCTAAGAGTAGATCCACTTGAGCAGGTTTTGAGAATGCAGGATCTGCTTAAAGTAAGTCCTTAATATGGTTCCATCGATTGAGAGTTTGCGCGTGAGCCGGGAGGAGCCCAGTCAGGATTTCAAAACAAGAGCACGGGTGCACGCCTCAAAGGTCGAGTGCAGTGACCCGAAAGTGATGTCAACGTAGTTGTGGCAGGCTCTACTGCTGACCTTCTCCAGCCCCGACATCTCTCCTATTTTTAAGATTTAGGTTTGTACAGCTTTACTCTGTTATAAACGTTGCGTCAGACCCTGAATTTATTAATGCTCTTAGGTTACAGTTCATCCCTGATGTGCCTTTGATCTTAACGAAGGCCGTGGCTAACAGCACCTGTGTGTTGCGATGATTGGAGGTATACAAATTATATATTATTGAGGTTTTGGTTATCTGCACCTTAGTATGATCAACAAAGTGAAAGGCTGGTGCCTGAGCGTTGACGGTAGAAGCCTGATATGTTTGTGTAGCAAACCTTGCCATCAAACTGCTCCCTTTGTTTGTTTTTTACATGAAATGAGTTCGCCCTTGCTACTGAATTTCTTTCATTGGTCGATAAATTACCCTTTTGCCCTTGCTGATCAACTACTTTTAACGCTCTAAACCTAGCTTCCAGAAATTCAGAAAACTCCTTAAATGTTGGTAAATTCTTGCTCATCCTTAATTTTTCCTCCCACAGTTGTTGTCACCGAAAGTTTCTGTAGTAGATAACGATTGAATCCCAATACTGAACTGCAAGCTCTAAATTTAGCAACGAATGACGATATTCGGTTGATGTGTCAAGCAATTTCCTTAACCCTGCCGAGCTTTCTTGGCGTAGAATTGCTTGGCGGAAAAAAAGTTTAAATTACGTGTTCACCAAGATGCGTTTATGGTCATAACGAGAAGTGAGAAGATTCCAAGCTTCCTTATAATTGCCTGCATCGATTTGTAAAACGATGGTAAATTAATTTTGTCAACCTTTATTTATGACATTCTGGCTTAAAATCTACTTCCACAGAACTTGCCGCTAGTTTCCCCAAGCTGTCCTTGATCTGCTCAAACAAATTGCCCAGAAGTTCCTGCTTGGCATCCCCTGCATTAGCAATTCCCTCGGGATCGTTGTGCACACTTGTTTGAAAATTATTTTACAAAATACTTATCCGACCGCTCAGGTAATTCCTTGTTATATAATTTTTCGATTTTTACTTGTTTCAGGATATTCGACTACAGCTTCTCGACGGAGCTCATATCGAAGCAAAAATAAATAAAAACAAGACAAAAAGGAAAAAAAGTCACTTACACTTGCAATGGAAGGTAAATGCTAGCATTCGCCCAAACCGCGACCTGGAGAATAGAGTCCTTGTGCACAACTTCTACCTTCGAAATGATATAGAGCACTGGCGAGCAGAGAATACTGGTTTTACCGGGTTCAATGACGAAAACTTGGTAAAGAATGCCATTGCCAATGAAACGTTTCATCCCCCGTACGTATCGAAGGTAGAACTCCAAACGATCTTCGAATCATTGAGAAAGAAGATCAGTGGGAATCGATGGTGTATTGAACATTGTGCTTCGACATCTTCCTCTAGGAGCGGTGGAAATTTACACCACACTGTTCAACAATGCACTGAATAATATCCATTATCACAAGCGGTGGTGCGGCGAATATCCAAAAGTCGATGTCCAGTGTCCTGCCAATGGTTATCATACTCGCAAACACACCCCAGAGGCGGTTTTTTTTTATTCATTTGGAAATTAAATCCAAATTAATTACCAGAAAAAAGAAAAATGAAGATTTTAACATACCTTATTCTATGTGGTGTCCTCAGGCAGTATCCCTACTGCAGCTTGTCCTTCCTTCTTTTGTTGTTTTTTGTTATTTTCGCTTCCTTGTGCACCCTTTGTGCACAAGAAGCGATCCGCACACGCCCTTACACATTCCAGGGGTGGGTTTTCTTCAATTTTTAAACAAAAAAAACTGAAGAAATAAAAGCAAAATAAAGAAACACAGCGATTCGCCTCGCAAAAAATTAAAAAAAGAAATGTTAACAATTGATTGACATGAAGGAGGGAGATACACTCGTCTCCCTCACTCGCAAAAGCTTCATCTCTCTCTCGCAAAATTAATAACGGCGATCGGTAAATTATTTGTGGTTCAGGGCTTGGGTAGAGAACATAAAATTCGTATGTTCTACGTGAGAATTTTTTTTTTGTTTAGATTTTGTTTGTCTTATGAATAGGTGTTTCGTAGGTTATTATGTATGTTATGTAAGTGAACTAGTAATATTATAGGTCAGCGTATTATGTATATTTTTATTCAGGGTTTTTTTTTAAACAGACGATTGTTGTAACTGACAATAACAAGACGTAGGACATTGGAAAGGGAAATTTCCATTTCCATGATCCGAAAAAGGAAATAGACTAATAGCTGACAAAGACAACAAATGACAAAGAAAAAGGGGATAAAGACTAACAAAGAGAGGACAAGAAAAAAAGGAAAATTAGGACAATAGGAAACAGATAACCCAGATTGATAGCAATGGGTTAGAGCATCGACCCCAAGTTTCCATTATAAAAGTTGTGCTTCGAACAGCTGGTCGCTGTCGATGTCAGTAGAAGAATTTTTTTTTGTTCGCAAGTGGTATAGGATACAGTGATGAATAAAAACCACTGTAGAGACTGTTTCTGTAGTTTTGTCGATTTTTTTTGTTAAAGATAAAGCAAATCAGAAGGCGTATAGAGGAAGTAGGGGGAGCGTGCGTCAAAAGAGGTGTGCGCAAGCGGATACAATACGCAGATGTCGTTTGCCGTTTTCCTGTCAGTACCGTTTGAGAACCACACCGTTGCAACAGGACAGGGTCCGGTGAATACTATGAATAGCGGTGGCGGTGGTCCACAACAACGGCAACGAGATTTGCTCTCCACACATCAATTAACGTTACATAGAGGGTTCTCCGTGGGACACAGAGTGTTTGTGAATTCCCTTAAGGAAGAAAAGTTTTTTTTTTAAGTGGTCGTGAAGTGCATTTATAATTTCCTGCCCCCGAATTTAATTTAAAAACAGTTTTTTTTTTGGAACTCAGTAATTTTTCTAACTTCCCCTGAGAATTTTGTTCTATAATTTTAGAGTTAGTGTTTTTATAAAAAATGAATTGATGATTAATTAAGTTAAGGTTAGGATAAGTTTTTTTTTGGATTTGTGTAAATTCTGCTAAGGGGGATATTGCTGTGTGTCGCGTTTAACTCCGCAATAGGAGAAGAAACTCAACATTCTTCATCGTGCTGCCGGCAGGACAACGGGGCACTTGGACAAAGCCGTGAAGTTTAATTGTTTAAGTTTAATTGTTATAATAAATTGAGTAGGGTAATAGCCCACCAAGAAAGTTCTCAGTGGTGTGATTTGCAGAAGATGCGTAGATAGGATTTTTTTTTCTTTTGGTGTGTGGATGTCCTGTCTGGCCATCCTTCTGTAGATGAACGGGAACAAGACAGGATGACTACGAACAATGACGACGTAACGTGACGACTAACAGACTTCCTCTACGACGGACTTACGTCGTGACTGGGGTGCACCTTTAGGGGCTATCTCCCACAATCATTGACGGTATCTCTCACAATCATTCTCGGTTGTATCACCAGACACGAAGGGTGGGCAGGCCAGCTTTTGCCACTTCCACCAAGCTCACCTCGGGTACTTGATAAACCCGTTTGATGAGGAGAGAAAAGGGAAGGACAATTTGCGCGATAGGGAGTAGAGATAGGTTAAGTTAAGATAGTTAGGCTTAGTTTAGGATAGGTAGGGTTAATTTCGCGGTGCCCTTCCCAATCTTTCTCCAAGCCATGGGTACAAGCCCTTGGATTTTCCCTTTTCTTTTCTATCCTTTTGAAGTCCGTTCGAAGTCTAAGTAGAGTAGCTTCCTTCTTCTCTTTTGTCTTTTGACGACAATGGCACGAGATTTTGTATGCTGATCTGGTGGTGTAAAGTAAGGTGGAAAAGAACCACCCAGCCCGACGAGCTGAGCCGAGCAACCGCGAGCGTGCGCCGTCCACCTTACTCGCACCGAAGATGCCTCCGTGGCCAACCCTAGCTCACAACAATCGGCAAGGTATTCGAAAAAGTGATCAATAGAGCCTTGATTAAGTAGGTTGGGAACAATAACGTAGTTCCAGTTAACAAATTCGGTTTGAAGGCGGGGCATGATACAATACCTGCCGCCGTCTATACATGTTGCTTAATATGCTCACCAGTAGAAAGTTCGTTGTGAAAAATAGCAATGTGACTTCTGCTGGGACGTTCGAAATTGAAAATGGTCTGCAACAGGGTGCAGTTAATTCACCGATACTTTTTAATATTTACACGTCTGATCTGATAGGAAATCTTCAGCACGCGATAGCGTAAGTGGACGATTTGATTGCGTAAAGGCTTCGAAAGATCAACGTCATTGCAACACTCTTGCAGCGTGACATCGATAAGATTTAGCGACATTGCGGCGACTGGAAGTTGAAGATCCGTTATCTCTGGCTTATAGGGATACGAGAAAGAATTGGCGAAAGTTTTCTATCGTGTGACAGCACCGGCGTCCACATGCGTGTCAAAATGTGGTCAGATACTTTGGACTTTGGCTAGACCAATGTCTATATTTTAACAAACATTTAGGTGCTGCTCTTGCCAGAGCCTGAGCTGCCTTCGCTCTTAAAAAGAGACTATTTTATAGCAGCCAGCTGGATGTGAGGGTGAACTTAATCTGTTACATGGTCCTCATTCGGCATTGCTCGCATATGGACATCCCGTTTGGTTCACCATAGGGGCAAATAGGATGGAAAGGATTCGGGTGTTTGAGAGATAGTTAAGTTTTTTAAGTCACAGGAATTGGATAAAAAAAACTAACAAAAAAAAGAGCATATTTGATTATGCATGTAGCTAAGTTAAGTTAAGAATTATTTTTTAGGTAGTTTTTAAGTTTTATGTAAAGGATAAAAAATAAATGGTATGATACTACGTCTTTTTTTTAAATGAAAATTGTTCTTAGTCCTAATTGTTCTTTAAATAAATTAGTAATAAGTAATAGATTAAATCGAAAGACATAGTGAAGGATTAATATTAGCTTGGAGGGCCCTTATAGGGTCAGTAAGTTAGAAAAAGATAGTTAAGTTAGTTAAGCTTGTTTTAAGCATTTTTGTCTAGCATGTTAGTATAAATGAATTTAAATTATGAACCTATAAAAAAAAGAAACAAGAGGCGAGCGACCGAAGGACTGCATGCAGAAAGGGTGGAATATGCAAGAACTAGCACAGCAGACAGCCGCCGGTGGCGACGATAGTGTTGCGGGAAAGTAGCCGTAGATAACGATGGAAACTACCAAAACACGAGTGGCGACATACGCGAAAAAGATTTGGTGGAAAGAACGGTTCTCTTCTAAATATGAGACAAATGAGCGCCGACAACGAAGATAAGGTTGCAAACGAACAGAAATTCGATTGAATTAACGGAAGCGAGGGATACAAATTGAAGAGAATGAACTGGTTGAGTACCTAGTGGAGGGCACTTCTGGGTACGTATAGACGAATATTTAGTTAAGGGATAAGGGACAAGGAATCAGGGTTTGTTTCCCCATAGTACTAGTTAAGAAAAAGACATGAGTTGATATGGTGTGTACAGTATCGTAATCGGGATAAGGTGACAACTAAAGATTGTTAGTCCGATTTCCATAATCGATGATCTGATAGATAGGCTGGCAAATAAAAGGATTTTCACAAAGTTAGATCTAAAGAACGTGTATATGGAGAAGGTTTCAGTAAAGTATACGTCCTCCATTACACCGTTAAGGCAATACCTGTTATTAACAATGCCATTCGGAATTAATTCTCCGTTTACGTCCCAAAGGCACAAAAATAAAATATTCGTAGATATGGTTCGTAGAGATGAGGTCATAATACATCTAGATGACATAATGCGTAACACTTTTTAATTCTTGCAGAGATGAGGTTAGACAAGTGTACTCGTAAGATTATGCAGAGTAGTGTAAAATATTTAGGTTGCATAATCAAAGGAGAGTGTATACAAGTGGATCGTAGAGGTATAGAAACGATACAAAAATGTCCAATACCACATGAAGCTCATGCTCAAAGCTTCTTAGGCTCGTGTTCTTATTTTCGAAGATTTGTTAAAGATTTCTCGACAATTGCCACAGTGCGACTTGACCAGAAAAGATAAAAAACTTCTTTTGGGAATGTAGAATTGAGCGCTTTTGAGTTGTTTAAACTAAAATTGATAGAAGCTTTGGCACTAGCACTGTATGATCCGAAGGATGAGATAGATCTGCACTGTGACGCCAGCGTAATAGATACGTTAAGCCGGTACACTAACATTTTGGTGTTGGAAACAAATACGTTCGAGTATAATGTGGTGATATACCAGGGCAGAGATAGTAAGTTAACAAACCACTTAGAGACTCTAAAAAGGTCAGAATATGCAATGTACGAGATGCGAATCGGTGTAATATACAGGAAAATTAATGACTGCACTTTTTTATATTAGTACAGCAACGCGAAATAAAACATTGGTTTCCGATGATGAGGCAAAAGGTAGGAACACATATTAGACATTGTTTCAAGTGTATAGTTTTACTCTCTAAGCAGGGTCGAGAACAAAGTTTTCTACACAGTATACTCAAGGTAGCACACCGTTTGAGGTTATCCACGTAGACAATTATGGGTCGGTAGATAACTCCAGGGTAATAAAGACAAAAATTTGTTAGGTTATACCCAACAGAGACTGCAAAGGTGCCCATTGTTCGAGACAAGATGGCAACACCGAACAAATAGAATATCGAATAAAAAATCCCTGTATTATGTCAAAATCAACATCATATATTTTGTGTCATTTTACATTTATATAAAAAGAACAAAGGAATTGAAACTAATATTAATATTATAACGTTGAAAGAAAAAGTGTTGTTTTATTACGGACTTTTTTTACAGACAGTTTTTACATATATAGATTCTTCTTGAGGTCGAACTAACGCGAATATTTTGGTCCATTCGAGCCAACAAGTATAAAGAAAAAAGCGAAAAGATAAAGTGTTGTGTAGTATACTCTGCAAAAAAAAAAAAATAAAAAATTTTCTTGTGTACAATTAATAAAGATTTAATAATAATTGTGGATCTTACGATTTAAAACATATTTAATAAAACCAAGTGTGTGTGCGGTACTAAAGAAATAAAGATTAAAATTCTAAAGAAATTAATATTAAAATTTGTGAAATTGGAGACATCCCCTTCAACACCTGGCAGCAACAACTTATCCTGGAAAATTTAATTACGCAGGTCCGAAACGTTGGAGAACTGCAAGTAAGTGCGTAGTTTAAGGTAGTTGTTGAGATATAATATATATATAGAAAAAATAATGTTGTACAGTACGCTGCAACTGAACTTACTGGCACGGTTCAAGCAGGACTTTGAGGATATCGGGAAGGCGGATGCTAAGAGGTTCCAGAGGATAAATTATCTGCAGATGCGTCTCGAAATGGCGGAGAAGTTCATGCGGCTGGCAGGAAAATATAATGAGGAGATTGTGGGTGCCGGAAAGTTTGAAGAAGCATGCGACATCAAGGTAGTAGCCAAGGCATACGATGACATATAGGAGATCTACGTCGAATACAGATCATCAGTAATGGAAGCAATGGACAAATTGAAGCCCCAGGTTCATGCAAATAGTACCTCTGAGACGTCAACAATGGAATCTGCAACAAAAGGCGATGAAAATCATAGGCATGATACAATTAGGCTTCCGAAAATTACCTCACCAACGTTTTCTGGGGGTTATGAATCAAGGAGGTCCTTCCACGATATGTTTGTCAGCTTGGTACATACGAATACGCCACTTTCCCAGGTACAAAAGATGCACTAACTGAAGTCCAGCGTCAACGGAGAAGCAGAGAGTCTGCTACAACACTTGGCCATCGACAAGGGAAATTACCAGAAGGCCAGGGAGATTCTCGTAGAGCGCTATGACCACAAGAGGGTGTTAGTCAACACACAGCTGAAACTGTTCTTCGGTCAGCCCTCCTTCAGTAGCGAATCGGCAGCAAATATCAAGTGTATCCTGAATACTTCCCAGAAAATTGTCTATTCACTAGAAAATTTAGGGTGGGATAAAATTCTAATTTTTATTATTCTTCAGAAGCTGTCCAGTTCCACTCAACATCTATGGGAAGAAAAGTTGGGGGATAAATCAGAGTTGCCTAGTTTAAAGGAATTTTTTGAGTACTTAAGCTCACGTTTTAGGGCTTTAGAAGTGGTTGAGCAGCAAGCAGCTACCACATGCTCAAGCAAAGGTAGGGCAACGGCACAAGTCTTCCACACACGGGAAGACCAAACGAGGAACATGAGTTGTAGAGTGTGTCACAAGGGAACCCTCATGTTACAAGCCTTCATATCCATACCGACAGGCAGGTTTTGCTGGCCACGGCGTTGGTCAGAGTTCGAACATCGAGCGGAGGTAGTTTAACGCTAAGAGCTTTGATCGATCCTGGATCTGAGGCATCATTCACCACTGAAACAGCTGTGAAACGTTTAAACTTAAAGGCGAAGCGGACGTTTATTGAAGTTAATGGGCTGGGGAGGATCAGCGGTGGAGCATCAAAGAAGATCGTCGATCTAGATTTCCAATCGATGATCTCCGACTTCGCAGGCACAATGCGAGCTTTAGTTTTCTAATCCCTGACTGGGCTTCAACCGACCCACAAAATTAACATCAATAAATAGTCTTACCTGAATGGTTTGCAGCTGGCGGATCCAACGTTCAACATTTTAGCAAAGGTAGACTTACTTCTTGGCAGCGACATATACCCCGATATCATCTTGGGAGATGTGGTGCGGAGCTGCAAGTGCTTGGGGCCGATAGCACAGAAAACGCATGAAGGATGGATCCTACTAGGAAAGGTTCCTTGGGAAGTAAAAAGAAAAGTCCAAATCTTCGTCAACCAACTGGACCTCGACACAACTCTGGGAAATAGAGGAAGAACTCTATGAACAATTTTAAGCTGAGGAGGATAAATAGTTGAGGAACACTTTAAAAAACACAACGCATTTACCTGATGGCCGGTACCAAGTCTGTCTACCATTTAAAGGTGGAAAATACCCAAGTATGGGCCCAGCACGAGAAGGTGCGGTTAGAAGGTTTCTGCAGTTGAAGAAGCGACTCCAAAATAATCCAAAGCAACACATGGAATACTCCAAATGCATGAAGGAATATCTACAACTCGGACATATGACCCCAGTGGAAGAGTCATATGAGATACTTGAAACTCCATAAAATTTTTGTATACCCCATCACGCCGTCGTTAAGTAATCCAGTGCCACCACAAAGTTGGGAGTCGTCTTCGAAATTTGAAATTTTCAAACCATTTTTTGGCTCTTCCTTAAACGACAAATCGATGGTGAGCTTTAAGATGTAAACAAACGTGATCGACATTGCCCTAAGATGGCGAAAGTATAGGTTTACCTTTATTGGTGATGTGGAGAAAATGTACCACCAGATTCGTGTAGACACCCCAGATGCGAATTACCAGCTAATTCTGTGGAGAGATAATCCCAGCCAGGACCTGAAGATCTTTCGTCTGGAGACAGTAACGTTTGGGAGAGCATCGGCACCTTTTCTGGCAATCAGAGTGTTCTTGAAGCTTGCGGACGATGAAGCATCAAACTTTCCAGGAGCTACAGCAATCATCAGGGAGGAAACTTACGTCGACGATGTGTTCACGGGAGCGGATACCATCCAGGAAGCCCAACATAAATTAAAGGCGGTCAGCTAGCTTTTGGCAACAGCCGGTTTTCATCTTCGGAAATACGTCAGCAACTCGGAAGAAGTATTACAGCACATACCTCAGACGGCGATATGACGAAGAGATCAATTTTATCGTCCATATCTAGGCTGTACGATCCAATGGGCTAGATCACACCCTGCACGATCAAGGCAAAGAGAATAATGCAGCAGTTATGGGGGAGAGGACTGGATTGGGACAAACCGGTTCTAACAAGGTTGAAGCAGGAGTGGATTGCCTTCCGTGAAGATCTGCCATCAATCGAAAGGCTGCAAATTCATCGGTGGGAAAACATAGGCAAAAGCAACAGGGAGATCGACGTACACAGCAGCGGTCTACTTACGCGTCCCCGACGAAAACAATCAGGTGCACATGCATTTGCTGATAGCCAAGACCAAGGTAGCTCCATTGGAAACCATTAAGCTGCCTCGTCTGGAACTTTGTGGAGCTGTCCTGTTAGCTAAGTTGCTTCACGAAACTCGAATACTGAAGTTAGGAGCAGTTGATATATGGGCATGGACCGATTCGGTCATCACGTTATGCTGGATTACAGCGCCACCATCAAAGTGGAAAACATTTATTGGCAACCGAGTGTTACAAATTCAAAAACTTACCAGCAATGCCTTGTGGAGACACATTCCATCGGTACCCAACCCAGCAGATGTAGCATCTCGGGGAATATTTCCATCAATGATCCTCCAAAGCAAATTGTGGTGGCAAGGCCCGAAGTTTCTAAGCCAGCATTGGGATGCCACATTTCCAGAGCAGCCTGGCTGTTTGGACACTAAGTAAAAAGCCCGTCATGTCAAAGTTCATCACTGCAGTACTGTAGGGGAAAAGGGTAGTAAATTTATAAACGACCTGTTAGAAAAGTATTCAACACTAACTAAGGCAACTAGGATAGTAGAGTACTGTTTACGAGTTCGACGCAATAAGAGCATGTTTAGAGGAGTCGCAGATGTTATTTCACCAAAATAACTGAAAGAAGCGCTGACTCGTATCGTGAGCTTGGTTCAGCAGGAGATGTTTGCGGAAGACGAGGAGAAGGACAACACCAGAGGATAGAGATGATAACAACACGTTAAGAGTGGGGGAAGACTGTCCAATGCACAGCACTCATACGAATGGAGACATCCAATACTCCTAAAAGCAAACCACAGGGTCTCGACATTCATCACCAAGGACATTCACGAAAAAACGCTACACGGAGGGAACCAGAAGCTAATTGCGTACATACGCCAACGCTTCTGGATATAGCGGTAAAAAAGGTAATTCACGGGTGCACCATTTTCTTTAGGTTTAGGGCGAAGCAGTTGGAACAGTTAATGGGTAACCTCCCCAAAGCTTGAACGCAGATTTCAAAGCCCTTCACTTTTGCCGGAGTGGATTACGCTGGCCCAATCCACGTGAAGGCCTGGAAGGGACGAAACGCGAAAATCGTAAAAGGATACTTGCCATATTTGTGTGCATGGCAACCAAAGCGGTACGCATTGAACTTGTCAGTAACATGGCGACACAGGCATTCTTGGCAGCTTTTTGGCAATTTGTTGCTCAGAGAGACTATGTCGGGAGCTGTTTAGCGATTGTGGGAGAAATTTCGTCGGCGGAGATGGAGAATTACAGCGGCAGTTAAGAGAGGCGAACGCGGATTGGAAGACAGTAGCAGAGTCGCTGGCCAATGAGGGAACAAGATGGAGGTTCATTCCACCCGCTTCCCGACACTTTGGTGGCTTATAGGAAGTGTGCGTGAAATCAGTAAAGTTTCACCTTGAGCGTGTATCCGGAAACCAGTGTCTAACGTTCGAACAGCTCACCACCCTTACACAAATAAAAGCGTGCTTGAACTCTCGACCGCTGTGTCCTCAGTCAGACGATTTAAATGACACGCAACCAATTACGCCTGGACACTTTCTCGTAGGGGAGTCGTTAGTCACACCACCACAGCCAGAGTACGAGATGGAAAAAATCGCCTACCTGGATCAATGGAATCGTGTCCAGACGTTACTCCAGTCGTTCTGGAAACAGTGGAGTAATGAGTATTTGTCCAGACTCCAGCAGCGCCCGAAGTGGACAAAGGTCACTCCGACTACAATCAATGCAAGGGACCTAGTTTTGATAAAAGACGAGAGACTGCCACCGCTAAAATGGAGTTTAGCACGGTTTACCACCCTACACAATAGACCGGACAACTTAGTTCGAGTGGTAACCATAAAAACTAACAACACCATACTAAAGCGTCCAATATCGAAACTTCGTCCCCTACCCAGTAACAAAACTACAGAAATCGAGCCAATATAAATCATCGCAGATGGATGTTAACACAACACTGATTTAATATTCAACAACGTTGAATTTAACACGTTGATTCAGTCGAACACAACACAAAACAAAAACTTTTATTCAAACCCAAGTATAAAAATCACCACAACACAAATACATAATTTTTCAACGCAACATTTTCAAAGCTCAGCACAACACAACATTTTCGAGTAATTTCATTTTAAACCAATACTACACAACACAACAGTTTGTTCAACACAACACCACAATAGTCCACTTTTTCAAAATCTAACACGTCAAACAATCGCTAAATAACACCACTCTACACTAACAAACATATATACACACTGTCAACACAACACTAATATATACATATATTCAACAACAACCACTTTTCAACACAACACTAATAAAACTCAAACAAATTACTCATAGCGTAAAAAAAATATATATATATATATATAATATTAATTAAAATCAACGCACATTTGGGAAATTTCCCACACCAAATTTCGATTCCCGCATATAACACTACACATACAATAAACTCATACAGTCCACTCAATAAAGAAACCAAACACCACATTCACACATACACTTCATAAACCTCTTCATTCATAAACACATACACACCATACAAAATTTTTTATTTTTTTTCTTATAATCTGCACGTGTTAAAGGGGATATGAATACCCTTAATACCCTTATACTAATTTTTAGAACACATGCGTTTTTGTGGAAAGGAAGAGACAGAGAGAAAGACAGAGTGGTGTGGTTTGAAACTCAGGTGGTATTAAGTTTCTGTAAACTCCAAGGGTGATTGTCCAGATAACTGGGGAGTATTTTGTTTTGTCGCTATTATTGTCGTTGCTTATGATTCACTGTATTTCTTTCCGTCCACCTGATGTCGTCATCACGATCAAGTTGCATTTTGGCCATATGACCACCCTACTGCCATTGTTATGCCCTCACTAGGCCTTCGATACCGTATGGTTAGAGGGCCTCTTCTACAAGCTGAGCAGGCTGGGCATAAGCAAACCACTGCTGTACATACTTTATAACATGCTCACCAGTAGGCAGTTCATCATCAAAAATGGCAATGTGACTTCTACTGGAACATTTCTAATTGAAAATGGTCTGCAACAAGGTGCGGTTAATTCACCGATCCTTTTCATTATTTACACGAGCGATCTCACAGGATCACTACACCATGCCATAGCGTATGCAGACGACTTGATCGCGTACAGATCAGGACCAAAAATCGAGGTCATTGCAATTCTCTTGCAACGTGACCTCGATAAGATTCAGCGATATTGCGATGACAGATCAACTTCCAGAAATCGGAAACTATTCTTTTTAGGACGCCGTTGTCTGGTGCCTCTAGGGATACCAGAAAGAATTGGCGAAAGTTCTCAATAGTTGGACCGCACGGACAGCCACTTGCGAGTCGAAGTGTAGTCAGATACCTGGGGCTCTGGTTAGACCAATATCTATATTTTAACAAACATATAGATGCTGCTCTGGCCAGAGCCAAAGGTGATTTGCCCTTACAAAGAGACTTTTTTATAGCAAGCAACTCGAGGGTAAAGGTAACCTGCTACATGGCCCTCATTAGGCCCATGCTCGTATATGGATGCCCCGTGTGGTTCAACGTGGGAGCAAGCTTGTTGGAAAAGATTCGGGTGATTGAGAGGGCTTGCCTTCATTTGTATAGAACACCAGAGTCCCAGTACATAAAATTCTATCCCAATGAGGTCCTATACAATAGGGCTAACCTAATTAGAGTGGATAATTTCGTTATCAAGCTGATTCGAAGGCACATTGCAAGAGCAATGAGCTCGACGAACAACCTGATCTCCGGGGCTTATTACCCCAATTACGAGTATCACGAGAGAGTACGCCTTAACGGCTTTGTTCCCCCAGAGGCGTTCCTCTATTTTGATGAGAAAGGTCTGATCCAGGACAGATTGGCGGTGCCGCTAATCTTCCACGTTGCTCGGACAGTTGTGGATAGGCGACTCAACTACGACAGAGACGTTGGACACGGCAGTGTGGAACGTCTCCGGTTTAGTAGGGCGGTATCGGGTCGCGATATTTATGACGTACAACGTCAGTACGGTCATTTTTGGTGGCTAGCCGAAAGAGAGGAAACTCCTTCGTCGTTTCCCCGTAATCCAGGGTAGTCTGTTTGAGATTTAAGTTGGCTGTTCTTGCCCATGGCCGACTTACATATAGGTTTAGGTTTTTAGAGGGCGGCCATGGTGTAGTGGTAACATCATCGCTTGTCACGCTACAGGTTCACGGTTCGAATCCTGATGTCAATAATCATCTATTTATTTCCCATGAAATAAATAAAAAGTCGATCAATTGCGAAAGCTTATGTCAACTCTACTGCGAAGGCATAACACTGGCAGTAGGGCGGTCATATGGCTAAAATGCAACTTGATCGTGATGATGACATTAGGAGGACGGAAAAAATACTGTGAATCATAAGCAACGACAATACTAGCAAAAACAAACAAAATACTCCCCAGTTATCTGGACAGCCACCCTTGGAGTTTACAGAAACTTAATACCACCTGAGTTTCAAACTGCACCACTCCGTCTTTCTCTCTGCCTCTTCCCCTTTCCACAAAAACGCCCGTGTCCTAAAATTAGTATAAGGGTATTCATAACCCCTTTCACACGTGCAAATTATATAAAAAAAAAAAAAAATATATAGTGTATAGGTAAAAAAAAAATAAAAAATAAAAAAAAAAAAAAAGAAATGTAGATTTCATCATAGCACTTCGACAGAAAAAAAAAGCACTTGATAAAATAAAAAAAAATTAAAAAAAAAAAAAAACCAAAAAAAGTACGTATATAATTACGTAAGGTAGAGTAAGATAGATTAAGGTAAAATAAGATAGTTTAAGATTTATTTTAAAGTAGTTTATAAGGTTATATATAAGAATACAAAAAAAAAATAATGTTCATTCACTAAGTTTTTTTTTTATCAAATTTTCTTAGTTAAAATTAAAATTGTAAAATTATATGAATAAAATAAATAGAAAATGCTCAAGTACGTTACGTCGAAAGACATAGTTTTAAGTATTAGGTTTAGCTTAGAGCGCCCGCATAGGGCCAGTAAGTTATAATAAGAATAGTTAAGTTAGTTAAGCAAGTTTTAAGCGTTTTTTGTCTAGCATGTAAGTTATAATGAATTAATTAATAAAAAAATGCATTAAAAATGAAAAAAAATGTTACGCCTTCACAGTAGAGTTGTCTTAGCTTTCGCAAGTGATCGACTTTTTTATTTATTTCATGTGAAATAAATAGATGATTTTTGACATCAGGATTCGAACTGTGAATCAAGGGCGTGACATTCGTCAAATTAGAAAAATGTAATAAATATAATGCAATATAATAATAAAACACTTACCGTTCACCACACACGTACACAAAAAAAAAAACCACTAGAACACTACAAAAAAATTAAACAAAAAAAAAAAAAAAACCACCGGCTGACACGATCATCCACGGCAACTGAATCATTTCCATGAATGGAAAGCTTACTAGATGCAGCTGCACAAACAACAACTACAGCAACGGCGCGCACAGATTACTGGAACTGGAGTAATACAATGAGTGCACCAAGAGCAGCTCAAACACCAGTAGTATGACAGAGACAGCGATATTTTTGTC
Organism: Pocota personata; assembly: GCA_963082735.1. Taxonomy (NCBI): domain Eukaryota; kingdom Metazoa; phylum Arthropoda; class Insecta; order Diptera; family Syrphidae; genus Pocota; species Pocota personata. The sequence goes on from OY720429.1 coordinate 148,929,343, forward strand.
TCCGTTTTGTGTCGTTTGTTTGTTTACATTGTCGTCATAGGGTTTCCATGTTCCATTTCCATTTTATTCACTAATGTTGATTCTCTTTCCATATGAGACGAAACAAGAGATGCAATTTATCACCAGGGTCATTATGAGGCAACACTGAATTCCTTCTCCGAGATGACGAGTCGTTGATGAGAGGCTGAGAACTTCGTTCACCGGGGGGGAAAATGTTCGAGACAAGATGGCAACACCGAACAAATAGCATATCGAATAAAAAATCCCTGTATTATGACAAAATCAAAATCATATATTTTGTGTCGTTTATAAATGTTAAACGAACAAAGAAATTAAAAGTAACATTAATATTATAATGTTGAAAGAAGAAGTGTTGTTTTATTACGGACTTTTTTACAGACAGTTTTTACATATATAGATTCTTCTTGAGGTCGAACTAACGCGAATACCCATGTTAGCCAAACTCGTAATGCCAGAAGAAGGTGGGTGGTGGAACACACCCTTAAAAATACGGTGCATAGAACCATAAAACAGCACCCTATTATAATGCTGTTTGGCATCAGTCAGAAAGGACTAGTGACGGATGTAGTAAAAGAAAATCGAATAGGCTTAGAACAGGTAGAACAAAAGGCAAGTGAGTTTGAAATCGGCATTTAGTGAGGAACAGCCGCAAGCTTATAACAAACGAAGAAGGAGACGATGTAATGGCGAAAAACTTTGACTCGCATCTTGGGGCATCTAACAAAATAATTTCGAAACTCCGCGGACCACATTAGGTGGCAAACGTTTTAAGAAATGATAGGTATATCCTAAAAGATGAAGACGATTTACAGCAGACGTGGTTGCTGTATTAAGTGGTGTGGGCCGTCGGGAACTTGCGACCCGGGAACATGGCATAAACAAAATAATAATAATAATAAATATGTTACGTAAGAACAAATAGGACTGAAGATCAGGGGATCTTGGTGGTCAAGACCTCTTAAATTATGTCTGTTCTGCTACATGCAAGTCTTTTTGGCAATAAAGTTCCAATTCTAAACGGGGCAAATTCTAATGAATTCAATAATTTGTGGATTTTACCCAACTGTTTATGAGCCTTTGATGGCAAAAAGGTTGAAAGCGGGAAAGACATTCTTTAAGATAAGCCACCATTACCAGAAGATATGCAAGCTGGATTTGAAAAGCTGAAATACAATTTCGTGAAGATTAAAAAGCCATATATATATAGCAAACGAAACAAGCATAATTATGATGAGGATATTTGAAATTATAGGTTAAAGCCTAGTACGCTGTAGGAGGGAAAACTTGGCTTTAATTCAAAATTACTCCGAAGTTAAAACTAAGCAAATAATTTTAGCCGGGGTATACGCAGTTTACTGAGTAGTATTTATAGGATTATTTTGGATATCCAACCCCAAAAAAAAAAAACATATCAAACGATATGAAATAGACAGGTTAGTAATGCCTTTTGTTTATCAAGATATAAGATAATTAGAAACACCGAATTATTTTTAAGCAATCTTTATTTCTCCGAGCTCTGACCGAACCTAACTTTTGACCTAACAAAGCAAATAATATCTAGCCCTATGCGAGGAAGAGAATTTGCTGAGTCAACGAATTTGGTGCTGCGCGTATAGATAAGTTGATGCAATTGAATAACTGTGCCGCTGGGGTAACGGAAGCTACCCCTGCGCGTGCAGGATAAGCTGATCCAGATTGAGATAATGTGTTATGATACCATAATGATACTCTTAAGCGGAACCGTCTGTGGTTTCTTGAACATTGTTTAGGGCATTTATTGTGGCTGTCTGGACTTCTTCGATGGTGAGCCATAACTTGCCTATGCCATTTGAAACATCCTTTAGCTGAATTTTTGCTCAATTTGGTTCCCTTTTAATAAGATAAATGTACAGAAGTAGAGTCATAGAAATGGCCAGAATTACACCATAAGAAATATAGTTAAAGATACGAATTTGGAATCCAAGCTTCTTCTGATGCGTATTGGTGATATGTAGCTCTTTCAGCATCACTAACGAAAGTAGTTCTTTGCGATTTTGATAATTTTTTTTTGGTGCCCGAATATAACACGTAGATACGTTAAGTCGGAACAAAAGAAAAGATTTTAAGCAAGTGAGTTTGTAATCGGCACTTAGTGAGGAACAGCCACAAACTTATAACAAACGAAGAAGGTGACAATGCAATGGTGTAAAACTTTGACTCGCATCTCGGGGCATCTAAAAAAATAATTCCGAAACTCCGCGGACCATATTAGGTAGCAAAAGATTTAAGAAATGATAGATATGTCCTAAAAGATGAAAATGGTTTACAACAGACGTGGTTGCTGTATCAAGAGGTGGGGGCCGTCGGGAACATGCGACCTTGGAATAAAAATAATAATAATAACGTAAGATCAGATAGGAGTCAAGTCCAGGGGTTCTTGGTGCTCAGGGCGGCCTAAATTATGCCTGTTCTGCTATATGCAAGTCTTTTAACAATGAAGTTCCGAACGGGTCGAATTCTTATGAATTCAATAGTTTGTGGAATTTTCTCAACTGTTTATAAGCTATTGATGGCAAAAACTTTGAAGGCGATGCACATGTTTTTGGCTCAACTCAACTTGGGAAAACCATTCTCTAAGATAACTACCTTTACGAGAAGATATGCAAGTTGGGTTTGAAAAGCTGCCACACTTTTTTATGAGGATTTAAAAGCCATATGTACCTAGCAAGAGAAACAAGCTAATTATGCAGAGGGCAGAGCTTAGGCTACTGTGGGGGCAGAAGGTGGCGAATAGCTGAACGGTCTGTGATGCACAGTTTAGCGACGAAAAACAATACGTGAAGCACTGCTTACTAAGCCTTACTAAGCTTACCGAGCCCGGCAAGGTGCTAATTACATTACACTGGACCATCGATTGGACTTGATTGTTGTGGTCTGACGGTTGTAGTATTCTGTTACCTTAGTAAGTTAGAGTCAAATCTGATTGAAATGGCTCTCATATTAATAATTCAACCGCCCTCTTTCCGTTAAAACCTCGGCGGGCCTTAAGTACGTTCTCCGCCACGTCGCTGTTAAGCTGGTGGTTTATGTTTAGATGTAACATTGATGATTAGCACCGATCTGGCTCTGGCATAGACACTCATAAGGTCCTGCGTCAACCCTCGCATGTCATTCCTGCCTGCATAGATAACCATGGGATTATAGAGGTGAATATATATCCAGACATAGATAGCGGTTTGGAGTGGGGGTCCAATAGAGATGATACAACAAAACAATCAATCACCAGAAAAAAAAATACAGAAAAAACAAAAAATAAAAAAAAAAAAATATATATATATATATATTTTCAAGGAGAAAGCAGGACAGTACCGAACTCATTGGTCCCAGCTCTCCCAAAAGCACGAAAAAACTCGTTGACGTGAAGGAAAAATTGGACCAAATTCCCAGCCTGACCAAACAAAATTGGAAAAATGATGCGATGAAAATCGTCGGTAGCAAGATCAACGATCTGATGGTTTTCAGCCAAGGAAAGAACAACGTGCATCATGAAATCAGAAGAATGCGGAAGATAAATACAGACCCCTCACTAAAGAAGCTGGGGTAAAATGTTTACCACGTCTGAAAGACCGTGAAAGGAGACTTATTGCTGCAACTGAAGGAAACAGCAGACGCTTACGGAAAGCAAAGCTGAAGGCAGGACCGTGACACATCAGGTCACAATAGATATGAAATAATGATCAAGAAAGAGGTCGCTCTAGCCGCCACAGAGCAAATAGACCAACAAAAGCCGGTACCAGTAACTGCAGTAAAGTCAATGAGGAAGACCTATGCTTGGACGTAGACAGCAGTGGTAAGTTTGCCAGCAAGCGTCGCCAACAAAGCGTTAGCGATAGGAAGAATCAGAATCGGTTGGGCAAATTGCCGAAAAGGAGTTACCGATGTCTCGGGTTTGGTCATTGTGCATATTATTTATTGATGGACATTTTTATTTCTTATAATTAATCTTTATTAAGTATTTAATATTTATAAAATATAAGTCTTAATTCAATATGATAAGGTAAGCGTGCTTCTAATATCACGGTCCGAGAGAGAATGTCGAATCAATCTTGACAAGTGGACAGTGTTGCCAACAATATATTACAACCTCTCGGGCGTACTATAGTTATGAAGCATAACATGTAATGTACTGTGATTTAATTTTTTAAGCTCTTATTACCTATTTTTATGTTTTTTATACAATAATTCTTAATAACTCAACATGATTCATAAATTCAAAATTGAACAATTTCTTTCCTTTTCTACAGTATACTTAATTAATATTTTTAGTAATATTTAATTTCCTTCTTGTTCCGTTTATTTTTTCGTATAGGTTAAATTACAGGCTTTTCCATTTCTTCCACTTTCTCGTCTATTCTTGATTTCGGGACAAAGTTATAATAATGATTATATTTCGGTTTAGTCACAATTTTCTTTAATTGATTTACATGTACTATTTGATTTTCGTTTACAATTTTAACTATATATCGAATAGCGCTTACAATTTTAATTACTTTACATGGTATCCATATCCTATGTTCTTTAATATGATTTCTGTATAGACATTCTTCCCCCACTTTATATAAAACCTTTACATCACTACTAGAAGGAATAGCTTTACAACATTTATTTTTAGTACCTTTGACCTGACTCTGATTTCTTTTTGAACATCTTTTATTAAATTGTAACTGATTTCTATCATTTAGAAGATCTAATCGATTTCTTGGTTTATACGAAAATAAGAGTTGAGATGGAGTTCTATTCGATATAGAATTTAAAGATATGATTTATTAAAAACAAGTCTAATTTTTCTTGAAGTGGCAAAGTTGAATTGGAACTGAGCAAAAACTTCTTTAAAGCATCTTTCACTGTGCGAACATGTCGTTCGGCCACCCCATTTGATTGCGGATGATATGGAGGACTATGAGATAACTTTACTCTACGATCAAAGCAAAAACTTTTGAACTCAAACGATGAAAATGGGGGCCCATTATCCGTTACAATTTCCGAAGGGTACCCAAATATTGAAAAAATGTCACGATTTAACATTTTTATCAGACTTTTAGCCGAAGTGCTGTTCATAATTATAACATGTAAAAATCGACTAAAAACATCCACCGACAAAAGTAATGTTTTACCCTCAAAGAAGAAGAAACCAAGATGAATTTTCTCGAAGGGATATGTGGTTTTGGGCCAGTTTGACATTACTTTTTTTGTTGGCTTAACGGATGTAGCTAGACAAATTTTACAACTCTTCACAAACTCCTCAATGTCCCTATCGATTTGTGGCCACCAAACATACGATCGGCACATTCTTTTCATAATTGTAATTCCACTATGGTTGCTATGCATTACTTCCAAAACCTGTTGCCTTAAATTTTGAGGTACGACTATTCTATTTCGATAGAAAATACTATCTTTATCCAAACATAGCTCGTTCTTTACTTTAAGAAATTTTGAAAAATCGTGTAGGGCTTGTTTTGGCAAGCCATTTTTAATAAATCGATACCGTGTGGACGTATCAGCGTCCTTCTTGGTTTCCTTTACGACCGTATCGCTATGAATGGGCAATTCCTTAAAAAAATTAAGCGAATTAATACAAATACTATCTATTTTTGTTTCACTTTGCAACGGTAATCTAGATAACGCGTTCGCATAAGTGAGTTCTTTTGCCGGTTTATGTTTGATGGTATAATCAAACATAGAAAGCGATATGGCCCATCTTTGAAGTCTGGCCACGGCAACCGAAGGTGTACCCTTTTTCGGGTTAAAAATTTCTCGTATCGCTTGGTTATCAGTATATATTATGAATTTTTTCCCATAAATGTACTTAAAAAACATTTTCAAAGCAAACAATATTGCAAACAAGATTGCGAGTAGTTCTTTTCGGCTGGTGATAAGGTACTACTTGCGAACAAAACAGGCTTTTCCTTAATAATATGCAATAACACCGCAGCTACTCCATATGGACTAGCATCAGTACTTATTATGATAGGTTTGTCTTTATCGTAAAGTTCCAATACATTATTCTGTAAAATAAGTTGTTTCGATTTTTCGAATTCGTCTTGACAACTTTTGTTCCAAACGAATTTACTTTCTTTGTTTAAGAGAAAATACATGTTTTTCAAATTTCCCGAAAGATCAGGAATAAACCTTCTATAATAATTTATGAGTCCCAAGTAGGACTGAAATTCTTTAAGGTTAGATGGACACGGTGCCATCGAAATTGCTTCAACCTTTTTTGCGTTTGGCCTCACTTTATTATGACAAATTATGTGACCCAAGTATTCGACAGAGGTTTGTGAAAAAGAACACTTTGTGAAATTTATTTTTATTCTATGCTTATTCAATCTGCTCAAAACCTCATCAAGCTTACTTTTACAATCACTAGCAGATTTTCCACCTACAATTATGTCATAGTACACAGCTTTAAATTACAACCCATAATTTCAATGTTAGGAAACTTATCTCTAAATTCCGCATGCGCAATGATTGATACTCCAGCTCCCGTGTCTACCTCCATCAGCAGCACAACTCCGTTAATTTGGACTCCGACTTTTAATCCACGCCTAGCAAGCAAATTGTTTACCACTTGTAATGATCTTACATACTGCTGACCTCCACCCTTAATCTCCTCTACCCTTAGACCAGCATACAATTGCGATGTGTCCCTTTTTATTGCATTTGAAACAAATCCAGGTTTTTGCTGGACATTCACGTTCATTGTGATGCTTCCCACAATGCTTGCATTTGTTGTTTTTAATACCATGCTTTATGAAATCGGGTTTTTTGTTTTGTTTTAGATGCTTATCAATATTTTTTTGCCTTACTAAATTAATGTTACCTGCATTGATTTTTGCTCTTTTTCGGACATTTCCATACTAAGGGCTATTTCACAACATTTATCGAAAGTTCTCCCGTCATCAGTCAAAATGTTTGTTGGATCCGCTCATTCCGAAGACCCACAATAAACTTGTCTGTGAGAGCATCCTCCAGTGCTAGATTACGAAGGTTATGTGCATTCGCCGCTTTATCATCGATAAAGTCTCCAAATTTACATGTTTCCGCCAGATTTCTTAATTTTACTATGAAGTCACTTATTGATTCTCCCTCCTCTTGTCTGGCTTTTTGGAACTTAAAACGATCAGCTCTCTTATTGTGCTTTGGTGCACTCTGTCCTTATAGGCGGCAAAGTCTTCTCCAGGGATGAATTCATTAATATTTCCCACATAGGCTATTCTTTTTGCTGACTCTTCAACTTCGATGGTTGCACTAATTTTCTTCTCCTTTTTAGTTGATTTTATATCACTTTCTAAATTTTCGCAGTCCAAGTTTTTATTCCTAACCCCTTCTTCAGACATACTAATACCCGTGTGAAATTAAAGCCATTATTATCACTTCAATCACTGGACAGTGCAAAGGACTGCAAGAGCGAAGACCGGTCCGAACACTGCTACAGATGCGGTGGGAAGGGTCATGAGGCAAAAAATTTCTCATCAGAGCCGGAATGCATGCTCTGTAAAGGAAGTCGCCATAGCGCCAAGCACAGTACTGGAAGCATAAGATGACCTGCATTCCAGGTCGCGCTGAACGCTTCCCAGAAGCGAACATGAAGGTTATCCAACTGAAACTTAATCACTGCGAGGCAGCTCAGGACCTACTTACACAGTTGGTCCGAGAGTACGATGCGGATATCTCTATACTCAGAGAGCCCTACAAGCAGCTGAATAAGGGAATATGGATGGCGGACATTTCATGCAAAGACGCGATATGGATACGTGGCCAACAAGCCTTCGAAGAGAAGATGATGATACACCAGGCAGGCTTCGTGTGGGCCAAAGTTAGTGGCATTTACTTCTTTAGCTGCTACGCCCCTCCCAGCATAACACATGAAGAATTCGAAAGATTAGTTGACAACATCGTAACCACTGCAAGAGGAAGAAGTCAAAGTTGCGGGTGTCTTCAACGCGTGGGCTGTTGAATGGGACTCACGTACCACAAACTCCGGAGGAAGGACTCTCCTGGAGGAGTTTGCGCAGTTGGACTTAGTTCTCCTAAACTCAGGAAACGAGCTGAGTTTCAGCAAAAACGAAAGAGGGTCAATAGCGGCAAAAGATAGTGCATAGAGAGTAAGCAAAACATACACGCAGAGCGATCACCAGGCAATCAAGTTTCATCTACGACCCAGTCATACAGGAAATGGAGGAGAGCAGAGGAGACAGATGCAGAAAAAAGACGTCGAAGTACTCCAGCTGATGACGAAGGACATATCCCTCTAGGGCTCTGCTGCCGATAAAGCGGAGCAGCTTTCTTGAGGAGTGACAAGAGCTTGTAACGCTTCCATGCAGCAGAAAACAGCAAACTTGCATCGGCCCCCGTAATCGGGTGGAATGATGATATCGCCAGACTGCGTGCAGATTGCTACAGGGTGCGCCGATTGTACCAGCGTTCCGTGGAACACAGCAGCCATGGAGAACTCCACGAGAGACTTATAATTACCCGAAGAAACTTAAAAGCTGCAATTAAAGACAGTAAAAAGTGAAGCGTGGAGAAAAGCCTACCAAGTGGTTGTGATAAAGTTGGAGGGTGGCAGAAAACTCTCGCCCACGTCCTCAGTGTTTCTCGAAAACGTAGTCTCTGTGCTTTATCCACAACAAGAGGGAATAAAGAAACAAACGGAGAGGAGAACCACGTCCGGGGCGCTACCTATACCTCTCATCATAGCAGCAGAAGTCCTACAAGTCTGCAAAAACATCAAGGATCGAAAAGCACCTGGTGTTGATGGAATCCCAAAAATTCCATTACAAGCAGCAATTAATTGGCGCCCACAAAACCTTTCCAGACGTATACAATGCCTGCCTCAAAGAGGGAATATTCCCCGATCAGTGGAAGAAGCAAAGACTTGTCCTCTTACCAAAATGTAATAAACCACCGCAGGTCCTTCATCCTCTATGTATGCTGGACGCCAAGGGCAAATTAATGGAGCTCATAATAAGTGACAGATTGGAAAGCGCGATCGATGAAGCGGAAGGCCTCGCAGACCGCCAGTATGGCCTCCGTAAGGTACGCTCTACGATTGATGCCATCGACGAAGTCATAAATACAGCGAAAGAGCCATCGAAGGAAGACAATAGAAGGCCGGAAGTAAACAGTACCGCGCAATCATAACGCTGGATGTTAAAAACGCCTTCAATACTGTACTATTGTACCAACGACGGAATGAGGTAGTATAACGTCACAGGCGGTGTTCCACAAGGCTCCGTACTAGATCCACTACTGTGAAATCTAATGTACGACGACGTCCACAAACTTCGAATCCCGAAGTCCACGAAAGTAATTGGCTTCGCCGACGACATAGCTATCGTTGTAGTGACCAAATTGCTTCAGCAGTTGGAGCATGACTGTAATGAAGCTATAGGGACGGTACAGGACTGGCTAGTAAGTATGGATCTAAAACTAGCAAAGGAAAGGACCGAAGTAGTGCTCATCAGCAGCAGACGAGTTATGGGGACTATAAGAGTAACCGTGGACTATTACGTTGTGGTTTCCAAACCAGAGCTGAAGTACCTTGGCGTTACTATAGACGTAAGGTTAACTTTTAAGTAACACCTGCAGCACGCAGCTGAGAAGGCAGCCCTGGCAAGGATCATGCCAAATATTGGGGGACCTGTACAGAAGAAGAGACTACTCTTAGCAAGAGTTGCGGCTTCCAAATATGGGCAAGTGCCATGAGGACGAAATTGTACAGAAGGAAGACGGTGGCGGTCTACAGAACCAATGACTTGAGAGTATGCAGCGCCTTTCGAACAACCTCCTACGACGCGGCATGCGTAGTTGCTGGAATGGTGCCAATAGACCTCCTCTTTAAAGAAGCCGAACGGAGATATCGTGCCAAGAGGACAATGGTGTCAACTGCAACGAGTCGAAGTGACACAGAAGTACCACCAGGAACATGTCTGGAAGAATGGCAAGAGAGATGGAACTTTTCTGACAAAGGCAGATGGACGCAGAGATTGATCCGCAATATAGACCTTCGGATCAATATGAAGCATGGAGAGCTGAACTTCTATCTGACGCAAATGCTTACTCGTCATGTATGTTTCAAAGCCTACCTCCATAGATTTGGACACGAAGACAACCCATATTGCCCAACGTGAAGGGAAGCAGTCGAGAATGCAGAACACATCATGTTCAACTGTGCACGATATCACGAAGAACGTAACTTCCTGCGAACAGACTGGATGTGAATTTAACACCAGAGAACACCACTAGACAGATGACGAGCACGCAAGAAGCTTGGAAAGCAGTAAGGGAACTGTGGTTACCATCATGAAAGAACAATGTAGGCGGGAAACGTCGCGCAGATGGTTGGCAACACTAACGAGCCGAGAGTGTAAGGTTGAAGCAACCCTCGCAATGAAATCCGACGTGAGCAGTGCCACGAGGACCAGGGGAGGTGGGTTTAGTGGGTGGAAATACCACACTGTTACTGAGTAAGGCCTCAGTTTTATCTTTGAAAGATTCCCACCTCCCAACGCAAAAAAAAAGAAAAAAAGCTTAAGGATGATGAGCGTATCCGAAATTATAGGTTAAAGCCTAGTATGCTGTAGGAGGGAAAATTTAGTTTACATACAAAATTATTCCGAAGTTAAAATTAAGCAAAGAATTTTAGCCAGGTGTACGCAGTTTTCTGAATAGTATTTATAGGAATATTTAGGATATCGACCTCCAAAAAAAACCTATCAAACGATATAAACAAGACAGGTTAGTAATACCTTCGGCTTATAGAAATATAAGATAATTAGAAACACCGAATTATTTTTAAGCAATCTTTATTTCTCTGTTTACCTAACAAAGCAAATAATATCTAGCCCTATGCGAGGAAGAGGATTTGCTGAGTCAACGAATTTGGTGCTGCGCGTATATGTATGCTGATGCAATTGAATAACTGTGCCGCTGGTGTAACGGAAGCTGCTCCTGCGCGTGCTGGATAAATTGATCCAGGTTGAGTTAATGTGTTATGATACCATAACTCCTCCCCTCCTAAGCGGAACCGTTGTAGTTTCCTGGACGTTATTAAGGCATTTAACGTGGCTGTCTGGAATTCTTCGATGGTGATCGAATGGACTATGCCATTTGAAACAAGCTTCAGCTGAATTTTTCCCAAGTTGATTCCCTTCTGAAAAAATATGAAATAGTCACCACTAGCCAAAAATGAACTTGTAATAGCAATTAAAGATAATTGAGAAAGATAATTCTCGCTCAGATTTTGTATAATTGTGATCTTGTATAATTGTGTTAACCTTCCATAAATAGCTTGACAGATTGACATTTCTTTTTGTTCCGAATTTTAAGTTTTTAACACATTTAGTATATGTGGTAATGTAGTGTGATTAATTATATTCCTTATTCATTTTTATTTTAATTTATCGTGAACATCCTCCCCGGCCGTGAACGAAGTTCGCAATGTAACTTGGCCCTTAACCTCAGCAAATAATTCGCCGCATTTCTGCTGAAGTTCAATTTTTCGCCTTCTCCTTTCTCCCTTGTTAATAATTTGCGGCTATCATTGCTATTACTGGAGTTTTTTTTTTTGTTTGTCGAACCGGTGTTGTGTGTAGTGCTGTGTATTTTGAAATACTTAATCAGGTGAGTAACGTTAAAGTGTTATTATTAATTGATAATTGAAAGCCTATTGTTTAATATCAAAGTTGACTTCCAATGTGGGGTTGATTTCGTGTCCCCACATTGGCCGCGCGAGTTACGTCAGCACCGAACATTACCCCATCAATCGGAAGTGCTAACGCTAGTATTTCCGATTCGTGAAATAGTTCAATAGCCGAGCATTGCAACATTGACCTAATCCAAGCAAAGTACTGCATTTCCGCTGCAGTCAATAGTTCAATGCCCGAACAGTGCAAATGTAATAACAGGAAATGCTGACTGGAGAAATGTTCGGTGGACGGCACTTCTTCGATTAGATTTAAGAAATAATAAATGAGTAATGAAATACCGCTCTTATGAGTCGGATCGAAATCGAAGTATTCGTTTTTTTTTTATTATTTAAAAAATCAGGAAAAAGAATTCAAAAGAATTCCTTTAAGTGGCGCAGTCGGTGAAGCGAAAAAAGAATTATCCAAAGATAGTTCTATATACGTAAAAACCGTAAAGAAAATCGGTAAAAAAAAAATTGTTTAAAATTTTGACTAAGTAGAAAAATAATAAGTAAATAAATATTTTGTGTGTTGCACCAAGTCCCCACCTCCACCCGAGAATATATTTTAATTGGAGCAATCGGACGTACCTTCAAAAATAAAAAAAATAAAAAAAAATTAAAAAAATAAAAAAATAAGAAAAAAAAAGAATAAGAGGTTTGAAAAAAAAAAGAAAATACAAAAGTGCATTTTATTTTGGATGCGGGTTCAGTTAAATAGACTTTTCGACGGTAATAGCCACAATCTTGGTGAAGTAGAAATGGAGGAGATGAGGAATGAAATTCACCAGCTGCATCAAATTGTTCTGCAACAAGAGCGACAATTAAATCAATTTCAACAACAACAGCAGCAACAACAACTCCCACAGCTGATTCAGCAGCAAGACCAACAGCAGCAACAACAACTCCCACAGCCGATTCAGCAGCAAGACCAACAGCAGCAAGGACAACCCCCACAACTAGCCCAACTCCAGTTAAGTCCTAAAAGTGTCTTGGCGCAATGTAGATACTTGTAGCCATATAAGGGAGCAGGCGAGTATCCCTTGTCATCGTTTATAAAATCTGTAGAAACGACATTACTACTATGCAACGCTGATCACCATCTTCGATTCTTCCGCTTACAGATTGTTATCAACGAGAAAAACAACACATTCGTGCTCCTATCCTCCACTGCGCTAGTTTGTTTAATATTATATGAATCCCAATTCTATCAAAAGCCTTAACAAAGTCTATTGACAGAATTGAGACATGGTTTTTACTTGATAGAGCGGATGCAACGTATTGATCAATGTGCAAAAGAGCATCTATGGTGCAGCGTCCATGTCTGAAAGCAATCTGATTAGTGTGAATAAGGTTATTCTTCTCGAGGAACCAAAGAAGTCTGAAGGAGATAATCCTTTCTAAGATTTTGCCTGAACATGGGAGTAGGGAAATGGGACGAAAATCGTTGACTTCGGAATGATTCTTATTAGGTTTTGGGATTGGTAATATGCTCGCTGTTTTCCAGGTTTGGGGAATTATTCCTTGTGAGAAAACCTGGTTGTACAGACCTAATAGACGGTGTTTCAGAATTGTTGGACTGTTTTTGATCATGATGTAAGAGATTCGATCGTACCCAGGTGATTTTCCTTTAGATCTCTTGAGGGCATTTTGAAATTCAAGTTCGTTTATAGGGGACTCAATGAATTTGGTAGAAGAATCGGTATTCCAGTTTGACGGGTCGAGTCTTTCTGCTGACAATTTTAATTGGAGGAAGTCAGAAGAGAAATTGGTGTCAGCAGAGTATTCAGACCAGGTCTTTGCAAAGTGTTGCGAAATTTCAAGGGGGGCAGATATTGCTTGCGAGTTGGTATTCACGATGTTGATCGAGTGAGGTATGTAGTTACCTGTAAGTGATTTAACATCTGCCCACAGTTTTTTTGTTGTAGTTTTTGGGCTTATGTTGGAGGTGAATTTTTCGAAGCTCGCTTGTTTGGCTAATTTGGCAGCTTTCCGGAAGAGAGCGTTGGCTTTTCTGTAGGAGATCAGATTCGAATCATTCGGATATTTTTTAAATTTCTTCCAAGAATCTTGTTTGGATTGACGCAGGTGTTGAATCTCATTGCTTCACCATGGAACCATATATTTTTTTAATGAGCTATTTGTTTGGGAGATTGCTAAGTTAGCTGCATAACGCAAAGATTTTTGGATGGTTGCTGCTTCTTTGTTTATATTCGGTGTTTGTTCCCTCTGTTCTAAGAAATGTGCAATGTTTAATTGGAAATAATTCCAGTTGGCTCTATCTGTTTGAAATTTTGGGAGTAGTTTAATATTTTGCGGGGAGCTTCCTGATGTAATTGTGGTTAAGGTTGGGAAATGGTCGCTCCCATTTAAATCAGGAAGTACTGCCCATGTTGTTTTCGTGAATAGTTGGGGAGAGCTAAAAGAGATATCGAGATGGGTAAATGTTCTGTGGGTTGAGAAATGTGTGGGCCTGCCATCATTGAGAACAATTAAATTGGATTTTGCTAGGAATTCTTCAATTTTTTTGCCCCGGGAATTGGTACAAAGGGAACCCCATAGTGGGCTCCACGCGTTAAAATCGCCAGTCAACAATATTGGGGTATGAAAGGAGCTTACAATATCGTGGATATCTTTGGCGGTAAAATTTTGGTCGGGAGGAATATATAAAGATATTATTGTAAGGGTTATTTTGGTTTGAATTTCTACGGCTATTGCTGAGATGTGGGAGTTAATGCTGATGAATTTGTGGGGAATGGATTTGTGAACCAGTAGGCCCGTACCCTGTTTCGCTGAATTATTGGATTGTAAGTTGTGGAAGATTGCTGCGTATTGCTTAGGTAGGAAGGGGGGTCGTTTTGTTGTGTTATTTATATGTGTTTCCTGTAGGCAGATAACTGAGCGGTTTATTTGGCGTATTAAGAGTTGCAGTTCGTGGAGATTGTTGAGATAGCCATTCAGGTTCCATTGTAAAACCTGGAGCACCATTCTAATGTATTGGGTCTTTGAAACAATATATTTTAATATATTGAGTAAAGACCGGAACTGTATTAACTGCGGTGTCTCCACCGGCGACGAGCATGGCACAAGGTGCTGCGATACCCGGGGTGTTGTCGAATAATGACAACACACGCATGAGCAGGCAGCCCCAGAACTCTACACGTCGCCGACGGAGACACCGAGTTAGTGGGTGTGTTTGTTTTTTACTATGTATCAGAGTCATTGTCTGATGTTTGCATGTAGTAGCTGTTGTTTGTGATTAGTGTATTTGCAATAGGTGTGAGAGGGGAAGTGATAGTAGTTGCATTTGTATTGCTAAATGTGGTAGTATTGTATTTGAAGTGTTTATTTTTTGGTTTTGGGTGTTTGGTTTGTAGGAGGATTGATTGTAATCAAGGAGATTTTTGTGTTTTTGTTGGTTAACAGGGCTCCGATTGACTTCTCTTTGAGCCGTTAAATTTGAACGAGTTGACGATGTTGAAGATGCAGATAAAGGGGAGCGTGAAGAAATATTTTTGTTTACGGTAGTTTTGTCTTCTGATATAGAGTGAACTTTCGTAGGCTTTGCCGTTTGAGTGGTTTGTGCTGTTAATAAGGGGGGTATTGATGGTGATGTGAGAGGTACAGAAGGTGCTCCCTTTTTGTTTTTGTTACTAATTATTTGATCTATTGTTGGTTCTACGTTTTCCGGCATCTTAGGGGGAGGGGGGTTTGCGGGTGTTACGTTTGTTTGTTTAGCTCTTTCAGAGTATAAATCAAGATTTGTGTTGGGTTGTAAGGGATTTTGTTCTTTATATATGCGTTTAGCTTCGGCAAGACTGCACTTTTTTTTGGTTTTGATTTTTAATATTTCCTTCATTTGAACGAACTTTGGGCAATCTTTTGATGAGGAGGGGTGGGGAGCAAGGCAGTTGGCACACATAGTTCTCGAACAGTCAGAATTCGTGTGAGGCGGTAGGTTGCACGTTTGGCAAATAGGGTTGTTGGTACATCTTTTAGAAGTATGCCCGAGTAATTGGCAAACACGGCATCTCATGGGATTTGGGATGTATTCAGTTACTTTGGCGTTATACCATCCTATTTCAACTGTATTAGGAGGTTGGAAGGAGTCGAAGGTGAAAAGCATCAAGCCTGAGGCTCGTTCTTTCCCTTCGTATTGTTTGGTAAATTTATATACCTCGGTTACCTTTTGCGCTTTCATTTCGGAGACGATTTCGTCCCCTGAGACGTCTATTAGGCAAGGGGCATAGACGATTCCTTTGGATGAATTTAATTGATTATGCAACGTGATTGTAACTGGGCACAGATTAGACAGATTTTTCGTGGCTACAAATCTGTCAGCCACCTTTTGGTTTTTGGTTAAAATTAGAATTTTACCATCTCTGAGCTGAGATATTTGCTCATATTCTGTGCTAATTCCGTCAATTGCTTTTCTTAATGCAAAAATACTTACAGATGTAAGGGGTTTGTTTTCACTTTGTGGAGAAATTAACACAAATCTAGGGTTTTTGAATGTTGATCGATTGGGGAGTTCCGGGAATTCTTCGAGGGGATCTAGCGTGAATTTATTTTTCTTCGCCCGGGGTTCGGAAAGGATAACTTCGGAAAGTTCGCCAAACCGATTCCCAGGTCTCATTTTTGGCCCTGGGGCCATGCGGTTAGGTGAAAAACACTACACTCGCGAGAACGAGAGAACCGTAGTCTTAAGTGGAGTGAAAGAGAAGGAAGGTGTTTTGAAAACAAGTTTTGAGAGAAACGTGGATAGATTCGCAAAGGAGGACAGCCGATTGAAAGAGATGCGTGCAGCACGAAAGCCAGTCGGTGACTGAGGAATTAATAAAATGGTTTATATCAAAGAAACCTGTGTGACTTCAAACACTAGGAGAATTAGAAAAAAAGAAGACAGGGAAAACAACATTCTATTTAATTTGCAACTGCCAGTCAGCCATGGATTCTTTTAGTAAAAAGACTCATGAAAATGTTTCAGATACCAGCCTTTCGCGTATAATCAATTTTCATTGATGGTGTCGAGCGACCTAGTTCTATAACTTTTTTTTTTACAAAAAAAAAAGCTTACTGAACTCGTGGGTTTTTTTTAGAAGAAAATCAGTTACACAACATTCAAAATTAACTAGAGACATCTTGTCTAAGAATAATAAGAATGTTCAATGGGGCACCTCTTGAGTGGATTTATAATTACTTAGTTGGTATATAGCTAATAACTATTCACTTAGATCACTCACTATTTTATAATAATTTATTAATTTAAAACACTAACTTAACTACCAATATCTAATTGCTAAATTTTTAAAATTTTCTAATAATTAGCAGTCACAAAAATCACAAAAATTTGCATCCAAATTTTCAATAAATCACGCACAATTACACAACCGATTTGCAACCGTCATTTCAAATTTGCAAAAAAAAAATACCCGACAAGTAAGAAAAACCTCAAACGCCGTTCGAACCACTACATCACCCAATAACTCGATTTTCGTCGGCTTATTTTGTTGCCTACAATATAAAAAAAAAAAAACTCCCTTGAACTAAAACCTTTCTCCTCCACCAATGTTCATCCACAAAAGCCGAGAAATCTCGGGTTATTTTCCTCATAAGCGAATGTGTGTTAGACAAAGAAATCGCAAATAAACTTCTACTATATGCCAGAAAGGAATAGAGTTGAAAGTTCGTACTGTGAAGAAATGAATGCATAAGCCGGAAAATGAAGGGCTTCTCAAAAAAATTCATTGCAGTTCATACTTGTCTCGCCTATGTGTGCGAGTTTGTGTATGAGAAAAATTAATAAACAACCGAAGTGGTAGCAGCATTTCATCTTAGAGCGTGTATAAAGTTATGAAAAATGGTTTGATGAACAAATAATTGAATGTGATGGTTTGCAAGTGGCAAAATAAAAATGTTTGATATTTGAAAAGGGAAGCCGGAAGGAATCGGCTTGTATGGACGCCACGCCACTGTGGTATACTTAACAATTTCCACGCAATAAATCTAGAAAAACCAGTGTTCTATTCAACTAGTAGTGGAATCAACAGGGTAACGAATAAAATAGTTACCCCTATAACACGATTGGAATCTTTCCTTGGAAAGTAGTAGACCTAAAGGCTAGGAATTATGATGCAATCATAGGTCAAAATACTTTAACCCCCCTAAAAGCAAAAATAAATTTATATCAAAGATACCTTGAAATTAAGGGCAACAAAATAGTGTTTGTTGATAGCGATTATCTATTTGATATACATAATATTTATACAAGTCGAAAGTCAACCCTTTGATAATATAAACTTAGACCATATAAATTCAGAGGAAAGAAAGGAAATAGTACAACTCGTAAGAGATTATGAGGAAATATTTTATAAAGACGGACACCAGTTAACCTTTACCCACGAAATTCATTACGAAATAATTATCAATACTAGTAATCCAGTATATTCAAAAATGTACAGATACCCAAAGGTACACGAACTTGATATTAACCGACAAATTAATGAAATGCTAGAACAGGGAATAATAACCGAGAACAATTCACTTTACAACAGTCCGCTTTGGATTGTCCCAAATAAAAAAGACGCATCGGGACAACCGTAGTGAAGAATAGTAATAGATTACAGGAAACTTAACGAAGTGACGGTGAGCGACAAATTTCCAATTGCTAATATTGAAGAAATATTAGATAAATAGGGAAAGTCGCAATATTTCTCAACACTCGACTTAGCTAAAGGTTTTCATCAAATCTTAGTTAAGCCTTAGGAAAGGAAAAAAAAGCAGCTTTTTCCACACCCCTTGGTCATTTGAATGTGTAAGAATGCCATTCGGGCTGAAAAATGCTCCCTCGACCTTCCAGCGATTAACGAATTCGATTCTGAGGGAGTTCATAAATAAGATCTGTGTTGTCTATATGAATGACATTCTCCTCTTCAGCACGTCTTTAGAAGAACATATACTCAACTTAAAAAGAATTTTGGGAACATTAAAAAAATCAAGACTTAAACTTCAAATATTGTAGATAAATGCAATTTTCTTAACAAGGAAACAGAATATTTAGGCCACATTCTTACCCCCCAGGGGGTAAAACCCAACCTTGAAAAGATTACTGTTATCCAAAATTTAAAATTACCGACAACACAAAAACAAATAAAATCGTTCCTTGGTATAACCGGTTTTTGCAGGAAGTTTATTAAAGATTATACGAAAATTGCCTTTCCTATATTAAAATATTTAAAGAAAAACACCAATGTTAACGTCCATGACCCAAATTACATCGCATCATTCGGAAAACTGAAGTCTCTCATAACAGACTACCCCATCCTGAAATATCCAAACTTCAATAGAAAATTTAAGCTTATAACAGAAGCAAACAATTTATCTTTGGGAGCTGTCTTAACGGGTGGTCGTGGTGTAGTGGTAACATCAACGCTTGTCACGCTCTTGGTTCACGGTTCAAATCCTGATCTCAACAGTCATCTATTTATTTCGTCTGAAATAAATAAAAAAGTAGATCAATTGCGAAAGCTTAGTCAACTCTACTGCGAAGGCATAACACTGGCAGTAGGGTGG
The DNA here is from genome assembly GCA_963082735.1 of Pocota personata. Classification (NCBI taxonomy): domain Eukaryota; kingdom Metazoa; phylum Arthropoda; class Insecta; order Diptera; family Syrphidae; genus Pocota; species Pocota personata. Next base: position 148,948,664 of record OY720429.1, read on the forward strand.
CCATATGGCTTAAATGCAACTTGATCGTGATGATGACACCAGGTAGAGGGAAAAAAATACAGTGAATCAAGAGCAACGACAAAAAGCAAAACAAACAAGCTCCCCAGTTATCTGGACGTCACCCTTATAGTTTACTGAAACTTAATACCACCTAAGTTTCAAATCCACTACACCAATCTTTCTTTCTCTCTCTCTCAATTTATACAAACGCCCGTGCCCTGAAATAATTTAACGGTATTCATATCCCATTTGGCATGCGCAATATATAAAAATACGGTCACCCCGTCTGTTACGATTCAAGAACACTTAATGACCATGAGAAAAACTACTCTACAATCGAAAAGGAGTTCCTGGCTATCGTTTGGGGCACTAAGTCTTTTAGACCTTATTTGTTTGAAAAAGAATTCGATCTGCAAACAGATCACCAACCCATTAAATGGTTACAAACCAAAAATATTGGTCAGAATATCAACCCAAAGCTACAGCGATGGCTGTTGCAATTAGGAGAGTATGGCATTAGAATAGATTATATAAAGGGTAAGGAAAACAAAATAACAAATTTTTTAAGTAGAATAAATTGAAATACAAAAGAAATAAATTTATTCAATGTGGTAAAACATGAAGAAAATGGTATTGGAAATTTGAATATCAATTTTCATAAATTGTGACGAAAGTTCTCAAGAACATATTAACTCTAACGAATCTATGGAAGTTTCTACGGTTCATTCACAGGAAGAGAATCTCAACGATCACATACCTATACTAGATACCGTAGTAAATCGCTTCAAAACCCAAATAGTGTTAGTTAAACAAAAAGAAAAAGAATTTGAAAAAATATTCAGTCATAACAGAATTTATATTGTAAGAAATGACATACCTGATAACATTTCTGATATAGTCCGAAGACACATCAGTAGAGGTAAAGTAGCAATTTATTCTGAATTCAACGATTCACTGTACAACGTTGTACGACAAAAAATTAACGATCTCTTTTCTCACAACCCACATACAAAATTTATAAAATGTAGCCACTTTGCAAAAGATTTAAGAGATGAAGAAGAAGCTTTACGGCAAATATCTATTGTATATCTTTCTATTTTTAAGGGAAGAGGGAATAGAAGTTCATTATGTAAAACCAAATAATCACACCGGGAATGCAGACGCAGAAATATTGAATGCTACATTAACAGAAAAAGTTAGGGCTTTAAATTTGGAAAACAAATTACCAATCAAAGTACAAATGTTCAAAGCTGTTGACTATTACAACAACTCATAACATTCTACTATCGAAGCCAAACCGTTAGATGTTCAAAACCGAATTATTGGTACTAAAATAATTAAGGATAGAATGGATAGGAACATATTTAATACGATTAGTAAACGTAATGCGAATAGAGAAGAATATCACGAAACTCGGAAAGTAGGGTTTATAAAAAATTATATTAGTTTAAGACATAAAGAACAGCCAACCGAGACCATTAAAATTTTCAGAAGGCATTCATGTGGATGTTAATCCTGATCATTGTTCCAGTAACACACCAAGCAATGATCATCAAAAGGATTGACACAAACATGGGATACGCTGAAATTAAAGTTGATTTAGCGGAAATAGTTAGCCAATATGATATTATTCTCCATATAATAGATCCGACAGAAACTTTTAATTTAATCAATAAGCTCGAAACAAATTGGTATGCTATAAAACTCGATAATGACAAAGAAATATTGCTCAACGAAATAAATACGGTTAAACATATGGTAAAAAGTATGATGATACATAGAAGTCGTCGAGGTTTAGTTAATATCGTAGGCAAGGGATTTAAATGGTTATTGGGAACTATGGACGACGATGATAGGCAAGATATCGAGAACCACTTATCAGTAACAGATTCGAATAACCATAAAATCATTAAAAACATGAATCAGCAAATAACAATAAATACCAATTTTAACGATACCTTTTTGTTATTAAAGAATACTATTATATTTGATGGAGAAAAAATTAAAGAACGACTCAATGCTGTAGATGAAACAAACAAAAACTTGCTTATGAAGACTCTTTCCCTAGATTTAATGCTTAAAGTTCATATATTAAAAAATAAGGCAGAACATATTCTAGACAACATTGCCTCGGCAAAGAATAATATTTTACACCCTAACATACTTTCTGTTGATGAAATAATTAAATACAAAATAGATTTTAAGAAACTTTTGTGTACAAAACTAGGCATAGTTAAATTTTGTAATAATAATATAATTTTTGCAATCAAAATACCAACAACCATAATGCAGACAGAAAAAAAAATTAATTAATAATAAACACAGAACTTGAATATGTTGTTAGAAAAAAAATAAACGTATACATTGAAAAAAAACAAATCGACAAGGGAATTAAAGCTTAGTAAAAACTGTATATATAAGAAAAAATGTGAACTTATAACAAACGTCAAAGAAGAAATAATATCATTAGACGATAACTTATTAATTCTTAAAAATATTAAAATCAAAACATTCAGTAGTAACTGTGACGAAAGAAAGAATGTATTAAACGGAAATTATTTTATAACGTTCAACAATTGTACAGTATATTTAGATAATAATAAATTTCAAAACAATATGTGTGAATATAAAGAAGTAATTGTTATTCCTAAAAAAGAGTCACTAATAACTGAAAATAAATTAACGTTTGAGGAAATTGCACTAAGACAACAGGAAAATATTAAAGCCATTAACGAATTAAAATATCACAAAATTGTAAATTATAGTATAGGGGTCTCTACCACATTTATTATAATAATGATTATAATTACAATTGTATTTATTAGATTTAGAAACCAGAGAACAACTATGTAAGGTAAAAATATTAAACAAGATCCAGGAGAATCTTGAAACTAGGGAGGGAGGAGTTACGTCAGCACCGAACATTACCCCATCAATCGGAAGTGCAAACGCTAGCATTTCCGATTCGCGAAATAGTTCAATAGTCAAGCATTGCAACATTGACCTAATCAAAGCAAAGTACTGAAAGTAAAAACAGGAAATGCTAAGGATAGTACTTCCGCTGCAGTCAATAGTTCAATGCCCGAACAGTGCAAATATAATAACAGGAAATGTTGACTGGAGAAATGTTCGGTGGACGGCACTTCTTCGATTAGATTTAAGAAATAATAAATGAGTAATAAAATACCGCTCTTAAGAGTCGGATCGAAACCGAAGTATTCGTTTTTTTTATTATTTAAAAAATAAGGAGAAGGAATTCAAAAGAATTCCTTTAAGTCGCGTTTGAATGTGTTAGTGTTCTTCAGTACGCGTGCTAATGGCATGCACGATTCATATACCTGGTCCTGACAATGAGTTGTCGGCCGATATATGCCTACGTACTAAACCTCGCCCCCGCACACAGACTTCAATCATTCCCCCCGCGGGACTGCCGTTAGGTATTACTTCGCGGGGTGTATTACCAAATCAAGCTATTCGTCTTGTGTCACCTGCTACTGAGGTTTCTCCTGCTTCTGTAGCTTTTCTCAGCCTTTCTAATCTCCGCAGCTAATTTTGTATATTTGTTATGCAGTCGCATATTACCGTCCAGTTCTCTTCTGACTGCGACATGTTGTCGAGGAGTAACGTCAGTCTGGGTAAAGTACTTCTTCATGCCGTGAAGCGTCTAAAGTAAACCACTGCGTGTTCCGTATCTTCGTCTTCATTAGGGCATTCGGGGCAAGATGGTGAACTGTCGTGTCCAAATCGGTGGAGATACTTGCGGTAGCCACCGTGACCAGACAGGAACTGCGTAAGGTTGTACTTGCAGTATCCATGTTTACGACTTATCCAGTCTTGGATTGTCGGTATTAGTTTGTGTGTCCATCTGCTCTTTCGTTGCATTGTCCCAGCGAGCTTGCCACATTGCTGCTGATGCTGCCTTTTCTTCAGTTTTTATTATGTTGGTACCTTCGTCCTTAATGCCTGCGCCCAAACCGGGGCGGCATATAGCAGAACTCTGGAGAGCAGTACCCTTTTTGCGCATCCATGGCCCCCAATGTTGGGAAGCATGCGCGAGAGAGGTCCCTGTATTTTCGCTGCCTTCTTGGTTAAATAGTCAACATGTGTTTTGAACCGGAGTTTTTTGTCCAGCATTACTCCGAGGTATTTCACTGCTTCTTTGGACCTGATTGTTTGGTTACCAACCTGAAAGTTGGCAAACTCTACAATTTTTCAGCTGGTTGTAAGGACCGCTTCTGTTATATGGTCGGCCAGTTCTAATCCGGAGGCTGATAGCCAATTTTTAATTCGGGCAATAGCTTCGTTTGTAGTTGATTCGACTGCACGAATCTGTTTAGCTACTGTCACTATGGCTATATCATCGGCGAATCCAATTATCGTTACTCCCCTGGGCAATGGTAATCGTAGGACTCCGTCATACATGATGTTCCACAAGAACGGCCCTAAGACCGATCCCTGCGGAACTCCAGCAGTGACGTTGTAGTATTTTACGCCTTCATCTGTTTGCATCTCAACTTCCTGTTGTTAAAATAGTTTGTCACCATACGCAGCAAATAATATGGCGTATCCATCCTCGCAAGTGCTCTTCTAATGCCCGTCCAATTCGCAGAGTTAAAAGCGTTTTTCACGTCCAACGTTACTACTGCACATAAGCACTTGTATTTGATTGATTGTGTGGTATGCTTTGTTGACTTGCAGAGTGCGCTCTATCAATTGAGTGTTTTTATGGCCTGAGAGTGAATGCAAGATTCTGTATGCAGTTTACTCTTATTTAATTATCCCTATTATAATTGATTTATTTTGATGATTGTGTCGATTTCTGTAGCTTTATTTTAATTTTCATTATGAATACAAATTGATCAAAATAAATGATTTTGAAGCATTATACTTGTTTTTTTATTATTACCTGTTGTACTTGTGTATGTGTTTTTCTTCAAAGACCATTCCAGTAAGGTTTTGGGTGTTGTACCCGAACCTAGACATAGGGGTCTCGAATTTAAACAGCCTTGATGTAGAAGCATGGTGAGATCCTCAAACGTATACATCTCGGTGCCGATGATCCTTTTGAGGTGGTATTTTATAAATTTTACTCCTGCTTCCCAAGGTCCGCCTAAGTGAGAGGAAGCAGGAGGAATAAAATGCCACTGGATACCTTCCTTGTAGATCGCTTCTGCAACATCCTTCCAATCGAACTTGGCTCCATCGAGCGACTTCTTCAATTCTTTGTTGGCTCCCACGAAGTTTGTGCCATTGTCGCTGAACATATTCGAATATAGTCCCGTGATAGTGAATCGTCGTAGGGCTGAAATAAAAGCTTGGGTGGTTAAATCACTTACAAGATCTATATGTGTTGCCTTGGTAGCCAAACGCAAAAAATGGAAAAATACGCTTTATAGATTTTGGAGCCTCGACCTTTCCACTACTTCACATCAATTGGCCCTGCGTAATCTACACCGGCATGAGTGAAGGGTTGAGATACGCGGACTCTTGGAGCTGGTAGGTTACCCATAGTTGTTGCAACGGTTACGCTCGGTACCGAAAACAGATGGTGCAGTTATGGATAAAACTCTTAACGCAGTTTTTGAATTTCAGGATCCAATACCTATTACGTAAATACGCTGTGGTTTGTTATAGCCCTCCACGCAACGTTCACAGATGAGCGTCAGCTATCAAAAGCTTTGTAAAGTGGTGATTTCCTTTAAGTATGATCGGATGTCGTTGGCCTAATGGAAACTCCGCATGTTGCAACCTACCTCCGACTCGCAAGATACTATCGGAGTCTGTGAAAGGGCAAAGAGAGCTCGGAGCTTTGACCTTTGCATCTGGAGTGAACATATCTGATTGGACGATCGTTATTATTAACAGAGTGCTAGAATGGAGTTCAGCTGCTGAAAGTAAGTTTAAATTTCTCGATTCAGGTACCTTCTGCACATTTGCTATGAATCGTTGACAATATGCTATTATTTTTAAAAGTTTTGTTGAAGTATTATAATGTTGATATAATTTTTTACCTCAATTCCCGTAAGTGCTTTAATAGACCGTTTCTCCTTGTCTGTTACTAGGCTCGTCGGCTGATGTGGATATTGAAACTCTCAATGATTCGCGCAGAAAGTCTCGACCATTCCACCAAAAGTTGTTTGCTTGTAAAGCAGAGGGCATTATTCCCCTGGATGCTATATCTGCAGGATTCAGATCACTGGGAATAACTTTCCAATTATCTGGTTTAACAATTCGCTGTATTTCTACTACCCGGTTATTTACACTTGGTTGCAGGAGCAGCGATCCACGATAAGGTGATGGCTGAGTCGGTCCACGCATACTGATTTACGTCTCGTAACCCTAAAACCCATGTGTAGTCCAGCAGTGTTGCAAGAGTCACGGCTGCACAGAGTTCGAGTCGTGGCAGCGTCTGGGTTTTTACTGGAGCGACTCTGATCTTGGACGGAAGCAGCTGTACGTAGATGTTGTTGTGAGTATCGAGAACTCGAAGATAAATCGCTGCACCGTATGCCTGCTTGAACGCGTCACTGAACACGTGCAATTCAATACCTTTATGGGAGGGATGCGAATCTTTTCAAGTTGCGGCAATCCTTCCCGAAAAGCGTTCCACTTTTTCTTCAAATCCAACGCAAAAAGGATCGTCCCACTTCAGCTCGCTACGCCACAACTTCAGCATCATGATTTTTTCCTTTATAATACAGGGTGAGATCCATCCGGGAGGATCAAAGAGCTTGGCAATGGTTGAGAGGATCGTCCTTTTCGTTGATTCAGCAGCGTCGGCTTGAATGTTCTAAAAAGAGAGACTAACTTCTACTGGAAACCATTTTATTCCTAAAGCTTTAATATAATCTGGCGTATCTAAAGGCAGAGAAAAATCAATTTTCCGCTGGTCTAAGGGTATCTGATCCAAAATCTCGTTCGAGTCACTGGTCTATTTGAGCAGATTGTACCCTTGTGCCGATACCCACAAACTGTTGAATTGATGACGCCTAATCAATGCTTCTTCAAAAGTACCAGCTCCAGCAAACAGATCATCTTCTCTCACCATACGTGCGCCCAGGGGATATTTGTGTTCTTCATCAACAGCCAGTTTATTAAGTGATCGAATGGCAATGTATGGTGCACAAGTTGTACCGAACGTAACCGTTTGAAGGCGATACACCTTGATCGGTTCGGTATTACAGTTACGCTAGACTATCAGCTAATAATAAGAGTCGTCAGGACTATCACGGATTTGCCGATACATTTTTTCAATGTCTGCTGTGAAGGTATATTTGTGCCTTCTCCGCCTCAGAACAATGTCAATGATATCCGTTTGTATTTTAAGTCCTGTCATCAGATGCTGATTCAATGAAGTCCCGTCCGTAGTTTTGGCCGCAGCATCAAAGACGACTCGGAGTTTTGTTGTTGAACTGGACCCCTTGAATAACGCATGGTATGGTACAAAGTACTGATGAAGAGTCCTGGGTACTTCTTCCTTACTACCTCAACTTCTGTCATATGTCCCAATTGTAAGTATTTGTTTAGACATTGATTTTACTCTATATGTAGTGTGAGGTTGAATTGAAGCCGTCGTTCCAGCTGAGCAAACTTACGCAAGACTCCTTCCTTCGAGGATCCAAGCCCAGGTTTGCTCCTTTCCTTTAATGGCAAAGATACCTCGTGTAGTCCGCTACTTGGTTGATGCATTTTGCCCACCAAAATCTACCCAAATGATGTGTTTTGTGCAATTGGTGTCATTGCTTCAGCGCGAATGACTTCAGGGAGTACCACCTCGGAATAAACGTTGTTGTCTCATAACCCGAGTGTAGAGACCCAAGAGTAAGGTCAACATGGCTGTGACACTCGTGTGAAGGGGGGTTAGCATGCAGGAGGGAATGGTGGAGCTGCTGGTAAAAGTAGCATCGAAATCTGCTTGGACATTGTTGGGTTGCGTGACTGTATGCTAAACAATTTTCACATACACCGATTTTGTTCACGACACCTCTGCGTGGAGCCTGATGTGAGAATGTCCCACGCTGGCTTATAATTTCTATTGTCAATGGCCAAATGTTGTAGGAGACGTTCAGCCTCACCCTCTAAAGCTGGATTTTAGATAATGCAATTTTTCAACCTCTGCCTTATTAGTATGTATCAGTGAGACGAAAAGATAGTGAAAAGATATCCCGGACTGGTATTCTCCCGTAAAAGCAAGCAGATTTATTTTTGGAAGACGAATAATGTTCTTATCGATACAAGCACTTATCATAGCTCAACCGTGGGTTGAACTTTATCCAGACTGTCCAAAAGCGCTGTTGTATAGTCCAGGTAAATTGCCTTGATGCTGGTGAAAACTTCTTCTAACTCTTCTTCTTCCTTTTCGGTTTTGGCCAGGGATATTCCATCGGCGTTGTGTTGGGTACTTGCTTTAAAATTTTCCTGCAGCAAGGAAATCCTATTGGAGGTGTAATTTGCTGTTCTCCCCTAAGGTAATCGCTTTCCGAAATTTTCCATATCCTTGGTTATTTGCTTTAGCAAATTCCTTTGCCCTCATGTTTGCGGAATAACAAAAAAATACTCGTAAGAGAAAAAAAAGTAAATAGAATTTGGGGTGTTTTCAACTTACGTATCTTTTAGATTCCTAAAATTCCCTTTAGCAAAAATTGTGGTTAAAACAATGGAAGCGGAATGGTTTATACTCTGTAACTCGATGGACTTAAAATCTGCTGCACAGTTGTAGCGGATATCCCAACGGAGCCTTTGCGGTATCGACGTACTCAACGGTGGATGTACTGTAAAAATATCCAACGGTGCGCGGAACTGTTGACTGAAACTGTCCAACGGTGGAATCACCGCAACGAAAATTATTCAGCGATAAATGAATTCAAATAATTTTAAATGCAGGATATTTGTAGTCTACGATTTGAAAAATTGCAAGACGCGGGAAACTCTTTGGCACGTAAAGAAAAACTCACTGGTATAATTTTTGTTTTTAAGTTTTAAATGTTCATTACTGTTTTCTTTTTTTTAAAGGATCGAAGGACCATAAAATAAAATGAAATAGTCACCACTAGACAAAAATGAACTGGTACTCGTAATAGCAATTAAAGATAATTGAGAAAGATAATTAAAACACGTCTTTGTTCGCTCAGATCTTGTATAATTGTGTTAAACTTCAATAAATAGTTTGACAGATTGACATTTCTTTTTGTTCCGAATTTTAAGTTTTTAACACATTTAGAATATGTGGTAATGAAGGGTGATTAAAGGATTTTAATTATATTATTGATTCATTTTTATTTGAATTTATCTTGAACACCTTCTAATAAGAAAAATGTACAGAAGTAGAGTCATAGATATGGCCAGAATTACACCATAAGAATTAAAGTTAAAGATACGGCCCTGGAATCCAAGCTTCTATATGTGTTGCGTAATGTTAATATTTAGCTCGTTCAGCATCTCTAAAGAAAGAAGTTCTTTTATCACTATTTCCCTCGGCTGCGGCTGCATAACTGCTGCAATAGCTTGGAGTAATGGAGCTTATTACGATCTGTAAGTTCGTCCATTTAAAAGTAGAGTCGCTTTGCTGAATTTAATAAGATGATTTCTATTGAGGGTTTGTACTTCGTCGTTGATAATGATTCTGTTGTCAAACATATTAAGGAGTTCCTCTCTGGGCTCAATTCCTTCCATTGCTGGCACATTTTGACTGTTGGTAACAGTTGGACACAAGTTGAATTGTGACCTCTCAGCAAATTCGGAATACAATATGAGTTGGCCATGTCCGCTATAACCTGTTCCTCGCAAATTGCAATATAATTAAATGATTTACATTGGTTCTGTAGTTCGTAATACATATCGTTACATGCTAATATTTAGTTTTTGGTACTGTTTGACACCTTAATTATTATGTTAATTATTTTGATAGGTTTAATAAGAATTCGCTCACCGTTCACATTTTTTGTTAATGAAATATTTAAAACATGTACATATAATACAATATAAAAAAGACAGAAAAAATATGAGTTGGTCCATATCATACAAACCAAGGACATTCAAGCTCAATGCCCCTCCTTTCTGTACAACTTAGTTCATAACTATTTTTCTTCTATCTCTCTTTTACGTTTGTGTCGAAATGAAGTTTTTCTTAAGAAACACACTGTTTCTATTTCTGTGAATTAATTTCCATCATTCAAGTTTTCGCTGTACTTCTGTTGCTTGTTGATGAAAACTGATGAGCAAATCCTACAGGAATTGGTTTGGAAGCTGTTCCAAAACTCTCTCTAAATTTGCAAGCAATTATAATTCTTCGACGGTAGTTGAAATACAGATACTTCCTCTTTCCTCATCTACATAAGATCGCTCACAGTCTGTGTAAGGCTTGTTACATGCTCAATTAATTGATTTTTTCTTCTTCGACATTGTGTCCAAGTATACATGACCCATTTTTGTTCCGGAAGCGACAACGGGCAAACACCCCAAACAAAAAAACAAAAAAATGATATTTCAATGCGACAGCCAACACAAAGTGATGGCGCTGTAATCAGGAATGACAAAATAGTTAAAATTAATATACTTTCCAACCCAAAATTAATTCAATGCATCGAATGCATGGAAAGTACTCACAGGGATTTTGTGTATAAGCTACACATTTTTATGAATAGAGGCAGAATCACTTTGACCTCTATCAAGAGTGTTATTCTCTTATGGCTCTTTAGCCCTGCTCCTAGTAGACTCTGGTAAATCTTATGGCATCCAGCCTTGCCTGGACACCTAGAACATTTTGGTAAAGCTGCCATTTTAATTTACAAGGCGATCCTGCAAATCGACCCCGCCACGGTATTTAAGATCAATTCAACATCACCTAATTGATTTACCAAACTTTACGAGGCGATTTTTATCCGTCCAACACTAACGCGCAGAAACTAGCATATCTTCCCCTGATCCTAAATTTCTTTAATCAAAAAGAAAAAAAAAAAAGCAAAAGCAACCGGCACTCTTAGTTCTTTAACAGCGATCTATATGAACAAATTTATTTTTATTTTTATTTTTATTTTGTATATATTCCATCTACAAGCTTTGCTTAACAGACTAATTCAATATTTACAAAAGATTACATTATGATATTAAATTAAATAAAATGTTTTTGAAGCAATCTCTTGAAAGGTACAAATCTATATCTCTACTAACTTCATTGAAAGAGGTAATAGTTCTGGATATTGGTTCATTTAGTCCATAAATCGTTCTATGTGCGGTCGAAAAAGAAATTGCCTTTCTCTCAATGGTCTTTCAGGGGCGTAGATCGGCAGAAGATATAAAAGCGGAGGACTGTTAATGCGATAAAATAGCAGATCTCTAACAAAAATAATGTCATGAACATATCCCCTTGTCTTGAGTGTCAAAATACCTAATAACTGGCATCGAGTATTATAAGAAGGCATACAATCCCAGCGCATTTTTCTAAAAATGTATTTGGTAAAGCGCTTCTGGACACTTTCAAGACGATCGGAGTGAACTTCATAGGCAGGGTACCAAATTACATCAGCATACTTAAGGACAGACCTTACCAACGAAATAAAAAGTGACATAAGCGTATGAGAATCCGTAAACTCTTTGCCGTTTCTGTTTATGAATCCAACAATTGAATTGGCTTTAGAGACTACAAAAACAACATGAGAATTAAATGTTAACTTAGTATCAAAATTGGCACCAAGGTCTTTAATTGTGTCAATTCTATTTAATATACAATTCGTAAGATTGTAATTATATAAGATATACGAAGAATTTCTAAAAAAGGACATAGCATTGCATTTCTTTATTTTTAATTTTAAGCAGTTAGGGGTGCACCAATTTGATTGTTAATGTCCTGCTGAATTTTCGCACAATCATCAATAGTTTTTATCTTATAAAATATCTTTAAGTCATCAGCGTATATTAAGCACTTACTGTTCTTTATATTAAGGCAATATCATCAATGAAAATTATGAATAGTAAAGGGCCTAGGTGGCTTCCCTGTGGAACACCCGAAGAACAACTTATCATTCTTGAACAGTGATACCCAATCATTACTTTTTGAATCCTACCTGTTAAAAAAGATGAAATCTAATTAAACATTGAGGAATGAAATCCAAAATTCCATAATTTTTTTTAGCAAGATTTTATGATTAACACAGTCGAAAGCCTTACTAAAGTCAGTATAAATAGCATCGACTTGGAAACCTTTTTCATCAGCACTGATAACGTATGATATATAAAAAATCAGTAGCAAAGGAAGGCAGATCGATTGGTAGCATTTTTTCAAAATAATTGCTGGAATACCATCAGCGCCGGCATTTGAATCGATCTTAAGTATGCTGAGCGCGGTAAGAACTTCCTGAAGATCAAGTTCCATTGAACCAATATCGATCTTAGGTATAAGGTTAGAAACAAAGTGACCATTAGAGCTAGAGTTAGAATACACTGATTCAAAATATTTCGCAAATAGTTCTAGGGTTGTTTGAACATCATTATATTCATCATTATTAAAAACCATTGTTTTTGGCATACCAGTAGAGTTCTTCTTGTAGTTCACAAAAGACCAAAAACCCTTAGAACCAGTTTTTGGTTTTATCTCAATATTCATTATATAATTCCTGTGCAAAAATTTAATTAGAACTAAGAATTCTTTTATCAGCTTACTGAAATTTGTGTGATCCATTAAATTTCCAGAACTTCTACATCTTTTGTATATTTTATTTTTAAGGTTTTTAAACGCATTAATTGCTTATTATACCAGGATGGTTTGAACAATTTCTTTATCGACCTTCAAAGAACAAACATAGAAAATTCGCATTGCAGGATTTGGGCAAAACAACTATACATGTCATTAAGTCTTAAGTTACGAAATTAATTTACCCAATTAAAATGATTCAAGTAGTTATTTAATGCAAGAAAATTGGCCTTTGAGAAATTGTAGGATTTTTCCGAACTATGCTCAACTTTTAAATAATGATAAAACTCAATTTTAATTAAAGTTTTTTTATGATGAATTGAATTCTTTAGTAATGAAAATGGAGCTTCAAAAACACAAGCCTTAAATCATCTGAACAAATAAAAACTAGGACTAATATTTTACTTAATGAGTTACGAATTGAATTAATCTGATATAAGTTTAGTGAATACAAATTAATTATAGCAAATTCATAATTCTTATTTACATTGCAAGGAATAAATATTTTGTCATTATCTGACCGAGACCAGTTTATATCACCGAGGTTAAAATCTCCAAAAACGCAAATATTATTAAAATCACTACAAATACTGTTAATAAAATCGATATTGTCAATATGCTTTTCATATATTTCTAAACTACTATGTGGCGGTACATAACTTACAATAAAATGTAAGGTATTTACTGCACAGTTAACATTTATTGCTACGCAGAGTTGTTCTACACCTTCTGTTGGTATATCGATCTGCTTGCAGGAAAAAGAAGAGCGCATAGCAATAAAAAATCCACCTCAGCTGATTTGCAACGATTCAGACGAAAGACATTATAATTTCTTCTATTAAAAAGTTCTGTGGACATAATCCCACCATATAGCCAGGATTCCGTAACGATGATTGCATCATAATCATTATGACTCGAAGCATTAAAAAGAGCGGCTACCTTAGTCCTCATGCCACTAGCTTTATGATAGTAGATTTTAAAGGAAACATCTGTATTTGCGGTTCTATTTCGCACAGCATTGTCAGACAGCATACAATTATTAGCATCGTCATTTACAAGTTTTTTGGAACGTAGGCAAAGTTACGAATTTTTACGCCAATTGGCTAGAAATCGGCATTGTAGATTATATAAGCATACTCAGCAGGGACGCCAATTTTGAAGTTAACATACTTTAAGTCATGCTCACCATTAACAGATTTAACCAGTTTGAAGGAGGAGAAACGATAGGCATTAATATTAGATGATGCAGTATAAGCAGCTATACCATCGGTAGTAGTATTTCGGTGAAAACTGAATATATGAAACCATTTCAATTTATTAACAACCTGATATTCGGTACATCGTTGATTAGTTCCCACAATAACATCAGATCGTCTCATTTGCACAGCATTTTTTAGAGGAACATTTATTTCAGGAACGTCAACAAGACCAGCGTCAACATGAGCAGTGGTATCATCACCGCCAGCAACAAAATCATCGCAAGGCTTAAGAGAGGAAATAATGATTTGACTCTGAATATTATTATCTGAACCAACAGATGGAGAGAGAGAGCCAGTAAGAATTTTCAGTTTCCTCACTCTCTTTAATAGAGCTAGAATTGCGAGCATTAGTTAATCGCGGTAACTTTTGGTGAGGAGACTCAAATTAAAATTAGCACTTTATTCGATCTTTTCTTTTCGTTGATCTGATTTCGGTGAGCGATTTCGTATTGGCCTTCCACTTCCAATGAAGGCGGTGAATACCATGGCCTTGAAACTGCATCTCGGCTACTGACCTCAAAATTCCGCAGATTGTCCAGGTCCAAGAACTGCTTCAACAGAAACCACTGACATTGCCATTGACAGAGTCCATCGGGTAGTTGAAGTGTTGGTCATTACCCTCCCCTCTGATATCCTGTACTCCTTCATCAGCGAGAGAAATAACAGAGAGCACAACCCAACCATTTCTCCTTTGCTTCTATTTTTTAATCGCTGAACTGTAGGAGTCATGCCGAAAGTAAATCATCGTTTTCCTCTCCCTTCCATTTTATAGATGATGAGTAGTGGAATATGACATAGAAAAAAACACAGAATTTTGTTTGCCTATGTGACTTTTCCCGTGTTGCTTCACACGTCTGCTTGACTTTTTTTTACCGAAAATGCATTTGCCTACGGCAATTGAAAATGATGCGTATCTGCTTGCGATGTAGAATATTCATGTTGCGTTGCAACAACGAGAGTAATCAGCAGATCCAGCGAACCACCGCCGCATTTACAACGGTCAGCAGTTACGTCGTAGGTTCAGCTTAGAGCGCCCATGTATAGTTAAGTTGGTTAAGCTAGTTTTAAGCTTTTTTTGTCTAGCGAGTAAGTTAAAATAATTTGAAATTTAATAAAAATGCATTGAAAATGAAATAAAAAACGGTAGCAACAGAAGAGAGAGAAAAAATAAAATTAAAAATTAAATAAGTTTCTATGAAATGAAATTAGAGCAACTAGTAAATATACGCATAAATGTAAAGAACAGTTCAGTAAGAGGTTATAAGCAACAAACTTGATTTTCGAAATTAAAAGAAATTCAGCTAATAAAGGCGCTGATATTGGAACTGTTGTCGTCTCTGCCGCAAGAAAAAAATTTCAGAAGCAAAATTTAAGTGTTGACAACAAAGGTTATTTTAATCTAACGCAAATGTATGAACAACTGCAAAGACTTTAAAAATAGAGGAACAGAAATAATGCCGCTTTTTCCACGTTATAAAAACAGTCACTTTATTTTATGTTAGATAGCTTTTTTATATACAATTATGCGATTTGTTTTATGTGTATGAATTGATTCATCTGTGTCGTTGACATTTGTTGCGGGGGCGTTGATAACGAAGGTCTTATTAAGACCACGAGCCTTCGTGTCTGGTGACGTCACTGTGTTCCAAACATTCTCCCCCCCGGTGAACGAAGTTCGCAAGTTGTCATCGTCTGATTCGCCATAAAATTTCCTCAGCGTAAAAGTTGTCTACTTGCCCATTACAATTGAGGATGGTAACCCTGTTATTATCAGATTTCTCAATCATGCAAAGAGAGAACACATTAGTAAATTTATCAAACATGCATTGGACAACAACAAAATAGAACGAACGAGAATGATGACAGATATAAACAATGAAATGTGAACGCAGCAGATGTGCTACGCATGATTCCGTTGCCATTTCGTTTTTCTCTCTCTCGCTGACGGTGGCTTGTTTACCACTTCAAGTAGGCGACCGTCTGTTGAAAGTTTGGTGTTGTGCGGGATCTTAAGCGTGTGATGTTTTGATTTAAAATATAAAATTAAAATTTTTCTTTATCGTGTGTATTAATCCAGGTGAGTATTATTATTTGATTATTGTTCTTATCATTATATTCATTGAATTTCATTTCTTTCATGTGTTGAATATTTGTTTTGTTTATGTGACTTGTGTGTTTGTGTGTATGAATGAAATCGCAAGCGTGAGACGTGAATGAGTGTCACTGATTTAGCGGAGTGTGAGTGAATGTGTGTATGATTGGAAACGCGAGTATGAGACTTGAGTGAGTGTCATTGATTTGTGTGTATGAATTTGTATTTGGGTAGCGTGTATGAAGTATGTCTGAAATTTTATTTTGGTGTCAATTGGGAGAGTGGCACTAGTTCAATGATGCCACTTGTGTGTTTTGACATTCAAATCATTTAAGTATTGTATTATTTTTAGTACTATTTGTGTAGAAATGGACTGTAATTGTTGGTTGTTTGGAATGAATTCAATTTCATTGGACGGATATATGTGTTGTATGGGAATTGTGTGCATTTTTCGCGTACCGCAGTTATTATGTTTAAGTCTCAGGTTGAGAGTTGTTGATGGGTAGTGGACAAAGTTTGGTTATTGGCCGCTTGAGTTCTCCTTGCTGGATTTTTATCTTGACTACTCGGGTTATATTGTCTGATGCGGGGTATGTCTCCTGAATTCGGCCGAGACTCCATTTGGTAGGGGGAAGTCGTTCGTCTTTCAGCAATACTAAATCTCCTACCTTCAGCTGTGGTTGTGGTTTCAGCCATATTCCTGTTGCCACTGCTTCCAGAATTCCTGCAGATGATTTTGGATCGCCTTCCACCGATCTAGGTACCCTTGTTTGCCTAAAGTGAGGTCTGGTTCTGGCGCGGTGAACATTGCTTCTCCGATTAAGAAGTGTGCTGGAGTTAGGGTTTGGAAGTCGTCGAGGTTCTCAGACAAAGGACAAAGGGGTCTCGAATTGAGACAGAAGCGTGGCGAGCTCCTCGTATGTGAGAGTTCCGTTCCCAACAATCCTTTATAAGTGATGCTTTACACTCTTCACTCCAGCTTCCCACAAGCCTTCGAAGTGGGGAGAAAGTTCCACTTCGTTCCTTCTGAAGCTAATATGTCAGCTATCTCCTTCCAATCATGGGCAGCGTCCTTCATAAGGCGAAGCAGTTCCGCCTCAGCTCCCACAAAGTTCGTGCCACAGTCACTATAGACTTGGCTGCAGATTCCTCTTCGTGCAGCAAATCATCGAAACGCAGATAGAAAGGCTTGAGTGGTCAGGTCACTCACCGCTTCTAAATGTATGGCCTTGATGGCTAGGCAGACGAATATCGCCAAATAGCCCTTGTAGCACTTGGCTCCGCGACCATTTCATGATCTTATATTTATTGGCCCTGCGTAGTCTACGACCGTGTGCAAAAAGGGTCCTGATCTTGTGACCCTGGGTGCAGGTAGTTTGCCCATTAGCTGATGGGATGCCTTGCTCCGGAACCTAAAAAAAATGGTGCAGCTGTGTAGGTGTTTTTTAACAGCTCCCTTTATTCCAAATATCCACAACCTTGTGCGTAAATAGCCCATCATCTGTTGGATTCCTCCATGCAGCGTCCTTTGGTGAGCATCTCGGATGATGAGCGTCGTAAGATGGTGTCCTGGTTCGAAGATAATGGGATGTCGCTGATCGTAAGGCAGGTCAGCGTGCTGAAGCTTTCCGCCCACTCTAACGATGCCTGCTCCGTCCACAAATGGATTCAAGGGCCCCATACCTCTGGACTTAGAGATCCCTTCTGGAAACATATGGTTTTTATTGCAGCGTCGAGTTCAGTAGTGCTAAGGGATCCAAAAGCCCTTTCACAGCGTTGGTCCCTTGAGTTGCTAACAAATCGCCTGCAGTAAGTGACTATCCTGATGAGTCGTTTGATGTTCGACGAACGATGCATCAGCTGGTTGATCGCATATTCTGTGACGACTGTACGATGAACACGTAGGGTCTTCTTCCTGCCGTCGTCTGTGGTGAGACCGGATGGTTGTGTCGGAAGCTCGAAATTCCACACCGACTGTAGAAAAGAGGGTCCATTCCACCATAGAGTAGACCGTACCAGTGCTGATGGAAGTACACCTCTGGAAGCCAATTCTGCTGGGTTGTGTTATGTTGGGACATGCCTCCATATTCTGACATCCGTCAGACGCTGTGTGGATGCAATAAAACGAAAATGAAGATGATGAAACTTTTAGCTATGTTTCTATTACTTTATTGGTAATTCACAAATTGAATATGAAAAAACTTTCCTTTCTTCCACGAAGAGGCTTCCAAGAATCGTCTAACTTTTGTTTTTTGACGAAAGCCGTCCATCAAAATGATGGCGGACTCTTTTGACGAAACTTAGTGTCGGTGATGCCAACACTTCAAGTTTGTGTGTCGGTGATGCCGGCACATTGAATATAAACAATGATTGTGTAAACGTGCACGCCACATCACTCCCCCTCATGCGAAAAACTAGTGTACTTTTTTTTAAACTACAATATTATTCTTTAAATTAATGAATCCTTAAGAAACTACTTAACCAGTTATAATTACAAAAGTTACAAATACAAAGGTCATATTTCTTTTCATTTAT
This sequence comes from Pocota personata, assembly GCA_963082735.1. NCBI lineage: Eukaryota > Metazoa > Arthropoda > Insecta > Diptera > Syrphidae > Pocota > Pocota personata. Next base: position 148,967,238 of record OY720429.1, read on the forward strand.
TTAAAAAAAAAAACTTAATAAATTATAGTTAAAAGTTACACTTCTTTTGATCAATACAACACGAGAAGACGAGTTCGAGGTATGCTTCAAACACCATTATGCAGCAACAACTACGGCAAAAGACAAACAAACTATAGTGTTCCAACAGTGTTTAATGAGCTTCCCTCAAATTTAAAAAATATTGCAAATTTTAAAACCCGCAAAAAGCGTTTAAAAGATTTTTTTCTTGCTGAAATATAACTTTTTTTGTTTCCTATAATTAGCCATCTATTTAAATTTTAACTTTTAATTTTTGATTTTTTTGTTCTTCATTAAATCATTAAATATGTAAAAATAATTTAAAGCTCACTTAAGAAACATTTATTAAAAAGTGATATGCAATCTTCTGCAGATAAGCCCCTCAGGCTTCGCAGATAAATGGATAACCATGTAACACTGAATTTGATAAATAAAATGAATTTGAATTGAAATTGAAAAAAAAAAATTTATAGTAAGGAAAATTACTTAATGGGTTATGCAATTCTATGTGAGCATGAAAGTTACCTTAGGCCTTAACGTTGATCGAGTCGGCATATTTTCTTTTGCCAAAAAGGCGGGTTTTACCCTATCGATAGAAATTGTGTGTTTTTTATTATGTATCAAAATGGTACAAGTTTTGTCTGTTTTATCGATGAGTTCAAAAGGGCCATTGTAGGGTTGGTTCAAACTTCCTCTGTTCACCTCCTCTCTGACAAAAACGTGTTTACACGAATCTAAACCTTTTGGAACGTAAAAATATTTCTTTTCTCTTATCCTTTTTGCAGTAGGTCGGATGTTGGCGATAGCTTGACTGATCTCTCTTGCTGATGAAGAACTCAATATAGTGTCTAATGGTTTGGGTTCGATTAGTTCGGCTGGAAGACGTAAATTTTGACCGTATAACAACTGAGTTGGTGTTATGTTAAGATCATCAATTATGGTGGAACGAATTCGCAGTAGGGTCCAAGGTAAGTTCGCAAACCAATTCTGTTTGCCTTCGTGGGACCTCAATACCTCAATGGCTTGTGGGTGATAAGTTGTTGTTCTAATTCGTTTTATACCTTATATTTTGGACATATCTCTGAATAAAGTTGACTCGAATTGGGTTCCTTGATCTGTAGTGTTCGTTTGTGGAACTCCGAATCGTGATACCCATGGTGGATGAAAACAGAAATAACGGTTGAATCGTTAATATTTTTTAAAGGAAATCCTTCAGGCCAGGACGAAAAACGATCTTTGACGGTCAATAGATAGGTAAATCCTTACGAAGGTGGTAGTGGTCCAACCAAATCCATGTGAATGTTTGCAAATCTATTTTCAGAAATTGGGAACTCTCCATGTCTGGACTTCGTATGCCTGGTGATTTTAGACTTTTGACACGGAATACAACATTGCACCCATCTATTTATATTCCTATACATTTTAGGCCAAAAATACTTTGATGTGATAATGTTTCGGGTAGTTTTAGTACCTGGATGTGAAAGGCTGTGAAGATTGTCAAAAATTGACCTCATGAAAATTTCTGGAATGTATGGCCGATTTTTACCTGTAGAGCTTTCACACCAGACATCGACATCTTGATTTGGAATATGGGTTTTGACAAGTTTAATTGCAGAATTTTTGTCAACTAATGTGGCCCTTAGTTCAGTGTCTGAATCCTGTTTCTTTACCAGGTTGGGGATATCAATATTGTTGAAATTGATCATTTCAATGTGAGACGTTGACAAAGTGTCAGCAACAATATTCTGCAACCCTTTTATGTACTGAATGTCTGTTGTGAATTCAGCGATGTATTCTAGCTGCCGAGTTTGACGAGGAGATTTCTCGGTCTTTGAGCATATTGTTTTTGTAAGTGGTTTGTGGTCAGAGAAAACTGTAAATTGTCTTTCTTCTATGAAATAGCGAAAGTATTTAATGGTTTTGAAAATTGCCAGTAACTCTCTATCAAAAGTTCAATATTTTTTTTTCAGCTGGTGTCAAACGCATTGAAAAGAAACCCAACAGTTCCCATCATTTTGATTGATTTTGTTGTAGCACGCCTCCAATGGCATCATTCGAAGCATCTACCATTAAGGCGATTTGAGATTTTGGATTTGGGTGAAACAACATAGTTTGTTGCTCCAAATCTTTCTTAAGGATTGTGAAAGCTTCATCGCACTTGTCCGGCCAATTGAATTCTGGACGTGAATTACGCGTAATTTTGCTAGTTTTTAGTAGCTCGTATAAAGGTTGAGCTTTGGTCGCTATGCTTGGTATAAAGCGATGATAGAAATTTATCATACCAAGAAAACGCTGCAATTTTTTTTATCGTAGGTTTTGGAAACTCATTGATAGCTTTAACTCTACTTTGAGATTGCGTAAGTCCTGTCCTTGAAAAGCCTAAAAATTCTAGCTCCTTAACTCCTAGCTCCCATTTTGCTACGTTTATGTTAAGACCGTTCTCCTGTAATCGTTTAAAAACTATACGCAAGTGTTCCTTGTGTTCGCACGTAAATAAAAACGAAGGGAACGTCACCTAGAATTTCATAAATGAACCGCTGAAATATTTGCGCTCCATTTCTTACACCGAAAGGCATCCTTAAGAATTCAAAAAGCCCAAAAGTCTTGTGGATGTCTTCTGCGGCGACAGGAATGTGATTATATGCCCGGACTAAATTAATTTTTTTAAAAATTTCGTAGCCGTGAAGATTGGATGAACAATCCTGAGCGTTTGGCAGTGGAAACTTGTCTGGAATGGTTATTGCGTTTAACTGTCTGTAATCTCCGCATGGTCTCCAATCAGCCGAACCTTTTTTTGGAACCATGTGAAGCGGAGAGGTTGAAGGCGAGTTTGAGGAGCGACAAATCCCTAGGCGAACCATTTCCTGGAATTCTTGCTTAACTGCAGCAAGCATTTGTGGGTTAAGCCTTCTAACACGTGCAGACGGAAGAGGACCGTTCGTCATTATCCGGTGTGTCACGCTATGTTTGACCGGTAATGTAAAATTTGGAGTGGCCTTCAGTTCTGTGAACTCGGCCAGTATTTTACCGAATACGCTTGGAATTGATAGTAGCCTTGGAGTGCAAGATGAAAAGGACCTGCAGATGCAATTGACATTGAGTTTTGTCTCTTTGTCCGTTATTTTTCCTTCTCCAATGTCGACTATGAGCTTGAACTTATGCAGAAAATTGGTCCCTATGATTGGGTGATCGATGTCGGCTACGACAAATGTGAAATTGAAAACGCGTCTTAAACCGAAATCGATTGCGAAGTGTTTTAAACCATAAGTTCGAATCCTGCCTCCATTTGCGGTGAGCAATACAAAATCATTCGGTTCGTTGAGATGAGGATAGAGCTTTCGGGGAACGATAGAAATTTCAGCTCCTGTATCGATTAGAGACTGAAGTTTGGTGGTTTTGTCTTGAAAGAAAAGGTGGCAAGAAATCGTAGTCGCCCTCGATGCCGCATTCGAGGTGGGACATGTTAGTTTTTTGGTGTTTCAAAATGACAAGGTTTTGTACATTTCCTGGCATTATTTCCATACCTCTTGTGATAAACTGACTCGTCCGACTCTCTACGACTATTCGAGCGTGCTCAAGATTTTGATCTCCGCCGTTCTGAATTGCGTCCACTCCGATTAAAGCGATTGTATTTGGGTGCCTGAATCTCGAGTAGTTCGATTCGGTATATAAGACTGTCGAGAACATCTTGAATCGGTATCGGCTCGGGAACAGAAGAATTGATTTGAGAAATGTGCACCTTATTGGATGAGTCGTGGAGTCGGTCGGCAAAAGTAAAAAGTACTTCGCGACTTTGCGAACTTTCGACGACCATGAGATAAACGCGTATGGAAGAAGGAATCCGATTTAGCCAAAGCTTCATAACAAGTGATGGATTAACGAGATTGTTACCACTTGCCAGGCTTTCCATACTTCTGTAAAGTTCGGAAGGTTTTTGATCCCCTAATTCTAGTTTGTTCAAAGGTGCATCTAATCATCGCTCTTCGCTCTCCCTATTTCTTTCTAACAGGACTTTTTTCAAATTGTTGTACTTGTCCTGGTTAGGAGGGGAGGTTAAAACACCCGCTACCGTTTCCATAGTTTGATTATTTAAAGACGCCACTAAATGATCTTATTTCGTATTGGATGCGGTTATATTTTTCAACCGAAACTGCGTTTCGACCTGAAGGTACCATAAATCTGGCCTATTGTTCCAGAATGGCGGAATTTTAATTGAAATTAGGGGAGCTTGTTGAGCTTAATCAACTTGAGGCGGAGAAACGTCATTATTCGACCTAATCGCAGGTGAATTCTCCTGACCGACACCAGTGATTGTTGCTTTATTGACGGTATTAGCATTTTCGTTGTCAGACATGTTTAACTATTTGCACGAATCGCCAAAAAACGGCAAAAAGTAAAAGGACAGTAGATAATTATAAATCCAATTATTAAAACTTGAAGTAACTGCTCTATGCCGCAAAGAAGGAAACAAAAATTAACGACGAGAACAGAAGTGAACAGAAGAAGCTTGAACCCACTGTATATATTTGGAAAAGAAAAAAAAAATTTTAAATCGAGAAATAGTCTGCGACTAAACTTGTATCACTGTATTCTGAAACTAACGCGTAAGAAGAAATGAGGGGAAAAAACAAAAATGTAATACCCGAGAATGAAGAGAGAAAAAAAATGCAACCCTATAAAGTCTGCGCACGTGTCACGAGATTAAATTTAAAATTGAACTGTTAATTTAACATCAGACTGTATAGCTTTAAACAGTCTGCAACAAGTTCAAGCGGAAACTGTACAATTTCGCAAGATGAAATTGAAATATTTATCTGTTAACGAACATGCAACTGTACATGCGCGTACCCGTTATGTAAAATGTATATCAATACAATTGTGCAATCTCACAAGAAGAAATAGCAAATTTTTAACTATTAAACTCACATAAAACTGTATAGCGCGTACACGTTATGTGAAATGTATGTATATATATGATACGATAATATATAATACGATAATAAATATAATACGATAATATATATGTATGTGAAATATAACATGTAAATATCTATTAATAGTATGTATGTACGTAGGTATGTTAAATATGCGTATACTGCCTTAAATTTTATTTTCTGGCTACTATTTAAAACAATTTAAAACTCACTGATCGGTACCGGTTGATGAGGGCGCTCCGCTGGCCGATGATGATTGTTGCGGTGGTGCTGTTCTGCTGCTTGTTGCTGTTTCCCCTTTGCGTGATGTTGTATGTGTAATGCTGGTCGATGTGAACGCTTGTTGCGGTGGTGGTTTTGCACTGGTTTTTGCTGGTGCTCTGCTGGTCGATTTTATTTTGTTGAGATGGTGGTGCTTCGCTGCTTGCTGCTGGCACTCCGCTGGTCGATTCTCCTTGTTGATACAGCTGCTCCGCTCGTGGATTTTTATTTTTGTTGCTGAAGTGGTGTTCTAAATTTTTTTGGTTTCAGCTAGGCAAAAATTTTGTGAAGCTGATCACTGCTGAGTGGTGGATTATTTCATCTCTTTGTAGCGCGTCGATGCGAATAAGGGGATTGTTGTTGTCCTTTAAAATTTTTTTTATTTTGCACTACAAAAATTGTGGACAAACGTTGTATATTATGTGCTTGTCGGGGTCACTTATTTGTGGGCGCAATAATACGAAAATGAAGATGATGAAACTTTTGGCTATGTTTCTATTACTTTATTGGTAATTCACAAATTGAATATGAAAAAACTTTCGTTTCTTCCACGAGGGAGCGTGCCTTCCGATTGGCTTCCAAGAATCGTCTAACTTTTGTTTTTTGACGAAAGCCGTCCATCAAAATGATGGCGGACTCTTTTGACGAAACTTAGTGTCGGTGATGCCAACACTTCAAGTTTGTGTGTCGGTGATGCCGGCACATTGAATTTAAACAACGATTGTGTAAACGTGCACGCCACACGCTGGATCTCCCCTATCCTGTTCCTGATGAACGTTTCCCATCTTGAAGGATGCGCGAGGATCATCTTCATCTACATCTTCACGCCCCTTTGCTCGATGATGTGAGCGACGTAATGCAGCAATTTGGCCAGCATAACCGTGCCACATAGCTCTAACAGGGGAAGGCTTACTGGTATGACAGATGCGGCCTTTGATTTGGCGATGAGAAGGTTCATGTGAACTTTACCTTTCTCGTCCTCAACCCGTAGATAGACTGCTGCTCCATACGCCTTTTCTGATGCATCGCTGAATCCGTGCAATTCGACTCGATTTGAACTTCCAGCTGTCTGAATCCACCTTGGCAGCCGTATTTCGATAATGATCCTTAATTCCTCGTAAAATGTGTTCCACTCTTCCAGGATCTCCGACTCAAAAGGCTCATCCCATGATATTTTGTGGACCCAGAGGAGCTTCATGACATGTTTCGCCTTAAGGAAACATGGCGAGATCCATCCCATGGGGTCAAACAAGCGCGTAATTTTCGAAAGCACGAACCTCTTCGTTAGCTGTGAACTGCTTGGCGGAGTGCAGCGAAAAGAAAAGTGATCGTCAATAGGAAGCCAATGGATGCCGAGTGTTTTGACTCTGTCTGAGCGCTCGGACGGCAGTGAAAACGTCAACTCACGGTCTTGGTGTGGAATCTCTTTGAGCAGTTCTTTTGCGTTGGACGTCCATTTGCGTAAGTTAGAACTGCATGTTTCGAGGGCTGCCTTAACCTCTTCTTTTTTCTTTCAGATTCAGCTATGGTGTCTGCAATACAGATGAGATCGTCTACGTACATCCCTTTCCGAATCATCTTCGCGGCTTCCGGATATTAAACCTCTGTGTCGTCAGCTAGTTTTTTGACCGTGGGAATCGTCAAATATGGAGTAGATGCTGTGCCGAACGTTACAGTTTTAAGGTGGTATGTTTTTAGTGGCGCGGTTGGAACCTTACGCCAAAATATCAGCTGATACCTCGAGTCCTGCTCCGTTACCCATATTTGTCAGTACATTTTTTCGATGTCGGCCGTAAATGTGAAGCGGTAAAACCTTCACCGAAGAATAATGTCCGTCACATTGTGTTGAAGTCTAGGACCTACCATCAGCTGATCATTTAATGAAAC